>CAWUFW010002513.1:1800000-2183213 GCA_963921515.1 Calotriton arnoldi
AAAATTAGCAAAGTTTCCCAGTAATTTAAAACAAGTTAAAAAAGAGTAAAGCAGTTTTAATTCATCACTTTATACTGCTAACTAACAACTGGAAGCTGCTCCTCCAACGAGCACCATCAGCAATGCACACCAGAATTAGAGTGCGGACATCAGAAACATCGACTCATGAGCGGTCACTAAGAGAATAGACCTTCCAGTCCATATGATACTAAAGACGTCCTCCATAGAAGCAAGAATAATAAATATTCAGTCCATCAACCATTACTGAGAAAGGAGAAGTAGGACCACAATCAAATGAGTCTGCCAGGAATAGTTTAATCTGAGACACATGACAGTTGGGATGTATTTTACAAGTTCAGGGAAGATGAAATTGTACTGCAACAAGATTGACTTGTTTAATGATTATAAAGTGTCTACAAAATATATGCCTTAGCTTACTTGGCCCCATGTGGGTTGGTAGGGATCTTGAAGCTAATGGCACCTTATTCACTTTGTATAATTCTGGCTTTTGTGAGTTTATCGTTCATGGTCTTCTTGCCTTGGTATAGCTTATTTTGTACCAGGCGTCTTGGTTCTTTGAGATGATCAAAAAATCTGCAGGATATGAAACCATAGTGTGGGCCAAGTGGTATCCCAAATACACAAGTATGAAATCCCTGCAAACAGAAAAAAGGCAGACTTTGATGGCAGAATGGGTGGGTGGCACTATTATACCTAAAATTAATTCTGATGTTACAGAGTCAGAAAACCAATTATCTTGGGTTGTGTTGCAATAGCATCATAAATATTGTGTGATATTGGTCCTTTCAGCCATGCTACAGGATTGAAGGTGGTATCCTAACGATAATGCTCTAATGATTTATTGGGAACCTATGTGCATAAGTAGGGCATTAGGCAACCAATGTAAACACAAAATGTCTTTTACAAATTGATGAGCAATCACAGTGGTAGAATGAATTGTTTTGAATGGTGAAAAACAGTGCCATTTTATAACATGTATCCACTGTGGCCATGAGGACATGGTATTCATTTAATGGAGACACAACCATATTAAAGGCAGTGCGGATAGTGTGCCATGAATCTGTTAATGAGTCAGGTAATGGCTGTAGATAACCCAATGGTGTAGTATGCCTAGGTTTACCTTAAGCACATACAGGGCAAGCCTGTACATATTTCATGACATCAGGTTTTATGGAAGGCCACTAGAAAGGTAAAATCACCAGCAGATCAAGGGTAGATTTGGCTCCCTCTGTCTTGTGTCAGCTGAATCATGGCACTTTTAGAAAACTTCTTTCAATAGTTGAGTAGAGAGAGCAAATAGAGCTTGTTGTAGAAAGTAGAGGTCTTGTTGGTTAGAAAATTGTGTTCTTTATATCATTTCTTCTAGTGTTTCTGGATCCATTTCAGCTGTGCATTTCTCTTTCTTGATTAAAACTAATAAGCTACTTCGATAACCTGATGAGGAAGAAGTAATTGTGTTTCCGATGTGGAGTTTCCTCGGAGTGTTGACGGGAGAGGGCATTTCATGTAACATTCTTTGATCCTTGAAGATTTGTTACATGAAAGCCATATTGTGAAAAAATAAACTCCTTCAGGCCTCAGGACTATCCCTACACTGAAAAGTGGATACAAATTGTGGCTCATATATTATTTGGCACTCTAGATCCCTCAGTAAATCACTTCACTCCAGAGGATTCCTTGTGCCATGTAGAAGAGTTGTGCTCACAAGCAGCACAAACATGAGACAAATAGCTCATTGTGTGATCCAAGCCATCAACATCTTGTTGCAAAAACACAGTGACAACTGTCGAAGGTCTTGGTCTTTTCTATAAACTGTTTCAAAGGATTTGGGTGTCTTAGAGGAGGAGCCTGAATAAATGCTGCCTCTAAACTTTGGTAAGCCTTATTAGGCTGTTCAGATCAACAGAATCCTGTTTGCAGTCTTCCTTTCTACAGAATATTTGATATCTGACAAGTCTTTGATAAATTGCCAATATATTTTGGCTAAACCAAGAACGCTCTAGATTTCTTAGACAGTTGTTTTACAAGGCCATTCACAAACATCTGCAATTTTCTTAAGATCCATGCCAACTCTATTTGCTGAGGGTCTATTATTTAAGTAGGGTATGTTTTCCTTCTTGAACTCATACTTCTTGAGCTTGAAACTAAGATGATGCAGTGATAGATGGCCCAGGACAGAGACATCATGTCTATACAATTCTTCAAATGCCTAGGGTACATGAATAGATCTTTCAAATATTCTCTACATGATCATTCATGATATTAAAAAATCATGATCAGTGAATCTGTGGAAAACCCCGGGGCATCAAACAGCCCAGAAGGCATCACCTGATACTCCAAATCCACAAAAGGTGTTTAGTCCATAAGATGTGGTGAGGCCCTAGAAGGTCAAATATGGTAAAAATAGTAGCACCTCTCACCGACTCCAGAATATCCTTTATAAAAGATTAAGGATATATTTTCTTGATGGTCATTGTACGAAATTGGGTTCCTGGTTGACTTGGGTGTAAGCCGTGGTCAAGCAGCAACGACAATCCTTGTCAAGGTAAGGGAAAAGCAAACCGTAAGTAATCTGTGCTCCCCCCTTGGTATCTTGGCACAGAGCAGTCAGGCTTAACTTAGAGGCAATGTGTAAAGCATTTGTGCAACACTTCAAACAGTAAGACAGTAAAAACGCACCACAGAAGGAGCTCACAACAGGCTTAGAAAAGGAGAGTAGTTTTTAATAAATAAAGCAAGCCTGAAATGACAAAAATCCAATTAGTAAAACTGGAGATATTGAATTTTAAAATTTATAGTGAAAAATAGTACAAAACAGCACAAAGAGCTCTTGGGTATCTGGTCACAAAGTCACAAGTTCAGGCCGACCACAATGGAGCGCAAGCCGGCTACAGGGACCCAGTTAGGCCCCCTGAAAAGAGTACCTTAAATCCTGGTTGTGGGGTGTTGTGTGGATCCAGGTCGAAAATGCGCCGCGCAGCCGAATCGATGTGCCCCTCCTGGGAGGCGGCAAGGCTGCGGTGCGAGGTCCTGTTGCGTCATCATCAAGGATCCAGTCGATGGGGCTTGTGATGTGTAGTCCTGAGTTGGGGATGCGGCATGCATCTGGTGATGCGTCGGTTCTTAGGAGCTGTAATGTGGAGTCGGGCATTGGCATCTAAGCTGCCGTCGCCAAAAGATGCGAGAACTTGGCTGTGGATGCGCCACGCTGTCGGGGCGATATGTCGGTTCCGAGAACTGCGGCCTGTGACGCAGGTCTTTGTGACGGGCCCAATCCACACAGCAGCGGTGATGTCAGTTCTGCTTGGAGATGCACCACTCAGCCGAGGAGATGCGATGGATCAGCTCGGGATGCATCACTCAACAGAGAAGATGCCTTGGTTCTGCTGGCAAGGACCTTAGGTCCACTTCCAAGAGTCCAGAACTGGGGCAGCGCCATTTGGCAGGGCAGACTCACAGAAGGCAGAGTCCAGGTGCAGGGTCAAGATGGTTGGAAGCTTGTTTTCTCCCGGAGGTTTCAGATAGGAGACCAGTGAACTAGCCCTTAGAGTCACTCTGGGTTCTGGGTGCAAGAGTTGCAGGTCCAGTCTTTCTCACCCAGGCAAGCGGGCACCAGGCAGCAGACCAGCACAGCAAAGCAGCAGTCCAGCAGAGTGCATCCCAACAGAGTGGCAGTTCTTCAGCAGCACAGCAGTGCTTCTTCCTGGCAGAGTATCCACTGGTCCAGAAGTGTACTGAAGTGGTGATGTCTGAGGTCCTTCTTTTATACACAGTTTGGAAGTGGAGAGTAGCTTCTAGAGCCATGCCTTTGAAGTGCACAGATGCCCTGCTCTCCCTGCCGTTGCTCCAGTTTAACTATAGGGGGTATGCAGCCCTTTGTTTGGAGATTGGGCACAGCCTATGTAGGTGTAAGTGCGGCTGGGCCCAGCTCCTCTCTCCCATCCTGCCATTGATGGCCCACTCAGTCACACCTAAGCTCTTGTTTGTAGCAGTCTAGGAGGAATACACAAAGCCCAACTGCCAACTACACCAAGTCATGTGACCAGAGACAGGCAGCAAATGTCTAAGACAAGAAGATTCCAACATTCTAAAAGTGGCATTTTCAGCATTATTATTTAAAATCCAACCTTACCTTAAGTTAGGATTGCAGAGACATCAAACTTGAATCAATTATATCTTTCTATTTGGAAATTGCACTTGTAAAATGTAATAAGGTAATCCCAATGTTATCCTATGGGAGATATAGGCCTTGCAGTAGTGAAAAACAAACTTAAGAGTTTTTCACTACCAGAACATGTAAAACTTGAAAGTACATGTCCTGCTTTTTAAATACATTGCACCCTGCCCTCTGGGCTGTCCAGGGCCTACCCCAGGGGTGACTTATGTGCATTTAAAAGGCAGATTCAGGGATGCCTGGAAAAAGGGTTTTTTTGCCAGGTGAAAATGACAGCTTTAACTGCACATAGGCTCTGCAATGGCAGGCTTGAGACATGTTTAAAGGGCTACTGTTAGAAATGGGGTTTCTGGTTGGCTAGAGTATGCACCTAAGCCAGGCAGAACCCACCACTCTAGTCAGGGTAAGGGAGTTACGTACACAAGATAACCCCTGCTCACCCCCTTGGTAGCTTGACAGAGCAGTCAGGCTTATCTCATGTGTGTAACTCCCTTGCCCTGACTAGAGTGGTCACCCACTTAGACAGTTTTAATATACTAACTTTCTGCATTAGGGATCCCTCCTTGGGAGCACTTTCTCCTTTTTTCTCTTTTCTTCTTTCCAAAAAAACAAGCGCTCCACCATGAGTGTTGGTCTGCACCAGGGTGTTGTTAGCCACCCTATGATGAAGCATGCCACTATATAGTGGGTGAGGGCAGTCTTAAGAAATCCCTAGGGATTTATCTTAAGGTGTTGGTGTTTATTAGCATTTACTTTCCTTTTTGTTACCTCCTTCTCATGCACATGTTTTATACTGATCTGGATAGTATCCTTTTTCCAGCTGTCTTTTACAGGCAGCTGTTCTCTGTCCTTCTCTTTGTGTGAGGTCTACAGTCTGAGTTTGGAGAGCTAGGGAAGGCTCACTCTCCCTCATTTTGTGTGAGTATAGTATGGGGATCCAAAGGTGTCAGGTGAGCTGAGGGGGACTGCTGTAAGGAGCGCCCCTCCAGTTTTGGTGTCTGGCAGCACCACTTCAGTTGGGAGGGTGTTTGAGTCCAGAGAAAGGGGTGAGGGGGAGACAGTTCCCAGTGGAAGGACCAGTGGGTCAGGGTTTGCCAGCTCTGAGGTCAGAGCACCATAGGACTGACCCTGGTAAGGCCCCTTCTGGCCTGGGGGGTCTCATGCACTGTCAGGTAGACAGGAGGCTGCAGACCTGCGCCAGGCAGACTCTCGCACAACTCAGGAGGGGTGTGTTTCCCTAGGGGAGGGTGGATGTACTCCCCCGGAAGTCCTGGCTTACCAGGCACAGGTCCAGCCTAAGGGTACAGACCCTGGGTTGGAGGGCCAGGTTCAGGGTGCCCCCTCTGACCTGGGGGAAGGGGTGCCCCTAACGGTTAGTTTTCTGGGGTACCACTCCAGGTGGGAAGGTGCAGAGCCCCAGGGAGGAGGACAGGGTGTGGGAGAGCCCACCCCCGTCGCTTGTCCTGCCTCAGGGTACAGACCCTGGGCTGGTGGGTCCGTGTCAGGATGCCAATCCCTGACCTGGCAGGAGGGAGAGTGGACAGAGGGTGCCAAGCACCAGGGGCTACATCCCCCCATTCTCTGATGCCACAGAGGTTAGAGAGCCCTGAGAGGTATGAGGCCTGCCTCTTGTCACTGACAGTGGTCAGTGGCCACTATGGCTTGCTGTCCCGGTGGACAGAGTTGTCCCTTGGAGGGGGACAGGATTCGCACCCTGTGGGTGAAGTGGGCCACACCACTGTGTTGGCCATGTGGATACTGTCTGCCTTCTAGGACACATCGGTGAGAAGAGTAAGTTTAGGCGCTGCACAGATGGGGTCCACAGGCGAGGAGAAGTGTTCCCTGTGGGTTAGTTTAGTGGGCCCTGAGAGAATGCATAGAGAGATCCAACTGGGTTCAGGAAGGCATGGAACTGGAATGCGCCTCTGTTGTAGCGGGCCAGGATCCATGTTCTAACGCCCCAATCAGGGAAGTCCATCAATGTGTTTGGTAGGTCTCCCCTGGCTTTAGGCTGCTGGGGGGTTGTGTTAGACTGGGCCCTTTTTGCAAGTTTATCCCCAACATTTTTGACTTTTACCTCCTATTTTTCTGACATTGTTTTCGTTGGCTATTGGATTCTGGGCACTTTACCACTGCTGATCATTGCTAAAGTGCATATTCTCTCTGTGTAAATTGTGATATGATTGGTTATCCATGATTGGCATATTTGATTTACTGGTAAGTCCCTAGTAACATGCACAGTGTGTGCCAGGGCCTGTAAATCAAATGCTACTAGTGGGCTTGCAGCATTGGTTGTGCCACCCGTATGAGTAGCCCTGCAAATGTGTCTCAGACCTACCACTGTAGTATCTACACGCGCAGTTGTAAACTGTCATGTTGCCCTGGCAAGTGCACCCACTTGTGGGGCCCCAACCTCCCCTTTTCTTACATGTAAGGCACCCCATGGTAGGCCCAAGATACCCCCATTTGCAGGGTGCAGTGTATGTGAAAGGTAGGACATGTACTGGTGTATGACATGTCCAGATTGTGAAATACTATGTATTTTGTTTTTCACTGATGAAAGGCTATCTGTTCCATAGGCTAACATGGGAGTTTCTTTGTAACATCTTACAAATATAACTTTCCATAGGGACAAGATAGAGAAATGGAGTTTAGGCTCTCTGAACTCAGAATGTATTAACACACCTTTTGGTAAAGGTGGTTTTTAAATTCTGTTTTTGAAAATGTCACTTTTAGAAAGTGGGCATTTTCTTACTTTACCATCTTGTGTGCCTCTGACTGTTTGTGTATTTAGCATCTGGTGTTGGAGTGATAGGAGCTGGGGATGTGCATTCACTCTAGACAGTCACTGGGGGCTTGAGGTGTGTCCTGCCCTGCCTGGGTGACTCATCGCTGGGCTGCATTTAGAGGGGTGGGAGGAGTTTTGCTTGCACCTGAATAGGCTGTGTCTCCTTTTCACAGTGCTGTCTCCACCCCCTGTGGTCATGCTGCACCAGGGAGGATAGGACTGGTTTGGACTGGATTCAGAGACCCTTGCCACAAAGAGAACAATGACAATTTGGGGTATAAGTATTAGACCTAAAACCACAGGACTGTAGATTACTTCGAAAAATAAGAGGACCCTGCCGAGAAGAGCGGAACGAGGAGGAGCGCTACCTTTTCTGTGTGAGGGGTGGGATGGCCTGCAGTTACTGCCTCTGTCTGTGGTGGAGGAAAAGGACTGACACTTTTTGCACTGCTGGGGTATCCTGCTTGTGAAGAATCTCCAAGGGCTTGTGTGTGCTGGCCTCCTGTTGGAAGTCTTAGGGCTATAAAAGACTTCAGGGAAGATCTGTGCTATATCTTAAAAGGACCTGCCTGGGAGAAGAGCTGGAGAAGCTATGTGAGGAGCACTGCCCCTAATGTGTGTGGGGTAGGGACGGCCAGCAGTGCTGCTCCTGCCTGGAGCAGGAGAAGGACTGGACTGTTCTTCACCCTTTTAGCAAGAAGAAAGAGTGCTTTATTGTGTCCCTTTCCCAGCATATGGCTGATTTCTCCTCATTCCAAGAAGCCAGGAGCTGCCAAGTGCAGACTGAGCATCTTGCCAAGAAAAACCATCACCCGCGGTTTACTTTTGCCCTCAGCACGTTTGGATTGCTTTATGTTTGGCCACTCTGCATCGGGGGCCCTTTTGGGACTCATACTGCCCACCACATGGTGAGTGCTGCTCCCGAGGAGAGGATCAGTGTTTTACTGATCCCCCACATGAATACTGGATCCAAGCAAGGGGGGAGCCTGTCTGGTGGTCTTGGCGCTCCCCTCAGTGAGCCAGGCGCTTGTTGCGAGAGAAGAACCGGCCGCACTGTTAATAACCCCCTTCAGTGGGGCCCTGTCTCCAGGAAAGCATCGACGACACCTATGATGGTTGCCGTAGCACCCGTAAACCAGCCCGGGGCTGAAGCAGCCGCCCCTCTCCATAGAGCCGGATGACCACAGAGCCCAGGGTGTCACCTGGGGGGAAGCCACGCCGCCTGCCGGACCCAAGGGCCGAGGCTCCAAAATCAAGTAACACTGGATCTCTAAGACCACCTTCCTTTTGAAAAGGTAGTTTGAACAGAAAGAGCCTCCTACCAGAATTTTCCCCATCCCTTATACAAGACAGGCTTTGGTGTTTCTCAAAGCTCTTTGATGTCTCGCTGGGATTTCTATAACTAACTGAAATGAGACTGCACAACATAGGCACATTCCAGTCCATCTTCTCCTGTCTTTCTGTGCTTCAGTCAGTGGGCCCCTAGCCTTTCCAACCTGCACTCATTCTTCCTGACTGAGTTTACGTTCCATTGGCTTGATATTGGTCTTCCTGATGGGTTCTGTTTCAAGGGATGGTACATAATATACAGCAGACAAAAACGGCTGAATGTGATTTCCCCCATCTTGGCACAGTAACAGTTTACTGAATAGTTGTGTGTTTGTTGGGCTGGGGTAAATACACTCAATGAATTTCAAGAAATGTGTATTTACAGAGATGCTCAGGGTGGGGATGAAAAGGTTCAATTTTAGATATATTGTGACAGCCCGTAACTATTGTGCTGTTTGACAAATGTGCATGAAATGCAGCAGATGATCTGCTTATTCTATGAATTTTTAAGTTTTACATATTTATCAAGGGGACACTTTTAAAAGGGGGTGGTAAAATTTTGCTAGTTTTAATTTGCTAATACCTACGGTATCATTTGATGAATTAACATAATATTTGGAAGATGTGCAGAATGTTAACTTTTCTGGGGTTATGGCACTTTTCATGCAGATTCAACAAAGGTGAGGGTGACAAAGTTAAAAGGAGAGGCAAAACAATTACATGTTTTAATTCCTGCGGGCTCTGTAATGAATTAAATTTGGCAAACTCTTAGCACATTAAGCCTGGTGCAGGAATATCATGTATCATGCTGATCCAAGAAGGGGCTCAATGTTAAATGGGAGGGATCAAAAAAGTCATTAATTTGCTAAGGAATTTTGCTCAGTGTCACATATCTATTCAATGCTTGGCAGACATTTACCATGTTTACTACAATATGTGTGATTGTTAGAAATGGGGGTCTCTAGTTGGCAATGGCTGGCCACTGTCCAAGTAGGGACCCCTCTTCCTAAGTCAGAGTGAGAGGGCTACCCTCTTTAATACCCCTGCTCAACCCTGTGGTAACGTAGCACGAGCAGGTAGGCTTTTCTCAGAGGCAGGGTGTGAAGCATTTATGACCATACACAGTAACACAGTGAGGAACACTACAGAGGGACACCACACAAGTAGTTATAAAAAATAAGTATCTTTATATAAAGGCAGATATATCACAAGGCCAATAACTGTAAAAGCCACAATACTGTCAAAAATAGGATAGCTGTTGAAGGGCTGTCAAAGATAGTTCAAAGGTTGCAAGAATAAGGTTTAAATTCAAGGCAGGGGTCTCTGCGCCCCTTTCTCGTTCAGAGGTTGCAAAAATAAGGTTCAAATTCAAGGCAGTGGTCTCTGCGACCCTTTCTCTCATAAGACTGTCAAAAATAGGATGGCTGTTGAAGGACTGTCAAAAAATAGTTCAAAGGTTGCAAAAATAAGGTTCAAATTCAAAGCAGTGGTCTCTGCGACCCTTTCTCTCACAAAGTACCTGGGTTTAGTAGCAAAACCAACAAAATGTCGCAAAGAAGTGGTAGCGATGATTCTCGGCACGCGAGGCCGGCGATGCGTTGAAATCCTTGCCGCAAGGGAGGATGATGCGCCGATCTGCGTGATGCGTGCGGAGACACTGCGACCAACTTCTGCACGCTAGGCCGCCGATGCGATGACTTTCTTGCCGCGAGGGAGAAGTCGATGCGACGATCCTGTTGCGCTGTGCGATTGTGTTGCGATGCGAAGAGATGACGCTCCGCGAGAGAGCGACGAAATCCGGTGCGATGCGATGAAAATGAGCGGACGCACGGCGTCCGCAAAGCGATGTCTTGAAGCGATGATTTCTTTAGGGGTTGCGAGCGCTCGGCGACAGCAGCGCGATGATTTTTCCAGCGCGTCTCAGCTGCAGCGGCTCGCAAAGGGGCGTTAGCGATGGTTTCGGGTTGCGAGCACCCAGCGGCAGCAGCGCGATGATTTTTCCAGTGCTCTCGGCTGCAGCGGCTCGCAAACGTGCGTTAGCGACGATTTCCAGCACTCTTTTCTCTGAAGCAAAACTAGAGGCCCTGGAACTCACAGGAGCCTCATCAGCAGATAGCAATCCTCGCAGGGAGGAAGCAGGAGGTTGGTGGTGGAGTCAGATGTGCCTGAGACTCCAGCAGGAGGCTAGCTCTTTTCCTAGCCCTTGGGTAATTGCTGTAACAAAAATAAAAGTTCTCTCAAAAGTTCCTTTTCCTCTTCTTCAAGGTCCAGTGGTCACTGCTGCAGGCCAGTGCAAGAAACAACACACAAGCACAAGGACAGTCACTTCCTGCAGATTCCTCCAGTGGCACGGACAGAGTTTCCTCTCCAGATCCAAAAGCAATACCAATTGTAGGGGTTTGAGCACAGATATTTATACCCCAAAAGTCTTTGTTCTCAGAAGCTACAAGTCACTGAACCTAGCCAGAACCAGTTCTGCTCAGGCCTGGGGCACTTTGTTTACCAGGCTGCATTCTTCCTTTCAGAAAGAGGGGTCTGCTAGCAGACACACAGTAGGAGGTGGAGCCAGCATTCACCTTGCCAGGCACAGCCCTATTCAGGTCAAGGAGCCACCCCTCCCCACACTCTAAATGCAGATCTCTCTATTCAACCCAGGTCTGACTCAACCTGCCCTGCCCCTCCAAAACCAGACAGCCAATACACATAACAGCAGAGCACACTGGAAGGCTTAGGCAAGAAAATACCTACTTTCTGAAAGTGGTATTTTCAAACACAGAATATAAAAATAAACTTCACTAAAAGATGTATTTTAATATTCTGAGCTCAGGCATACTAAATTCGTTTTTCTACCATGTTCCTGGGGTCAGTTAGGACTATAGAATGTAATAGTCAAACTGCCCATTCTAGCCTATGAGGAACAGGTAGCCTTACAGTAGTGAAAAACGAAATGGGGTGTTCTTCACTACCAGGACATGCTACACATACCAAGGCATGTCCTACCTTACACATACAATGCACCCTACCATAGGGGTGACTTACAAGATGCCAAGGGAAGGTTCAGGGGCTGGGAAGTGGGTGCACTTCACAGCCAAGATGGCAGTTCTGGACTGCACACAGACACTGCAGTGGCAGGTCTGAGACACACTTTACAAGCTGCTTCTGTGGGTGGCGCAAACCAGCGCTGCATGCCCACCAGCAGCATTTGGTTTACCAGCCCTGGGCACACACAGGCCACACTACTAGGGACTAACAGGTAAACCAAATAAGCCAATCAGGGATACACCAATTCACATAGACATATTTACAAAGGGAGAGCATATGCACTTTAGCACTGAACAGCAGTGGTAAAGTGCCCAGAATCATAAAACCAACAGAAACAGGTCAGCAAAAATACAGGAGGCAGGCAAAAAGTTTGGGGGTGACCCTGCAAAAAGGGCCATTTCCAACACAACCCCCTTCCAGCCAAAATGCAGGGTAGACCAATCACTACTTTGATGGGCTTCCCTGCTTCGGGCGATAGAACACAGAACTGGCCCGCAACTGCAGGGGCATATGCCAGCTCTACTCCAATCTGAACCCTGGTGGATCCCTCTGTCCACACTCCTAGGGCCCACTAAGATACCCCATGGGGAACTCTTCCCCTCACCTGTGGACACCACCTGTGCAGCGTCTAACCTTAACTGGCCCCCAGGTGTGTCCCAACAGATAAACAACAAGCCCCAGTAATCACTGACAGTAGTCAGTGATGAAATCCAAGCCCTATACCTCTCAGGGCTCTCAAACTTTTGTGGCATCAGAGAGTGAGGGGCAGTAACCCCAGGTGCCTGGCACCTTTTGTACACTCTCCCTCCTGTCAGGTCAGGCAAAGCACCCGGACACTGACCCACCAGCCCTGGGCCTGTACCCAGCGGCTGGGCCAGAGACTGGGGTGGGCTCTCCCACACCCGGTCCTCCTCTTTGGGGCTCGGTACCCTCCCACCTGGAGCGATACCCCCTTCCAGAATTGTCAGGGCACCTGTGGCAGGGGCCCTGCACAACTCACCCACCAGTTCAGGGGTTCTATCCTGCAACTGGTATCCCAGCCTAGGGTCTGTACCCTTAGACTGGGCGGAGGTCAGGAGTGAGGCTGCCCTCTCCCCGCCCCCTTTACTGGGGCCTGGCACCCTCCCACCTGGAGAGGTGCCCTCATAACACAAACCGGGAGGGGCACTGTTAGCAGTTGCCCCTTCCTCCAGATCTGGGGGGACACCCTGAACCTGGCCCCCCAACCTAGGGTCTGTACCCTTGGGCTGGGCCTGTGCCTGGCAACCCAGGACTTCTGGGGGCGTACACCAAGTCCCCCCAAGGAAAATACACTCTTCCACTAGTTCAGGGCCTTGTCCTGGAAAAACCCTCAGGTGGTACTGGGGTCAGAGGCGAGGACTCCCTCCCTCTGCACCCCCTTCCAGCATACTGCACCCTCCCACCTGGAGTGGTGCTTTTAGAAAAGAAAATGGTCGGGACACTGCTTACAGTTGTCCCTCCCTCCAGGTCAGACAACACCTGGACCTGACTTACCATCCCAGGGACCAACCCCTGTGGTTGAACAACTGCCTGGCCAACCAGGACTTCCTGGGGAGCACACAGGCCCCCCTCAAGGGAAACACACCCCTCCACCAGTTCAGGGCCTGGACCCTGCAACTGACCTACCAACCTGAAAAAACCCTCAGGTTGCACCGGGGTCAGAGGCGAGGACTCCCTCCCTCTGCACCCCCTTCCAGCATACTGCACCCTCCCACCTGGAGTGGTGCTCTTAGAAAAAATGGTCGGGACACTGCTTACAGTTGTCCCTCCCTCCAGGGCAGACAACTCCTGGATCTGACTTACCAACCCAGGGACCAACCCCTGTGGCTGAACAACTGCCTGGCCAACCAGGACTGAAGTGGTGTCACCATGGTCACTCCTAGGGGGCTCAGCCCTTCTGACTGGCCCCTGACCCACTGGCTCTCCCACTGGGGACTCCTTCCCCCTTTCATCCCTCAGACTGGACTTCCGTACCCTCCCCTAGGAGTGGCACTGCCAGGCACAAGAACTGATGGAGGCCTGACTACAGGCACTCCCAGCTCACCTAACACTGGGGTACCCCCCACAATGGACGGTCCATCCAGACAGACTAGGCTCCCCACCTGGTGTTCCCTCATGGAACCATCCAGTCCTGGGGACTGAGGCTGGGGCACTTCGGGACCTATCCCAGTCTCACTCCTGCTCCCACGAGACAGGATGTGAGGCCCTACAACCTCCTCACAACAAGGGGACCCAGCTGTAACACTCCTAACCTTTCCCAGCACTCTGGGTTGGAAAACTTCTGAACCACTTCTCTTAGGGTCATTCCCTAATGCCTCTACAGAGCCTCTGGTACTCACCCAGAGGTCTGCCTCCTGCGCAAGTTCCCTAGGATCAGAGAACTCGCACTCTAACACATGTTGGTTTAGCTCTGGAAAATAGGAACTCACAATATGCTCTCCCACAATTGGATTACACAGTTCCACGCAGGTGCTAACCTTTACCTCACAATCCAGTGTCTCACACACGTACCCCACACGACTCTCTTGAAATGGGCGAGACATTAACTGACTGTCTCTATCACTCAACCCACACTCTTCTGGGCGGTCCTCACACTCATACACCAGGACTTCAACCACGGGGGAAGCCCTCTCCCTGCACCTCTCATCCAGAGTCGGTAGAGTATCCCTCCTTTCACTAGGACTATGGGCCCCTGCGCTAGTTCCCCAATCCACCCCAGGGACACTGCATATTAATGGAGGTACCTCATATCCTTGAATCCCCTGGTGTAGATCAACCCCCTCCTTCAAGTCAGGTGCTACATCTCTGGGTGGGTGTACTACACTGTCATCACTATATACTTCAATTTTGCTGCCACCACTGGACCCCACCCTCTCTGGGGAATCCAGACAATTAAAACTGCGCTCCAGGGGTAACCTACCCTCTTGAGCTAACTTCTCCTTTTCTGCTATCTGCGCTAGGTGCGCCTCCAGCTGGGCAATCTCTATTTGGAGCCTCTCCAATTCCAGCTGGTACTCCCTCTCCCTCTGTCTGCCCAACTCCTCTGGGGACCATGAAGGGGATTGGGTGCTACCCTGTGCACTAGATCCAGCAAGGGACTCCCTACCTATGGGACCTTCCCGCCTGTCCACCAACTCCTCTGGGGACCCTGAGGGGAATCTGGCACTACCATAGGCACTAGACTCATCAAGGAACTCCCCACCTATGAGATATTCCATAACACTTTCTTCCTCCTCTTCAGACTCTCCAGAGCCACCCTCAGACCAACTACCCTCTTGGTAGGTGTACTGGGACTCAAGAATCTCCATCTGTCTTGTTGCCAAAGTCTCAGGGATGTCTGCAGGGATAGCTGAGTCTCCTTCCTACTCACTGCTAAGCCCCTCTCCTCAAAGAACCCCCTTAGCTCCTCTAGACTGTAGGTTAACAGATCATCTATATAAAAGGTAGGTCTCATTTCAGTAAGACCCATTGTAGCAATAACTGGCAATCTCAATAATAAAAAAAATAGGCTTGCCCGTTGTAACAATCACGGGCAATATCAATAAAAGATAGAAGAAACTTCTCAAGAAAATGTATGCGGGTAAAAAATCACCGGCAATATCAATAAAACATAGGCTTGCCCATTGTAACAATCACGGGAAATATCAATAAAAGATAGAAGAAAACTTCTCAAGAAAATGTATGCGGGTAAAAAATCACCGGCAATATCAATTACAATATAGGATCCAACAATTCTCAAAAATGTATGCGGGTACTATCACCTGGCAATATCAATAAAACATAGGCTTGCCCATTGTAACAATCACGGGCAATATCAATAAAAGATAGAAGAAAACTTCTCAAGAAAATGTATGCTGGTAAAAAATCACCGGCAATATCAATTACAATATAGGATCCAACAATTCTCAAAAATGTATGCGGGTACTATCACCTGGCAATATCAATAAAACATAGGCTTGCCCATTGTAACAATCACGGGCAATATCAATAAAAGATAGAAGAAAACTTCTCAAGAAAATGTATGCTGGTAAAAAATCACCGGCAATATCAATTACAATATAGGATCCAACAATTCTCAAAAATGTATGCGGGTACTATCACCGGCAATATCAATAAAAAATAGGCTTGCCCATTGTAACAATCACGGGCAATATCAATAAAAGATTGAAGAAAACTTCTCCAGAAAAATGTATGCTGGTAAAAAATCACCGGCAATATCAATCAAAAATAGAACCAAAAAAAAACTTCAAAAATGTATGTGGTACGTTATGGTCTGCACTCACTAGTAGTGTACACTATAATTACTGTATGCGATCATAAATGCAAGTCCAGATCCTCACCGCTGACCACCAATGTTAGAAATGGGGGTCTCTAGTTGGCAATGGCTGGCCACTGTCCAAGTAGGGACCCTTCTTCCTAAGTCAGAGTGAGAGGGCTACCCTCTTTAATACCCCTGCTCAACCCTGTGGTAACGTAGCACGAGCAGGTAGGCTTATCTCAGAGGCAGGGTGTGAAGCATTTATGACCATGCACAGTAACACAGTGAGGAACACTACAGAGGGACACCACACAAGTAGTTATAAAAAATAAGTATCTTTATATAAAGGCAGATATATTACAAGGCCAATAACTGTAAAAGCCACAATACTGTCAAAAATAGGATAGCTGTTGAAGGGCTGTCAAAGATAGTTCAAAGGTTGCAAGAATAAGGTTCAAATTCAAGGCAGGGGTCTCTGCGCCCCTTTCTCGTTCAGAGGTTGCAAAAATAAGGTTCAAATTCAAGGCAGTGGTCTCTGCGACCCTTTCTCTCATAAGACTGTCAAAAATAGGATGGCTGTTGAAGGACTGTCAAAAAATAGTTCAAAGGTTGCAAAAATAAGGTTCAAATTCAAAGCAGTGGTCTCTGCGACCCTTTCTCTCACAAAGTACCTGGGTTTAGTAGCAAAACCAACAAAATGTCGCAAAGAAGTGGTAGCGATGATTCTCGGCACGCGAGGCCGGCGATGCGTTGAAATCCTTGCCGCAAGGGAGGATGATGCGCCGATCTGCGTGATGCGTGCGGAGACACTGCGACCAACTTCTGCACGCTAGGCCGCCGATGCGATGACTTTCTTGCCGTGAGGGAGAAGTCGATGCGACGATCCTGTTGCGCTGTGCGATTGTGTTGCGATGCGAAGAGATGACGCTCCGCGAGGAGCGACGAAATCCGGTGCGATGCGATGAAAATGGCGGACGCACGGCGTCCGCAAAGCGATGTCTTGAAGCGATGATTTCTTTAGGGGTTGCGAGCGCTCGGCGACAGCAGCGCGATGATTTTTCCAGCGCGTCTCAGCTGCAGCGGCTCGCAAAGGGGCGTTAGCGATGGTTTCGGGTTGCGAGCACCCAGCGGCAGCAGCGCGATGATTTTTCCAGCGCTCTCGGCTGCAGCGGCTCACAAACGTGCGTTAGCGACGATTTCCAGCACTCTTTTCTCTGAAGCAAAACTAGAGGCCCTGGAACTCACAGGAGCCTCATCAGCAGATAGCAATCCTCGCAGGGAGGAAGCAGGAGGTTGGTGGTGGAGTCAGATGTGCCTGAGACTCCAGCAGGAGGCTAGCTCTTTTCCTAGCCCTTGGGTAATTGCTGTAACAAAAAATAAAAGTTCTCTCAAAAGTTCCTTTTCCTCTTCTTCAAGGTCCAGTGGTCACTGCTGCAGGCCAGTGCAAGAAACAACACACAAGCACAAGGACAGTCACTTCCTGCAGATTCCTCCAGTGTCACGGACAGAGTTTCCTCTCCAGATCCAAAAGCAATACCAATTGTAGGGGTTTGAGCACAGATATTTATACCCCAAAGTCTTTGTTCTCAGAAGCTACAAGTCACTGAACCTAGCCAGAACCAGTTCTGCTCAGGCCTGGGGCACTTTGTTTACCAGGCTGCATTCTTCCTTTCAGAAAGAGGGGTCTGCTAGCAGACACACAGTAGGAGGTGGAGCCAGCATTCACCTTGCCAGGCACAGCCCTATTCAGGTCAAGGAGCCACCCCTCCCTACACTCTAAATGCAGATCTCTCTATTCAACCCAGGTCTGACTCAACCTGCCCTGCCCCTCCAAAACCAGACAGCCAATACACATAACAGCAGAGCACACTGGAAGGCTTAGGCAAGAAAATACCTACTTTCTAAAAGTGGTATTTTCAAACACAGAATATAAAAATAAACTTCACTAAAAGATGTATTTTAATATTCTGAGCTCAGGCATACTAAATTCGTTTTTCTACCATGTTCCTGGGGTCAGTTAGGACTATAGAATGTAATAGTCAAACTGCCCATTCTAGCCTATGAGGAACAGGTAGCCTTACAGTAGTGAAAAACGAAATGGGGTGTACTTCACTACCAGGACATGCTACACATACCAAGGCATGTTCTACCTTACACATACAATGCACCCTACCATAGGGGTGACTTACAAGATGCCAAGGGAAGGTTCAGGGGCTGGGAAGTGGGTGCACTTCACAGCCAAGATGGCAGTTCTGGACTGCACACAGACACTGCAGTGGCAGGTCTGAGACACACTTTACAAGCTGCTTCTGTGGGTGGCGCAAACCAGCGCTGCATGCCCACCAGCAGCATTTGGTTTACCAGCCCTGGGGACACACAGGCCACACTACTAGGGACTAACAGGTAAACCAAATAAGCCAATCAGGGATACACCAATTCACATAGACATATTTACAAAGGGAGAGCATATGCACTTTAGCACTGAACAGCAGTGGTAAAGTGCCCAGAATCATAAAACCAACAGAAACAGGTCAGCAAAAATACAGGAGGCAGGCAAAAAGTTTAGGGGTGACCCTTCAAAAAGGGCCATTTCCAACAGTGATATTTTGCGTTTTATGAAAACCCCTGAAGGGAAGGTACACTTAAAGGGGAAGTCAAAAAGCAGCAGGTCCCATTTTAAGTCCCATAAGAATCTTTGTTCTCTGCTACTGAAAGAAACCCTGAAGGGAATTGTGGCAGTCTTGGAATGAAAGTATAAATTTACTCAGAGAAGTGCTGTTGGTTGGTTTGGAGAAAATCTATTCAGTTGTTTCCAAGAAATTAGAATTGCAATATTGTGCCAGTGGGGAAACAGCCATTACAACGCGGCTGTTTCCCCGCATGTTATTACATCGCATGCGTTACAACGCATGCGATGTAACAACGCGTAGCCTTTGCTAGGCATACCATTACGTCGCATGCGATTTTACAACGCATGCGATGTAATGGCGATCCACATCGTTGTGAGGAAACTGAGGCTCTTCCGTTTCCTCACAATGACGTGCACCGTGCACCGCCCCTCAGACGACGCAGGAACCAGGAGAGAGGAACCACGAGGAGAGAGAGGGAAGGGGGATTGGGACAGGGGTGGGGGTTACTTTTTTAGGGTTTAGGGTAGTGTCGGGGTAGTGTTGTGGTGTTTGTGTAGAGTAGGGTAGTGTTTTAGGGTTTAGGGTAGTGTTGGGTGGCCGTGCAGGGTAGTGTTTGAGTGTAGGAACCAGACTGGGGGAAGGGGGAGGGTCGTGCAGGGGGTAGTGTTTTAGGGTTTAGGGTAGTGTTGTGGTGTTTGTGTAGTGTAGGGTAGTGTTTTAGGGTTTAGGGTTGTGTCAGGGTGTCGTGTTGGGGTGTTTGTGTAGTGTAGGGTAGTATTTTAGGGTTTAGGGTAGTGTCGGGGTGTCATGCTGGGTAATGCAAATGTAGGGAGAGGACTGGGGGTCAGGGGGTCGGGGGGTCGGGGGAGGGTCTTGCAGGGGTACTACATTAGGGTTTAGGGTAGGACAGGGTAGAGTCACTTACCTTTCAAACTTTTACCACGAGTATACCTTTACCACGCATGCCTTTGCATTGTAATGGCATGCGTGGTAAAGGCATAGTCGTGGTAAAAGTTTGCGATGTAATGGCATGTCGTGGTCATTGACATCGCGTAGTAATACCTGCGTTGTAATGGCACGCGTGGTATTGGTATGCGATGTAATGAGACATATTCGTGCCAGTGGACTTGAAAGAGCTAAAAGACAGACTTAGGGGCCGATTCCGATCTCGGTCGGAGGCGCACCCAATACCATTCGGTCGGGAACAAAGCCATGCGAAAGCCTGTTTCCCGACCGAACCGTACAGTACACCGAACGAGCAAGTACGATGCGAAATCGCCGACCGACTCGTCTGGGCGTCCCGACCGCTCCGACCGACTCGCTCCCGGCTCGAACCGCACCGACCGACTCGCTCGGACTCGACTCGCACCGCGCAATGGAGACGTTCCCCGGCCGGGTAAGTACGATGCGCGCCGCGGGCAGATCCGACCGAGCCGCGCACTCCGGCTCGAAAGAGCAGTCGGAGCCGTACTTTGGGGTCCGTGTCGGACCCCCTGTATGCGTAGCCGCGCGAGTCGCACACAGGGGGACCCATGGGTCCCCCCTACCTGTGCGTGTACGGCGCGAATCGCTTCGCCGCGTACCCGCTGTAGGGGCGCACTTGTCCGCCTCGCACCCATTGAGTCAATGGGAGCCCGCGTACGCGTTGTACGACAGGCTCCCATTGGACTTCAATGGGAGTCCGACCGACTCGTGTCCGATGGCATACGTGCGCATCGTACTCGTTCGGTCGGACTTCACGGGTCCGATTCGGTCAGAAATCTCTCCGGGTCCGGCTCGGTCGGAGAGATTTCCGGCCAGAATCGGAATCGACCCCTTAGTGTTGTATACTAATGTCCAGCTGTGTCAGTGGGCCTGAAAGGTTTAAAAGATAGAGTTAGCTGGACCCAGTATTGCAGACTTACAGTTGATCTACATTTAAATGCAAAATTCCCCCTTGAACAAAGAAGCTTTTAGGTACTGTTGTTAATTTCAAGTCCGCAGTACTAATGTTTGGACTGTGAACCCATTAAAACAGGGTTGACAAATATAATACCAAGTCCAGCATGGACCCCACTTTTTTCTCACATTGTAGCTATAAGGGTACATTGTGACCTCAGGATAGCAACATAATTTCTATTGGGTCAAGGGACCACTACCCCATAAATATCCCCTTGGTTCTCTTAGACCCTTCTACTCTCACTTTTGTCACCACCCTAGTTTTGAAAATCTCCCACATGCACTCATCTTAACGGTGTTTACGGATCAAAAGATCTCTGAAAGAACCCCCTACGATGAGGCATGACACCCTACCAGGTGTGTGAGGGCAGTAAGATTCTTAGTGCCCTCATACACCAGGTAGGGTGTCATGCTTCATCATAAAATCTGAACACTCGGATCACCTATGATCCCATTGGTTGGTCCTTTGATTCCACCAAATTTAGGGCTTAATTTTACCTAGAGAGGAACTACTCCAGTTGAAGTATTTTGTAATGAACAGATTAAACAGCCTTGGCAATAAAGGGCATCCTTTTCTTGCGTAATCTCCAGTAATCACACTGGTGATTTTATACACTCAAGTTTGAACATCACACAACTGTTAAAATATCCACTTTAATGTGTCCATATTCTGGAACTTTTTGACATCCTTAAAGACCAGTCATAGAACACTCATTCTGGCTTTAACCATTCTTTAATTGTGCTAAAACATTTGCAAGAAAATCTGTAAAACGCACAACAGAAATGTCCTGTCTGAAGCACTCTCAGAGAAATCTTCACCTTCACAAAATAAATGAACACAGGACATATTCATTCAGTCATAAGAGCTGCAGAGGTGCATCTCATATCTCAATTGTTGCTCTAGATTTCCTGCATTCCTTCGTGGAAAAGCATGCAAATATGTATCTCATACCTCAATATTTGACACTGCTTCCCTCCTGACATGTTCACGTGAAGGTGGTGTAGTCTCGGGCTTCTGTCTAGACACGTCACCCTCACTCTTCACTTTACTTGGAGCTTGGCGTTCTAATGAGTCCGCGCTGAAAAGCTGAATTAGGAAACAATTGAAAGCTCAAGAACGGGTTAAGGTTCTAGTCACGATTTATAAAGTACGTCAGTTGAAGTAGAGGAGAGTATCATATATTAATCTAAACTACCGGGGTAGAGGCGCGTGACACCCAATGCCTCGCAGACCATGCCACACATTTCAGATGCAACTGCTTATGGCCGGGCACCACCTTGTTGAATAGTTGCAGCTCTCAATGAACACGAGCAGCCTTGCGAGAAAGATTCACCCCTTATGGCAAGTACAGCCTCATGTGCTTTGTATAGCTAGCGTAGGCCTGGAAACACACTCATGTTAGAGTGTTAGAGATGCAACATTGTGGCCAGGTACAATTATTATTATGTCAAGGACAACCTAGTGTGCCATGCATTTGGATCGAGTCCTTGCTTATGCATCATGAGTAATTTAGAACCTTTTGGAACAGGTACATAATCTTGTCCTAGGTGGAGCCCTAGGGCCAGATACTAGTATTATGTACCAGGTAGTGCCAGCATATATCAACTTTGGGATTGGGTACTAGTACTATGAGAAATTACCAGGATATACAAAAATGAAGTTTAACACTAAAAAAATAATTTAACACAAATTACCATGAAAACTAAAATAAATAATTTACCTTACCTACGAAAATGCTCCCCTATGAAACCCAAACATAGTTTAAGGATCACATTTATATAATGAGTTGCAAAAAATTATAATAAAATTCTTCAGGATAATTTAAATGTGAATAAAGAATAAATTCAACTGCGATAGCAAAGGATCAGCATTGGATAATATTATTATTTTTCATAATATTTAATTGCTTTAAAATAAATGTATGGTAACAAAAGACAGACTATAAGTACCAATAGAGATTAATCCCCGCCTTTTCAGGGGAATATAAAACCAAGGCCCACCATGCATAAACAGGGAGTTTTTTTGCAGCTTTCAGGTTTGATGTAGCTGATTTTAACGAATTGGGCAAAGGCAAGTTTGACCTGATATTACTAATGCTGCTAATTTGCAATTAGGGATTAATCATCATCAGTTTAGGGGGATTTTTGAAATTATATTACAGATTTCTGTGGCAGAATTGCATTTAATGGGCTTTGAAGTACACCCGCAAACTCACTCTGAACGGAATTAATCTAAAATATTCATGTTTGTCAAAGCCGAATTGGCAGTCAGTTGAATTGTTTTTGACTTGTATTTCCATGCGTCCACATTGTCTTCAATGCCACAAAATACATTCAGGTAAAAATACTGAGGAAAGGAGTGAAACGAGAAGATAAAAGTGGGTAGTGCTACAAGTACAAATCATGTCTGTTTGGGAGAGGAATGGAATTCAAGGGAGAGTAAAGGTTCTTTGGTTATTATTGCCAGCCCTTTAACGAAGAGTTAGTGCTGTGCTCTAGACAATATGGTGGCTATGCCCATCCGATAAACTTTCAGTAGGGAAATTCCTAAGTGCTGACTGAAGTCTTATTGCTGTTGGCCCCACGTTAGAACCCAAAGAGGACACAGATTTTGCATATGGTATTAGCACATGGAGATAAGTGATGGAACAATGGGCAGATCTAGTTCTAGCTCTCCAGATCAAAGTTTGATTCATTGGTCGGCATCTTGAGTCATGGATCCTTCACTTCTCTATACAAGAATGTAATTTTCAAAAGAAGACGTGTATTCTCTGCAAAGTGAAATCTATGACATTTTGTCACTCTGTTTGTCCTCATCATTGTCCAGTACAGAAGATGATGTAAGTTCTCTGCCCGATACTGTAGCATAAACACTAGTAAACGACTGTTCCCTAGTTTTATATTCTGCTGTTTTTGTTTATTTGTCTCCTACTCAAAGGACTGAAGAGCACTTTAGTTCATTGCTTTCAATGAAGCATAGATAGATTTCAGATCGTGTTCTAATGAACCTCTTTGAGTTAATCAGTTTATTGTTCCAATCAGTTGCCCGCAGATGCCTGTATTTCTTTCTTATGATCAAAGACGGAGACCGCTGCATCGGGGCTCTGGCTCGCCCAGTTCTGGAGACAAACAGATAGTTCTGCTTCTTATACATATGTGGCTAGGAAGGCAGGGAAGCCTTTCTTCTTTAGCTCCAAACTTCCATTGTTCTGTTACAACAGCTCAATCATGAAGTTTAAAGAATATTTCTTGTCTCTTATTGGTGTTAATCCATAAACCATTCCCAACAAAGGTGCAACATTTCCCACACCTAACTCTGTAGCAGTAAAAACTATGCTTCCTTCTCTGCTGCGGTGTACAGTACTTTGCGCAGCCTTTTGCACTAACAATCAATGATGGCTGAACCCTGGCACAGCCATGTGGAGCCCTCCAACCTCCAGCTCAACCTGAGCCTCTCCCAAGGCAGTGTTAAGGTAATAACACCTGAGGCAGTCTCAGACTCTGCATTTCACTTGCCTGGGATTAGAGCGATTCCCTTCTGTCTTCCCTTTTGTTTTCCATTTTTTCCCACAGGAGAAGTATATGTTTAAAAGGTAGATGCCATATAGAATGGATCAGTCATGGAGAAAAAAAACCTGTGGGATAAAAAACCCAGATAAGAATTTAATGCTGATGGTAGAATGAAGATAGGACATACACTAAACTGCCAACACTGAAGCAACAGTGGAGTTATAAAAGATCTAAAAACAAACTGGAACTGAACCTGAAAAGGTCATCGGAGAAGAAGACTCCAAAAGGAGAAAAAAGGGACAAGAATAGAAAGTGTGGGTGACAAACTCACCAAATAATATTGCTTGACCACATTGTGATGCAAGGAACACTTCAACTTATTCCCTTACATAGGAGAAAACAGGAAGGGACCTTTGGGAACAGGAAGTTTATTGAAGGAAGCAATTCAGCTATCTTAGATTGGAATTCTCCTTTTGGTAAAAATAGTGTCAGCAATTTTGAAATGGTCAGTGTTGGAACTTCAACCCCCCACGTGGTCTGGAAGTTGACGAGCCTTCAGGAAGGCCACAGCTGTTGTTGTCCATGCGCAATCCATGCACTGCCTCCGAACACCTGGAACAATAGCACAATGCTCATTGGTAAGAAGAATCTGCTCTCCCATGAGCACCATCAGCAATGCACACCAGGATTAGAGTGCGGACATCAGAAGCATCAACTCATGAGCGGTCACTAGGAGAATAGACTTTCCAATCCATATGATACTAAATACGTCCTTCATAGAAGCAAGAATAATAAATGTGTTGCACTTCATATTCAGTCTATCAACCATTACTGAGGCGGGAGAAGTAGGTCCACAATCAAAATAATCTGCCAGAAATAGTTTAATCTGAGAAACATGACAGTAAGGATGTATTTTACAAGTTCAGGGAAGATGAAATTGCAATGCAACATGATTGACTTGTTTAATGAAAAGGATCCACAAAATATATGCCTTAGCTTTCTTGGCCCCATGTGGGTTGGTAGGCATCTTGAAGCTAACTGCACCTTATTCACTTTATGTAATTCTGGAGTAGCTCTTTTGTGGTTATCTTTCATGGTCTTCTTGCCTTGTTATAGCTTATTTTGTATGAGGTGTCTTTGTTCTTTGGGATGATAAAAACATCTGCAGGATATGAAATCATTAGTGTGAGCTAAGTGGTATCCCAAATATGCAAGTATGAAATCTCTGCGAACAAAAAAAGGGGAGACTTTGATGGCAGAATGGGTGGGTGGCATTATTATACCTAAAATGAATTCTGATGTTACAGAGTCAGAAATCCAATTATCTTGGGTTGTGGGCTCTTACCGAAAACTTTTTCCGGTTGGAAGGCATGCTGTTCCTCCCAACAACAGGGGACCAGCATGGGGAGCACTTTTGCCCCTAGTGTAGCGGGCATGTACGTACACCACCTTGAGACACACAGAATTCTCAAGCAGACCAACCCCTTTCTCCAGCATATAAAAACATGGAAAAGTTACATTGACGATATTCTAGTTATCTGGGAAGGCGACGAATCATCAGCCGAAGATTTCATAAACTGGCTCAATTTACAGAACACTTTTCTGAAATTCACTCATACAATGAGTAGGAAGGAACTAGTCTTTTTGGATCTAAATATCATTTGTGAACAAGGTTTTTTGAAGACCAATACTCACGAAAAACCAACCGCAAAGAACTGTCTGCTTTTGTATGACAGTTTTCACCCCCGACATCTTAAAGACAATCTACCTTTCGGACAGTTTCTCAGGATCAGGACAAACTGTACAGAACTCAGTGATTTCAAAAAGCAGGCTGACCAATTGACTAGAAAATTGATAGCAAGAAACTATCCAAGACATATTGTGTCTCAAGCAAAAAAACGTGCTCTGAACAACCACAGAGATACCCTCCTGGAACCCCGGTCCCCACATTATGACCAGGAAGACAAAAGACTGATCTGTATTACAACATACAGCATAGCCTGACTGAGTCTCCAAGGCCATTCAAAAGCACTGGCGCATTCTGAACAGTGGCAACCTGTCCATACCCAAACCCATGTTCTCCCACAGAAGAGGCAAAAGCTTGAGGGACATGTTAGTACACACTCACCCACGGATAACAAACGTGAAATCAGGGACACTAACTAACACTGGGACAACACCAATGGGCCACTACCCATGTGGGATCTGTAGTGTTTGCCACCTCACCAAGATCACAAAAACAGTGGTTTTCAACAATGGAATGACGTGGCAACTACGCAACCTAACAAATTGCAATACTCTGAGAGTAGTCTACCTAATAACCTGTCCGTGCAATTTGCACTATGTGGGTATGACCACTCGAAAAGTTCGAAATAGAATATGTGAACATCATAGCAATATTAGATGCCAACGCACCACGACTAAGATGTCATCCCATTTTTTGTAATTCAACCACACACCTCGCGATTTGAAGTGGGTAGTACCGGAATACATAAAGAATACAGAAAATTCGGAACAAAGGCTGTTCGAAAAAGAGCAGAGATAGGTTTTCAAACTCAAAACTGACACCCAGGGCCTCAATAATAACATCCCTTGGGGTCTGCTTCTCTAGAACGTGGGCTAGACGTTGTATACTGTTTTATCTCTATTTTGAGTTTACACTCACACCGCCACATCCTTCCTATAGGGTCCTCCTTTCAGAAACTTACAATGAGTTGATGGACCTGTATAGTACAAGCATCTTAGAGAAAGGGTGTCTTTGGTAGTAACCATTCACCCACAGAAGATTCATTAAAAATAACTGAGTTTGTTTGCACACTGATTTAGGTATGAATGAAAAATTCCCTTTTGCTCACATTATATTGTATCCTGTATAGACATAACAAGAACGAACCTGCCACAGTGGATTTAACAGTCCTCTACCTGTGAACATTCTAGAGTTTGCAACACTTTATTCCCGATGTGTTTCAAAAAATAACAAGAGCATGTTTGCCCATATTGAATTAGGCATGAATGAAAAATCCCTTTTGCCTACAGAATATGGAATCCTGGATAGACATAAAAAGAACGAATCTGCCACAGTGGTTTTACCAGTGTTCTTGGAACATTACAGGTTTTTGTTACACCTTGCCAGATATTTATCAATATTTATTGATATATATTTATTTATTGAAAAACTCTCCCGAGGAGACAAATTAATCCTGTCCCGCTATGGTAACATCTACAATAATACTCCTATGGCCCCGGCAGTGTTCCACTACGGTCGGCCATTTTGGAAGAACGAAGCGGTCTAGTGTTTCGTTTGGGAGACAAATTCGGAAGTCCTCCGCAACGTGTCTCATTGAAATAGCCAGCCCGGGACACACATCGGTAAGATGCGGTCTCCGGGGCTCGAGTTAGGCACAATACGCCGAGGACGGCCTTGACGAAGTAAGTCAGCGGGGCGGGTGCTGTCAGATGGCAGGATGCCACTCGCTTTTCATTTATTTCCCCATGGGGAGGTTCCCTTTTCTCCACTTTGGAAAAGTTTTTTGCCCTATTTATTTCTTGAATCTATAGTAAAAACGAGGTGTTTTTAATTTTTCCTTGCTGTAGGGTGTGACTACAGGCCTCCTCCCCCCGGGCAAGACCACGACGCACTAATATGGTGTCTTAAATGTATGTAAGGTTTTTTCTTGGTGTTTGTTTGTTGTGTCAATAATTGTACTGCCACTGTTTAAGTATAGGCGTTTTCTCGATGGACTGAGCCTAGTTTTTACACACAGTGTGACCACCAAATGTATATACTTTTTAATCACCTCCACAGCTTGGTGTTCACTTGATAATCGTGATATATCAGCCCAGGGCTGACATGTTGTTTTTAAACTCTCCACTGTTTTTCTTTATTACAGATACGGAATGACATTACAGGTCAAACAAATCATATGTATGTTATGTGAATTGCACATGGCATTCTAGACAAAGTGTTCCTATTAGAGGACAGCACGGAGTGGCACCAGTAGGAACAGGTTTCCTATCGGCCCTGACGAAGGGCCATTAAGGGAAAGGCTCGAAACATGTTGACCACTTTGAAGAGTTAAATTCATTAATAATTACCTCTTCAAACAGCACCCCCTGATTTTAACTATACCGGCTAGAGGCATGAATAAAGTAAGGGTCCTACTAGTCAAGTAATTTTAACCTGTTAGCACAATTTTCCCACTCCCCTCACCAATCACAGTCTTTATCATAGACGTTATTTCTATAGTGCTCCCGTGTATCCATTCGGTTGTATAGCATGCCTCGATCTGCAGCGGATCGGGATGAACCCCAATGATGAAGCATGCCACCAAGGGGCAACCCTGGTGGGTGAGGGTTTTCTAAGAAAAACAATGCTTTTCTGATCTTTTCCATCGCAGTGGAGATTTTTGCTTCTTTCCCCCAACTGGGTTTTTTCTATTTGTTGTGTTGCAATATCATCATAAATATTGTGTGATATTGGTCTTTTCAGCCATGCCATAGGATTGAAGGTGTTATCCCAACAATAATGCTCTTATAATTTATTTGGAACCTCTGTGCATAATTATGGCATTAGGCAACCCATGTAAACAACAAATGTCTTTTACAAACTGATGAGCAATCACAGTGGTAGAAAGAATTGTTTTGAATGGTGAAAAACAGTGTCATTTTATAACATGTATCCACTGTGGCCATGAGGACATGATATTCATTTAATGGAGACACGTCCTTGTTAATGGCAGTGTGGCTAGTGGGCCATGAATCTGTTAATGAATCAGGTAATGGCTGTAGATAACCCAATGTGTGGTATACACAGATCTACCTTAAGCACAAACAGGGCAAGCCTGTACATATTTCATGACATCAGGTTTTATGGAAGGCCACTAGAAAGGTAAAATAACCAGATCAAGGGTCCTTTGGCTCCCTCTGTCCTGTTTCGGCTGAATCATGGCAATTTTGAAACTTCTTTTTATAGTTAAGTAGTGGGAACAAAAAGAGCTTGTTGTAGAAAGTAGAGATCTTGTTGGTTAGAAAACTGTGTTTTTTATATCATTTCCTCTTGTGTATCTGGATCCATTTCAGCTATGCATTGCTCTTTCTTGATTACAACTAATAAGTTACTGTAATAACCTGATTAGGAAGAAATAATGGTGTTTCCGATGTGGAAGTTTCCTCTGAGTATTGACAGGAGAGGTCATCTCATGTGACATTATTTGATCCTGGAATATATTGTACAGGAAAGCCATATTGTGAAAAAATAAGCTCCTTCAGGCCTAACAACTATTCCTACACTAAAAAGTGGATACAAATTGTGGCTTGCAGTGACCCGCTCATCTAATATTTGGCATTCTAGATCCCTCAGTACATGACTTCATTCTAGAGGATTACTTCTCCCATATAGAATAGTTGTGCTCATAAGCAGTACGGAAATGAGAGAAATAGCTCATTGTGTGATCTAAACCATCAACATCTTGTTGCAAAAACACAGTGACTCCTACTCTCGCTATGGTGTTGGTCTCTTCTATAAATCGTTTCAAAGGATCTGGGTGTCTGAGAGTAGGAGCCTGAATAAATGTTGTCTTTGAAGTTCGGTAAGCCTCATTAGGCTGTTCAGTTGCAGTTTTCCTTTCTTCTTAATATTTGATATCTGACAAGTTTAATGGGGAACCCCATTGATAAATTGCCAATAAATGTTGGCTAAACAAAGTAAGCTCTAGGTTTTATGACAGTGGTTTTTACAAGGCCATTTACAAATAGCTGCAATTTTATTAAGATCACTCTAACTCCATTTGCTGAGGGTCTATAACGTAAGTAGTATATGTTTTCCTTCTTGAACTCATACTTCACCAGTGTGAAAGTAAGACAACATGTCTATAAGATTCTTTCAGATGCCTAGAATGCATGAATAGATCTTTCAAATATACCCTATAAAATCATTCATGGTATTACAAAAATCATGATCAGTGATTCTTTGGAAAACCCGGGGCATCACGCCCCAGAAGGCATCACCTGATACTCAAAATCCCCAAAATGTGTCTAGTCTATACGATGTGGTGAGGCCCTAGAAGGTCAAATATGGTAAAAATAGTGGCACCTCTCACTGACTCCAGAATATCCTTTATAAACAATTAAGGCTATATGTCCTTCATGGTCAATATACAAAACTGGGTTACTGGTTTACTGGGGTGTAAGCCCCGGTCAAGCAGCAACCACAATCATTGTCAGGGTCAGGCAAAAGCAAACCCTAAGTTAATCTGTGCTCCCCCTTTGGTTGCTTGGCATAGAGCAGTCAGGCTTAACTTAGAGGCAATGTGTAAAGTATATGTGGAACACTTCAAACAGTAGGACAGTGAAAACACACCACAAAAGGAGCCCACAACAGAGTTAGAAAAAGAGAGTAGTTTTTAATAAATAAACTAAGACCAAAACTACAAAAATCCTATTAGTAAAACAGAGATATTGAATTTTAAAGTTTATAGTGAAAAACAGTGCAAAACAGCACAAAGAACTATTGGGGATATCTGGTCACGCCAGACCGGGACAAAGTCACAAGTTAAGGCCATACACAATGGAGTGCAAGCCGGCTACAGGGACCCAGTTAGGCCTGCTGAAAAGAGTACCTTAAATCCTGGTTGTGGAGCTTTGCGTGGATCCAGGTCGAAGATGCGCCGCGTAGCCGTAGAAATGTGCTCCTCCCGGGATGGAGCGAGGCTGAGGTGCGAGGTCCTGTTATGTCGTCATTCAGTATCGTGTAGATGGGGCTTGTGATGCGAAGTTTTGTGTTGGGGATGCGGCACTCAGCTAGCGATGCGTCGGTTCTGAGGAGCTGCGATGCAGAGTCTGGGGTCGATGCCGAAGCTGCTGTCGACGAGAGATGCGAGAACCGGACTGTGGATGCGCCGAGCCGCCGGGGCGATGCGTCAGTTCCAAAAACTGCGGTGGACGATGCAGGTCTTCTTGGGAGGCCAGCCAACTAGCCCTTACAGTCACTCTGGGTTCTGGGTGCAAGAGATGCAGGTCCAGTCCTTCTCATGCAGGCAAGAGGGCAGCAGGCAGCAGGTCAGCACAGAAAAGCAGGAGTCCAGCTGAGTGCAGTTCAACAAAATGTCAGTTCTTCAGCAGCACAGCAGTCCTTCTTCCTGACAGAGTATCCATAGGTCCAGAAGTGTACTGAAGTGGTGGTGTCAGAGGTCCTTCTTTTATACACAGTTGTGCCATTGAAGAGGGGAGAAGCTTCTAGAGGCATGCCTTTGTAGTGCACAGATGCCCTGCCCTTTCTCCCCTGGCTCCAGACTAATTACAGGGGGTATGCAGCCCTTTGTGTGGAGACAGGGCATAGCCTATTCAGGTGTACGTGAGGTTGGGCCCAGCTACTCCCTCCCATCCTGCCAGTGATGGCCCACTCAGTCACACCTAAGCTCTCATTGTTTGTGGCTGTCTAGGAGGGATACACAAAGCCCAGCTACACCCAGTCATGTGACTACAGACAGGCTGCAGCACCAAATGTCTAAGGCAAGAAGATTCCAACTTTCTAAAAGTGCCATTTTTAGAATTGTAATTCAAAATCCGACTTCATCATAAATTAGGATTATAAATTAGGATTGCAGAGAGATCAAACTTGAACCAATTATATCTTTCCATTTGGAAATTGCACTTATAAAATGTAATAACATAATCCCAATGTTATCCTAGGGGAGATATAGGCCTTGCAGTAATGAAAAACGAACTTAAGAGTTTTTCACTACCAGGACATGTAAAACTTAGTAGTACATGTCCTGCTTTTTAAATACATAGCACTGTGCACACTGGGCTGTCCAGGGCCAACTCCAGGAGTGACTTATGTGCATTAAAAAAGAAGGTTTGGGCCTGAAAAAAGGTATAATTTCCCAGAACGAAATGGCAGTTTAAACTGCACACACAGGCACTACAATGGCAGGCCTGAGACATGTGTGGCAAAATCAGTACTGCCGGCCCACTAGTAGCATTTATTTTACAGGCCCTGGGCACTTATTAGTACCACTTTACTAGGGACTTCTAAGTAAATTAAATATGCCAATTGGGTATGAGCCAATATTACCATGTGTAAAGGAGAGGGAACATGCACTTTAGCGCTGGTTAGCTGGGGTAAAGAGCACAGAGTCCTAAAGCCAACCACAATGAATTCAGCAAAATGTAGGAGATGGAAGGCAAAAGGTTTTGGGATGAGCCTGCAGGAAGGGCCATTTCCAAAGGTCATCTTATTTAACTCTTTGTAATAATACAGGGTCGATGATCGAGTGTTTTTCTCAGGAAAAAAAGACTATTGTAGCCCCTTCTTAACACATGGAGCGAGTTATGAGACCATTCTCCAGATTTCCTTTTGATATTTCTTCAAGGTTCCTTTCCTTTTCTGAAAGGAAGTATATTTAACCAAAAGGATTGGGATTCTGATAGAGTTGGTATAGCTCAGTCATCCTCCTTGTGAGTAGGAAGCAAGCATGCCCTAGGTTTCTGGAAGACATCTGTGCAGGCTTGGTACCTATCAAGTACAGTAGCTAGAAAGGCTACCCCTGGCGCTTTGAATCGTCTTGGATGGGAAACCTGAGTCATAGGTATGGTTTTGCAAAACTGAGAAGAGAGAGACAAAGCCTGAGTGCCCAATTTATGTAAGGATTGTGTCACTCTATCCAAGGAAAGCAAGGATCACAGAGTAATTAGATGAAGCTATTGGATTAAAATATGTTTCTGTTTATGATCCAATAACAGTTGTTCCAGGTGTGGACATATTAGTTACTGGTCCTAAGGCAATAGGTGTAATCTCCATCCTCTCTACTTGTTTGGGTACATTCCTAGAAAATAATGAAACATTATTTTCACTGTCCCACTACATACATGAGGCTCCAAAATCCAGTAACATTGGAACTAAGATCACTAGACCACCTCGTTTTGAAAAGGTATTTTGAACAGAAAGAGCTTACTACCAGAATATTCCCCATCCCACCTCTCTTACACAAGTCAGGCTTTAGTGTTTCTCAAAGCTCTTTGAGATTTCACTGGGATTACTCTAAATAAATGAAATGAGATTGCACAACATAGGCACATTCCAGTCCATCTTCTCCTGCCTTTCTGTGCTTCAGTCTGTGGGACCCTAGCCTTTCCAATCTGCACTGGTTCTCCTGACTGAGGTTACGTTCCATTGGCTTGATATTGGTCTTCCTTATGGGTTCTGTTACAAGGGATAGTACATAATATCCAGCAGCTCTGCTTCTCTGAAAAGTTTCTAGTTTTGCTGTGACCACTTTGTTTTCGCAGTAAGTTGACAGAAGCATGTCGCATAGGTTAGTGTGTCTTGGATACCCTGCTGCATCTCACAAAGGGCATCCTCAAAGGAAAAGCCTCTATCCAGACATTTAAAAATCTGTTGAAAATTGGCCACGAAGGCAGTGTACTTGTCCAAACGAGCATCTGCTGATGATCCCAGTAGCCTAGCCCAGGCAAAGGCATTACCAGAAAAAGTGCCATTCAAGTATCCCACTTTAGCCTGCTCATGAGCAAAACATGTGGGATGACTTGCAAAATGCAATTAAGAGAGTCAAGAAATTAATTAATTTAGTCAGATCCCCTGACAATTGTGAGGTAGAGGAGCTGAGTGACTGCCATAATTAGTTAAGGCAATGGCTTTATGAAATATAGCATTCTCAACACAAAACTGTTGAAGCTTCTAGGTTTGTTTCTGCATGATATTAGCTAACATAGGATCCATTACCCAAGTACACAAAAAGCATAGGTGTTACAGCTTGTCAGAGGCAGGATGGCTGAGTTGATTAGAGACCCTTAATTTTGCTTGCCTGAGGCTGACTCCTTTCTGTAGCCACTTTGTTTTTTCACAGTACAATAATATGTGAAGAAATCAGGTATGATATAGAATGGGTCATATAATTGTCTGGAGGCGAAACAACTCCAGACAATGATGTAGTGCTCAAAGTAGAATGAAGCCAGACCAGACACTAAACAATCCAATACTGAAGCGACAGTGGAGCTAAGAAGGATCTGAGTATAAATGGCAGCTGAAGTTGAAGAAGTGGTGCTTGGAGAAGAAGAATCCCAAAAGATAGAAAAAAAGACAACATTAAATGCTTTGTTGCAGCACAATGAGCAATTAAGCTGATTTCCTTATATAAAGAAAACAACAGGAAGTGAACTACAGAAAGAGGAAGTTCAGAGCAGGAAGAGATTCTGTCACTTGGCTTGGCATTCTCCTGTAAGCAACAATAGTGTCATCTCCACTCTCGCATGTTCGGATAGGTGAGGATCCTTCCAATGTGGCTGTTGCTCTCGCTTGCCACTTAGAATCCATGCTGACTCTATGCAGTATCACTAAATACTGGAGGACCCATAAGAAAGACCCAAGATGCACCCGCTGGCAGGAAGAAGCTACTGCTCTAATGTAGCTGCCTTAAGGGTTGCTGATGAGGAGCATGGTTCTCGCGCCACCCAAGGAGGTGAGCACAGCTAAACCCTCCACCAGGCAGACTTTCACTGCAAACATTCCATGCTGTTCCCTGTGCCATGCACTGAAAAGCCCAGCAGTCAGCCTCTGAACTTCAAACGAAAACCAATGTGCCAGCTACTGCCTGGCACAGTCCTTCTACAGGGCACAGACACCACAGAGTCTATCTTGGCCTGCTCTTTGAAAGGTGGAGGGTATTGCAGGTGGTTTAAATAAGAAACAAATATTCCTCTGTAAGGACACCATTTAACGCCCCTGATGGAACACAGAGTATTTATCAAATGTGAAGAGTCTGGACTCAGGTCAGAAATGTGTATACCATTTGAATGTACTGCTGCTGACTCAAGTGTGAGAATGCTCCAGATCTGAAAAATCGTATGAACTTATAAGATAACTAGAATCTAACTACACAAGTGATCTTTTCAGACCAGGTCATCATGGTGTCAATGGAAGATTAAAAATTAAAGGTAAAAGTACTTTGATATAGAAGTGGAGAAATTTCTTTGCAGTTTGGCTGTCAGAAACCCACACAAAAAAATGTGTAAAAACATCTTACAACATGGCTGGTCAGTGCAATTTGAAAATACAATTGCATATATTTTATCAGAGCGTATGTTACTAGATGTAATCAGTAAGAAGCTGCTGTGATTGCAGAAGTAACAAAAAGATGTACAGATGGAAATAAAACAGGATGAACAATCAATCAATCAATTAATCAAACAAGACTTGTAAAACTTGACTAATCACTAGTGAGGGTGTCAAGGCACTGAGGATCTTGCTGCGAAGGCTCAGTCGAACAGCCAGGCCTTGAGTCCTTTCCTGAATTCCAGCATTGAGGGTAAGGTTGGCAGATGGAGAGTGAGGTCATTCCAGGCACTGGCTGTGAGGTAGGAGAAGGAGTCACCTCCACTGTGACTTCGACGTACTCAAGTGGTGTGAGCGAGGCATCTCTTCCGAATGGGTAGCCAGTGGAGCTTCCTGATGTGGGGGTGATGTGGGTCCACTTGGGGAGGTCGAGGATGAGTCTGACCACAGAGTTATGTATGTTCTGTAGTCTCTTCAGGAGGATCAAGGTGATTCCGGCATAGAGTGCATAGCCGTAGTCCAGCTGGCTGGTGACAAGGGCTTGAGTGATGGTACGTCTGATTTTGATAGGGAGCCATTTGAAGATCTTGCAGATCATGCAAAGAGTGAAGAAGCAGAGGTGGAGGAGACTAGGTTGATCTGTTTTTTTTATGAGCTTGTTGTCCAGTATGATGCCAAGTTTGTGGGCACATCTATTGGTGTAGGTGAGGGACCTAGTTCTGAGGACCACCAGGAGTCGTTCCACGGTGAGATGTTGTTGCCGAAGATTAGTACTTCAGTTTTGTCTGTGTTGAGTTTCAGGCAGCTGTCTTTCATCCAGTCAGCGATGTTAGTCATACATCTGTGGAAGTTGGCTCTCGTGGCGGAGGGTTCTTCTGATAGTGAAAGGATGAGCTGGGTGTCGTCGGCATTGGAAATGATGTTAAGTCCATGGGTTCTAACGATGTCCGAAGGGGCGTCATGTAGGTGTTGAATAGGGCAGGGTTGAGGGATGAGCCTTGGGAGATGACGCAAATGATGTTCTTGTGTTTGGAGACGTAGGGAGGAAGGAGGATTCTATGGGTCCTTCGGGTGAAGAAGTAGGCGATCCCTCTGGGGGTATCTTCTTGGATTCTGATGTGGTGGAGTCTCTTAACAAGGGTGTGGTGGGACATGGTGTCAGAAGCTGCTGAGAGGTCGAGGAGGATCAGGGCTGCCGTTTCCTCTCTGTCAAGGAGGGCTCTGATGTTGTCCATGGCGGCGATGAGGGAGGTTTCAGTGCTGTGGTCTGCACGGAATCCGGACTGGGAGATGTCCAGAAGATTTTTGTTCTCCAGATGTTCCGTGAGTTGGTGGTTGATGGCTTTTTTTAGGACCTTGGTGGGGAAGGTGAGCAGCGAGATGGGAAGGAAGTTCTTAAGTTCTCTAGGGTTGGTGGATGTTTTTTGAGAAGGGGTTTGACTCCAGAGTTTTCCGTTCTTCGAGGAAGGTGGCTGTGGCCGTGGATGTGTTGAGGATGGTTGTGAGTGTTAAGGATGGTGGTGAGTTCATTGCTGATCGACCTCCTCCCAAGGTTGAAGATGTGGTGGTGGCAAGGGTCCGTGGATGCTCCTGAGTGGACGGAGGTCATACTGTTGGTGGTGCTTTGAGTGGTGAGCTGGTTCCAGGTGGTTAGCCGGTGGTTGGGGTTTGCCTCTGTGGGAGCAATGAGGTTGAGGTTGTCTGCAGCAATAGGTTGGGGCTCGACGTTTTTGTAGATGTCAGAGAATTCCTGGGAAGGGGTGATGATGTTCTCGGAGGCTGATGGGTTGGAAAACTCTCTGACAATGATGAATAATTCTTTACTGCGGTTGGCAGTTGCCTCAAATTGATTGGCGAGGGTGTTTCTCTTCATCTTTTTCAGGAGTTGGTGGTATTGATTGACTGAGGTTTTGTAGGATGGTCGGTCGGTCTGTGATGTCCTTGTTGGTAAGCCATATTCTCTTGAGTTACTTGCATTTGTCTTAGTTACGCAGTGCACCAGCAGGCCTATTTGAAAGATCTCTTCAGTTTTGTGGACTTTATGAGAGCGACACTGTTGGCGCGATTGGTGATCCAAGCGGAGAAGTGTTTGACAGCCTGTTCTAGTTGGTTGAGGTGTCTGGGTGGGAGGAGTTGAGGGCGTCGGTCCATTGGCTTTCTGTTACGTTGTTCTAGCTTTGGTGAGAGGTGCTGGGCGGTTTGGTGGTGGTGTTGGGGAGGACCTGTGATGGTGTAGTGTACAATGGCGGGGTCTGTCCAGGTGAGTTTGGTGACATGGCTGTTCTTGACTTGTTGCTTGAAGTGAAGATGGGGTCCTGCGATGTGCATGGGGTTGGTGACTAGTTGAGTGAGGCCGAGGCTGTTCATGCTTACCAGGAGGTTGGCGGTGTTGCTGTCGGCAGGGTTGTCGAGGTGGAAAATTGAGGTCTTTGAGGAAGATGTAGTGCTTGGTGTTGATGGTGAGTGGGGTGATAAAGTCGGGGATGGCGTCACAGAAGCTGGGGCAAGGTCCCGGAGTTTGTAGGCAAGTGCGCCTCTGATGGTGGTTTTGCTGTCTGAGTGTGTAGTTGGAAGTTGAGGTGCTCCATGCTCAGGTTGGTGTCACCTGTGGCGGTGGTGTTGCAGTGGAATGTTTCCTTATGGAGGATGGTGATCCCCCCTCTGTGTTTATTGACGCGGTCTCAATGTGTTATCTTGTAGATGTTGAGTGTAGCTGAAGTGATGTTGGGCGCCGATGCAGGGTTCAGCCAGGTCTCGGTGAGGAAGATGATGTCGGGTGGGGGAGGAGATAGTGTCCTAGATCTTGGTGAATTGTTTGCAGAGAGATTGTGTGTTGAGCAGGAGGCAGTGGAGATGTTCTGGTGTGGTTGTGGTTGACGTGGTAGTGGTAGCCGTACGAGCAGGTGCTTCGGCATTGCAGGCGAATAAGCAGTGCCGGCAGGTAAAAGGTCCTACCGTAGATTGAGGGGAGGTGCAGCAGCAGTGGTTGTTGCGGGGTCCAGGGCTCAGAGCTTGGTGGCAGTGTAGCTTAGGATGGCGGGAAAACCAAGGTTTGTGGTGCTGAGTGCGGTCCAGGTCAGGACGGGCACAGATGACCTTGTCTTTGGCATGCCTGGTGCGCAGCTATGCTGCGGCCTCCATTAAGTAGGTCTTGGTAGGTGGGAAGGGCGCCGGGAGGAAGGAAGCGGGAAGGAAAAGGATCAGGTGAAACGGCAGGAAAAACAAACAGCGGCAGGGGGAGTGGTGGCAAGTAATGACATCAAATGCAGTAAACAACAAGTTTAAACTAGATTAGACAATTGAAGTTACACAAAATGACACAAAGATTAACAGCAGAGGCTAAGAAATGCCATGTTCTCGGCTATATGGCAGAAAAAACAGTGAAGTGGCAGGATACCAAGATACATCTAATGCTACTATGTATCAGAGGAGAAAGCTATATGGACAACAGCTATCTGTAGCACAGAATGCAGTGAGGAAAAGGCAGGTAGAGCGACACGCAACAGAGAGGAGCTAGCGCAAGGACCTGCCCAAATAAATGGAAGGTCACAGCTGTTTTTGGATTAGAATTTGAGATAGGGTTCCTATGAAGTTATTGAATGTTTAGGAACCCAGCTAATTGAAATATGTAGATGCTTTACTCCATGTAATTATTAGGTGGTAGCAAAGTATTCTGTTCTGCTGGCGAAATTGGAGGAATTTTGGCAACTCTGCATTACTCTTGTAGCATGAAGTTCTGGCCAAATTCCACCAATCGGCAGGATTTTTTTTCGCACCCACACCAAAACAGTAAGTTGACAAGCGCGAGCGAGACTTGGCATCCACTGGCGCGACATTAGTTCGCTAAGAGGACATCCGGCAGGATTTTTCGAAAGCGGGTGGTCTTGACTGTTCGCGGCTAGATGGCTGCCGCTGGAGTAGAAAATACTTGAGTGGCAGCAAAATCAACTTGAGTAGCTGTGGCAAACTGTGTGGTGTCGTTCTTGCTGATTCTTCAGCGCAGAACATGCTCCTGGCACTAAATCACAGCGTGAGCAGCGCGATGTGCTTATTTTCGCCTATGGCGAAACTCTGCGCAATCTCGCCGAGTTTCCTCCTACTTTATTGAGGCTTCTGTATGCTTTCTGGTTCCCTGCAAATTCAGGCAGTGATACACAATTTGCAAGTAATTTGAAAAACGTTCAAGACATTTGGAAAATTTCGAAAAGTGCCCACAACTTAAGGGCAATAAATGAATTTGTATTTTTCACACAAAAATCCCAGCCGCATATTTGAAATGCCCTGGGAATAATGGTTGGCCACGCTGTTGTCCCTCTACTGTTGTTCTGCCATTTCCACAAGTGCTTTGGAGGACTGATACAAAATGCAAACTACTTAGCAAGGCCAAAGCACCATAATCAGTTTAAAGCAGTGTTAAGATCAGGTATATGTTTTAAGTTATGCATGGATGTTATAAGTTATACTGTGTGCTAGGAAAGACCTGTCGGCCGTCCACCAATCACGTAATTAGACAAAGAATTACTTGAAAGCAAAAGTGAACAAATGCAAATCCAGAAGCAGCCAGGAGTGTAGTCGTGGAGTTGGTGGGAGGCGGGGGTGGGTTTCTGGCAATTTATTGGGGTGACAGTAAATTAAGGAAAAGGAAAGAATATAAAGTATTAATGTTATCAGCATACTTCATCAACTACTGCAAAAACATCACTTTGTTCTTCATTCCCATGGTGCCACTCTGCCTAGCCATGTGTGTTCCTCATTCCAGGCCCCCCTCAGCATGCATTATGCAATTAGTCTTCTGATGTGCAAGGGTGCTAGTGACTCCAACACCCCTTAGCAATCATTGCCCTGTTATCATCCTGAGGCATCCGGTCTCTAGCACTCGCTTTCTGTGCTGCTGACCTCTATCAGGGCTGCACAGGGCCTTCCTATGCACTTCCAGGCTCCTCATTCCTGTCTCTGTCTGATGAGCCATCAGGTCATTCTCTATATTTTCGATCCCAAGCTCTGCTTCTTGGTGCTACCAGGTACTACTTTTTTGTGTTTATCTTTTCGAGGATCTATTCCTTGGGGCCACTGGCATTCTCTAGGCCACTCTTTTCATGTTCCCTCCAGGGGCTACTATCCTATTCTCTGTGCTCCCTGTATGAAATTGCTGCAGCAGGACTCTGTACTTGCAGACATGGCTAACTTTTGTGCGCCAAATTGTGATGGGACTCTTTCCCGAACACATTATACACAGCTCGTGCTCTCAGCCTCTCTATGCATTAATGATTTCTGCCCTAGTACCATAAACCTAGTATTCTGGAGAGGCCTAGACTTCTCACAAAGCCCAGAAAGGAGTGTTCCTTAATACAAACCACTTGCTTTAGTTACACATATGTTGATTATTTAAAACAAATTACATTTTACAAATTAAAATATGTTGTTTTTCAGATATTTCCTCATAATATATATTCAGGGTGGGTGTGAGTCTGTGTATCTGTGCATACTTGTCTGGATTTTCTATACCTAGCTCCACATATATGTAGCTACACAGTACACATATCTTCAAGCAACATACATGTGGCGTTAGGAATAGTAAATCTATACTTCTCCGTATGCAGTTACCTACTGATATTCTGTCCTCGATATTCTTGTAACTCCATATTCTGTGCGTTGATATTCAATAGTACACATCAGTGCGTTAGTTGTGCATTCACCATAGCAACGTTCAGCCTTCTAGCTTTGCCGGTGTTTGTTTCATTATGGGCTCTTCACAATAATTTCTTAATAAATGTATTTCTTCATTCTTGCATTAATTTTAACACAAATCAATTCACTGTTTTCTTCATTTCATGTTCAGCAATGTATGGTCTTTGCCTTAACTGTTATGAGTAATTAGGTGTCAATTTTGTTTGAACAGGCTACAACAGCAAAATATCTCCTTAAATGTGTCCATAATCTAGATCTCGTTGACATGAAAGAGCAGTTATATAACAGTCATGCTTGTGTTCAGCATTCGGTGAAACTGAAAACAAAATAAATTATGTGGAGCTTGTGCTAGAACATTATCAAGGAAATCTGTAAAACGGACAATAGCAATGTCATATCTGGATCATCCTTCATTCTTCAGCTCTGCAGAGAAAGCTCCAAAGTAAATGAGGATCGGACTCATTCATTCATTCAGTCACGAGAGATTCAAGGGTGCAGCTCATAGCTCAGGTGTTGCTCTGGATTTCCTAAAATGGCAGAGCATGTAAACATGTGTCTCTTACCTCGATATTTGCTACTGCTTCCCTCCTCAGGTTTTCCAGTGAAGGTGGTGGAATAATGTCGGGCTTTTTTAAAGACCCATTATCCTCCCTCTTGAGTTGCTTTGGCGCTTGGCGTTCTAATGACTCCACGCTGGGAAGCTGAAATAGGAAACAAAAATGGAGAGTGACATATATCACTCAAAGCACTGGGCAAGAGGCAGCTAACACCACATGCCTCACGTTACAGACACAGCTGCTTATGGCCAGATACCAGTATGTTCTAAGAAAGATTCAGCCCCATGTGCCGGGCACAGCCTCACATACTCTGTACAGCCAGCAGAGGGCTGGAGACGTTATGGCCAAGGTTTAATCATTATAATGTCCAGGTGCAGCCTAGTGTACCATGCATTCGGATCGTGTCCTTGCTTGTGAATCAAGTGCAATGACATCATCATGTGGCAGGTACATCAGGTCACCAGGTGTCTGGGTGTTGCCTCTTGTGTCAGCTACTGATATTATGCATCAGGCAGTCCCAGCATGTACGAGGCATAGCATTGTGTACCAGGTTTAGTCTCCCATGCTGTGGCTCAGTCTTATGTACCAAGTAGGGCTAGCCCATTCTGAGGTACATGTTCAATGTACTCCTATTATATGTCCCAAAGCAGTCTGCTTGGACAGATACACCTGTCATCACAAAGGGGGAAAACATTAGCGAAGCCAATTTGTTTGTTCTTAGCAAGCATGCAATGGCTTTTTATGTTTTTGCAAACATACACCATATGCAGAAATATTTTGAAGAATATCATAATAAAGGTCCAGAAACCAGGCATCCACCCTTTGCACTAAAGTACACTCCTTTGCAGGTAGCTGTGATCCATACGGACAGTAGCATAGTGCGGGGAGCGGTCCGCCCCGGGCGGCACGAGTTTTGGGGACGGCGTCCACCCCCCTGCTCTTACCTGCAGCCGTGGTGGGGCGGCAAATGCTGGAATCGCAAGCACCCCCCCGCTCTTACACGTGGCCGCCATGGGGGAAGGTGGGCAAACACAGGGACCGCCAAAGGCGGTCAAAGGTCGAGCTATGCCACTGCATACCGTCAGACAAAATGGAAGCACTCCCAGTGCAAGACAGTCAGTGGTTGAAGTGGGTTGACCCATTGCTCGATTGTGTGTGCTGCAGTGGGTTGGAAGCAATATGTGAATGAAGCCTGAACAGAAAAATGGATGAAGAGGACTGACCCAAAGACCCTGTATATAGGGGAAGCATGAACGTTTGGAAACATGAGCCTGGTAAGACAGACCATACCTAAAAAGTAAACAGATGAATGCAAACAGGATTCTTTTTTTTTTAGTTCAACAACATTTATCTATTTACCTTTTTATATCTATAAATAGCTATATAGATAGATGTAGATATAGTTGATATAGATAAAGACTATATATATATATATATATATATATCTACTATATCTACATCTAGCTATATATGTAAATTTATGTATAAGCTATAGATAAACCTGTAGATATAGATAGGTAAATAGATTGATGTCAATACCAGGACATACAAAAACGGAATTTAGCAGCAAAAAAGTACATTTATCAACAATTACCATGTAAAAATAAGTTACCTAACCTATACATATACTACCAATAGTACAAGTTTTAGATAATTAACTCGGATTTATCTGGATTGACTAGCCTGAGATTTGACAAATTTCTTGAGTTATGGAATTAACTCGTGGGATGGTCGTCTGAAGGTAGGAAGCTTAAATGATTAGGTCCTCAGCAAAGATGGCTAATTTATTTTCTATTTACTTTAATACCCTAAGCAGCTGAATAGAGTAATATCATGGTTTCGCCTGATCTTTTGTGCTAAAGGGTCGCTGTACAAATCGAACAGCCATGGCAGCCTTGCCTCATGTGATCTCGAGTAATCACATATGACAACTTTCCACATTCATGTTTGAGCATGGTACACCAGTTACAATGTCTCCTTTTTGAAATGTATTTGATTGGTTTTAACCTTTACCAAGTGCATACGATCAAAGTTCATTGTAAGTGTGACATTATTGATCAGATTCAGCATTCTTAGCAAGTAGTTAACATTGTAATACACTGAAGAAAAACGTAAACATCAGATTTCTATACAGGAAGATGCACATTTGGTAATACATAAATATATGACATTACATAGGACGAGATTAGTCACCAGCCTACTCAGGTGCATAAAGAGGACCTCTATGTCCTGGGAAAGACAGGGATTGCTGTAAGGATTCATATACACCAGTGTATCTGATGTAGTGATCTCAGTTCAAGGAGGCTTATCATCAGCCTTCAGGAGCAGCTTCAGCAGTATTGTGTCTGTCAGTGCGCCCACAGCTCTCTCGGCTTTATAATTAGACACCTTAGGGTAATGTCTTCCCCTCATGCCCACTTGTGTAACGCCAATTGTTATATGGAGACCGATGGGACATGGAGTGATTTCCATGGGACACGATGGGTTTCTTAGTAAGCCCAGGTCAATAAAACATCAACCAGCCTTGTCAGCCTTGGGTCTCAGAATGGGGCCCAACAGATTTGCTTGTGGTGTAGCCAACCACTGCCTTCCAGTCCAGTCTAGGGCGAGTTCTCTCACCTTCGTCCAACAATCAAACACTTGGAAACATGGCCATACCATATGATAGGGGGCAATCCCTGGAAATTGATGAAAATATGTTATGTAATTTAAGTGGAATAAGGTAAAATAATTAAATGTGTCCTCACTTTATGGTGGTTCAAATCTGTTTGTATTAATTTTCACAAACAGGAAATTTAGCAATACAACGCCCAGGGCCTATCAGCAGTTTTCTTGTTACAAATTCCGGAACAATCCGAAAAATACCCCGTACCTCCCACCCATCCCCCGGGACCAAAGCGGTAGAAATGGATTGAAGTAGCGATCTCATGAAACTACCCAGAAAAGGGGCCAAGATATTTTCATAACGGGCTGTGGGGAGTCCTAGTCAGTTCAAGAAGACGTAGATATTTGGGACAGGTGATGTCTTGGAACACCGAAGACAATAAGGACAGGAAGGGCCACCATAGATCAAGGAAAGAGGTTCCTTGATTCACTAAAGAGTGAAAGGTGCTCCATTCCCAAAGTGTGCCATAACCGCTGTAACTATCAAGGATACGTAGGTATCCAACTCGTGCCCCAGTGTGACAAAATATTTTGTAAGGTGCACCTAAGGCTAGGCCAATTTGTCTGCCTCTCCAGAATTTAAGAGGGAAGGTAAGTGCATTAGGTAGGCCTAATATCACATAAGCAGGAAAATGGGGGGGTTGTGTATTGAAATGAGTGTCGATATCATATAATATCTGTGTCCAATAGGATGTGAGTGCAGGACCATCCCAAAGTATATGCATTAATGTGCCCAAGGAACCACAGTCATGCCAACATTCAGACTTGCGATTTGGATTGCCTTTGTGCAAACGAGGAGGAGTGAGGTACCAATACGTGACGATCTTGGTGACCATTTCAACCCCAGCTATGTCGCAAGCTGTATGTCTGGTGCAATAATAAATGTCCCCCTATTCTCGCTGTGTTAGGGAGCGACCTAATTCAATCTCCCATCTTTTCTCAGCTGTGGATTTGGACTGGTCAGCTGCAGGACAGAACAGGCTACACAATTTAGTAATAAGACTTGTGTTGGACACCTTAGAGAGCAGCCATTTTTCATAACGAGTAAGAAGGCATTGGGCTTCAAGCCGTATTGAAGGGTGAATCAACCACCAGTGCCAAATTTGCATATAATGTAGTCACTCAGTTTCAGGCAAAGTGTGGTCGGAGTGTAAGCTCTCGAAGGAGAGTGATCCATCTGTATCAAACAGGTGGCCAATCGATCTACAGCCCATCTGAGTCATGTGTGTGAAATCTGATGAATCCGGTCCAGGAGTAAAATCGTATTCCCAAAAATTGGTGTCAGTTGAGAGGGGAATGTAATGAGGCCTTTTCGCTCAGCCACTCGATCCCAAGTGTTAAGGTAAGCTCTAGTAATAGGAGAGGAGTAGAGACTCCTGGTTCGGGCAGATTTATGAAGGAAGGGGTTCTTCCATAAAGACTGGCCGGCTACTGCTCTGTTCATGTAAAGCAAATGCTTTTCAGATTCAGTGCGCGACCACTCAAAAAATAACCTAAGCTGGGCTGCCTGATAGTACAGAGAACGATCCTGTATGCCCAGTCCTTCCTACCCTGGGGATCTACCAATCAGCTGGCACCATATTCGGGATTGCCTCTCTGCCCATACAAAGCGATTAAGCTCCCGGTGAAGAATCTGGATTGTTTCTGGAGGAGGTTCTAATGGGAGCGTCTGGAAGAGAAATAAGATTTTAAGCAGTATTGTCATCTTGTGAGCTGCAATGCGGCCGAGCCATGAGAGAGTATAAGATTTCCATTGTTGGGCTGTGGTAGTAAGGTGGATCCCCAGATATGGATTTGAAGTTGTTGCCCATTGAATGGGATAACTCTGTTGTAGGGATTCATGAGTGGAGGCCCGGAGTGATAAATTGAGAGCCTGGAAATTATGCACATAAAGTTTGAGGCCCGCCACCTGGCTAAATAGATCCTATTTGTAAAGGAAGGCAAGTAGCAAAGTGGAAGGGCCTTCCAGCATTGCTATAACATCGTCCGCATATAAACTAATGGTATGTTCCTCTCCTCTGAAGGTAACACCTTGAATCGTGTGGTTATCCCAGATCCTCTCAGCTAATGGCTCCATATATAATGCGAACAACAAGGGTGACAGCGGGCACCCCTGCCGTGTGCCCCTGGAGATCGAAAATTGAGTGGAGGAGTATCCATTCACCCTAACTGTAGCTGATGGATGGCTATAGTTACTAAGGACCTAGCTACAAAAACGATCTCCCAAGCTGAAGTGTTTGAGAGCGGCCGCCATATACGGCCAATGGACCATGTTGAATGCTTTTTCAGCGTCTATGGCCAGCAGCATACACTGCTGGTTCAATCTTCGGGCTTTATCAATAAGATGCAATACTCTCTTTGTGTTATCGCTGCATTGGCGGGTGGGGACAAAATCTGCTTGATCAGGGGAAATGAGGCCTGGCAGTAGAGGACGAAAGCGGCCCACGAGATTGCCTGTAAAAAGTTTAAGGTCTACGTTCAACAGGGATATTGGTCTTTAAGTAGCGCAATACCCTTTATCTTTCCCTGGGCTTTGGTAAAACAACAATAGACGCTGTTAGCATAGAAGAGGTGATTGAGAAGGTGCCATCAATAGCATTAAATAGCCAAGTGAGTAGAGGAGCCATGATCGGGCAAGATGTTTTATAATAAATGGCAGAGAAGCCATCTGGACCTGGAGGCTTGAGCAGTTTTTGGCGAGCCATTATTGATATAACCTCCTCCACCCGGATGGGACGGTCAAGGTCTGTAGCTTGCTCCACTGTCAGTTTGGGAGTATGAGTCTCATGCAGGCCTGGGCTTAGTTCGCGGAGTTTTGCTACGCGGAACTCCGCGAAGTTACAAAAAACTCCGCAAAGTTCCGCGAGTGGCGGAGGGCAGTGTGAACTGCAGTTTGTGCTGGTATTCCTGCCGCTTGGGTAGAAATTCTACCCGAGCGGCAGCTCGCGCTTACAAACTTACCGTTCGCGAACTTACCGTTCGCGAGCTAGGAAAAAACTCCGCTGCACACCGCGAAGCGGAGGTTTCTGCACTCCGTGAGCTCCGCGGAGTGCAGAAAACTCCGCAAACACCGGGAACGGGGCGAAGTTCACCACCCAGGCCTAGTCTCATGAAGATATATATCCCACCCATCTATAGCCAATTGCTGTTCCGTGTATAGATCACTATAAAATTCTCTAAAAGTCTCAGCAATATGTGGATTATCGGACCATTCATGACCATCAGGACCCACCACTGTCTGGACTCCCATCACCTGGAGCTGCGCTCTGAGCCTATTGGCCAAGATACGTCCGCATCTATCCCCCCCAATATAATAGTTATAATAGAGGCAGAGAGCCATGTATGCAGCCCTGTCCAAGTCAATGCATGCTAATTGGGATCGGGCAGCCTCAAGTTGACGCCATACCCGGGGAGCCCCAGTGCGCTTGTGAATTTGCTCGAGTTCTTTTTTTTTTTTTTTATAATTCTTTTTATTAATTAACAATTGCAGTACATTTACATTTGACATCAATTTAATGCAGTGCCTGGGTACAGCTCTGAAGTTATCATTACATAAGACAGACAGCAAGTGTAGCAATCCTGTTGTTTTCATGTAAGTTTCAAACATCCTCTTCCACCCTTATTCGTCCTCGGGGGGTGGAAGGGCCATCAATCGGCATGCATATCATCCCTCTACTTTTGTTCCATTCCACCCAGATCTTGGGCCATTTTTGTGGGGAACCTCTTCCTTCATAAACCACTCTTTCCACCTCCATATCTGTCTCCCAATCCCGGACTTTGGGTCCAGTTACTCCCCTCCAGGTCCTCGCAATGTTGCGCTTAGCTACCATACATCCAAGGGAGACCCAGGTTATCTCCCTCGCTGTAAGGTCTGTGGCATCCCACATGTTGAGGAGGCACCATCTGGGTGAGACCTCCACTGTTTTCCCACAGATTGTCAGCATACTCGATGTTATCTTATCCCAGTAAACTCTAAGAACTGGACAATCCCACCACTGATGCATAAACGTTCCCACCTGACCACAGACCCTCGGGCACAACGGAGAATTTAGTGTACCCATTTTAACTAGTGCTATACTAGTGTAGTATGCTCTATGTAAAATCTTCAATTGTATCAATTTGAATCGGGAACGTATCGCCACTTCCCGGGGGGATGCCAGCGCCTCTTGCTACTCTTCATCACTCATATCCCATACATCCTCTGCCCATTTGGAGCGTACTTTCTCCAGTTTGTCAGGTGTGTTATTTAATATCTTCCTATATGTCAGCGATATCGCCTTCTCCTTCATATAGTCATCTAAGAGCCTATCCTCCAAGGGTGAGGAGACCGGGAGTTCAGTATCTTTGGGGACTGCCTTTTGCAACACGCTGCGAGCCTGAAGGTATCGAAAAGTTTCCCCTTCCCCTAGTTCATAGTCCCTTTGCAGGTCGCTGAATGGGACCATCTTTCCCCCTACCCAGAGATCACCAATCCTAGAAAGGCCAATTAGGTCCCATTTATCGAACCCCGGATATCTGGCTAGCAACCCTAGTTGGTTTGACTCCAAGAGTGGAGTGGCTTGTGTTAATTTGTTTTTCCACCCCTGCGCAGCTGAAGCCGCATGCCATAAAGTGATAGTGGTTGAGGTTGGTGTGTGTCTTGGTGCATTCTTTCTCCCCCCATAGATTGCTCTCAAGTAATTTCCGGGGGTCATATTATGTCTGTCCATCCTGTAGGCAGGTTCTGTTTGTGGCCAGTGTACCCAATGATTTGTGACTATCAATTGAGATGCCCAATAGTAATTTTGAATTGCCGGGAGGGCTATTCCCCCATCGTACCAGCTTTTCATAAGTTTGGTAAGTGCTATACGAGGGATACCATTATTCCAGAGAAGTGTGCGTATTTCTGAGTCTTTGGCTTGAAAATACTTGGTTGGTACTAGATATGGCGTGTTCTGCAGGATGTAGACGAACCGGGGGAGTGCCATAATTTTGTACAGGGAAGCCTTACCCAATAACGTGAGGGGCAGGGTCTTCCAATATTGCACGTCTTCTTGCAGTCGACGTAGTGGGGGTGCCAAATATTTATCGTAAAACACTGTTAGGCTCGTAGTGATGTAGATCCCTAGGTACCGGAACCCATCAGTTACTCTCCTAGCTGCACAACTCCTGGGAAGGTTCGTGCCCTCCCCGCTCAGAACATATATGAGTGACTTATCCCAATTATTAATGTACCCTGAGTACTTTTGGAAAAGAGTAAATATGTGTAACACTCTATGTATTGAGGAATATGGTTTGCCCCGATAAAGCAAAATATCATCAGCATGTAAGGAAACTCTGTCTTTCCATTCCTCTGTCCAATTAAGTCCCCTGATGAGGGGATCGCCTCTAATCCAGACTGCCAAGGGTTCTATTACCAATGCAAATATTAGTGGAGAAAGTGGGCAGCCCTGTCGCGTCCCCCTCTGTAATTTAAAAATTGATGACCGTCCACCATTCACTGTCACTCTTGCCAGGGGCTCAGAGTAGAGAAGTCGCACCCACAACAAGAATTTCCCCCAAATCCCAATCGCTCCAGCACAGCGAACAGAAAAGACCATTCGATCATGTCAAATGCCATTTTGGCATCTAGGGACATTATCACCGCCTCTTCTCTAATAGTCCCTGCCCTGCCCAGAACACCATTGAGATGTCGCAGATTGAGTGCGGTATTTCTACCCGGCATAAAGCCGGATTGATCTGGGTGGATCAATTTGTGAAGTAGGGGGGACAAACGTGTAGCCAGAATTTTGGCCAGTATTTTTACCTCCTGATTTAACAGGGATATGGGCACGTAGGATCCACAATGTTCAGGGGGCTTCCCATTTTTATGTATTACTACGATATTGGCCATTCTCTGACTTTCAGGCAGGATACCGTTGGCCACACTCTCCTCGTACATCTTCACCAGATACGGGGCGACTGTGGATGCATTTAGTTTATATAATTCAATTGGTAGGACACTTGGGCCCATTACCTTTCCAGATTGTAGCGCCCCAATCGCCCACACCACTTGTTTGTCGGTCAAGTCAGAGTCTAGACCCTCTCTATCTGTACTCTCCAGAGAGGGAAGAGCAAGGGTGGCCAACAATTCCAGCACCCCAGTGTAATTGGAAGCCCCTGTTGGGGTATAGACCTGTTTGAAATATTCTGCAAAGGCTTCCGCTATCCCTTGCCTGTCTCTAATTAATGTCCCTTCTTCTGACTTAATTTCAAACACCCATCTAGTGGCTTTTTCTCGCCTGTCCAACCATGCCAATAACTTACTCGCCTTGTCACCAACCTCGTATATCCGATGTTGGGTGGCTCGGTAATGCGCTTTAGCCGCTTCTTTCGCAATGTATCTGTATTCCTTCTGTTTAATCTGCAACCTATGTGTAATGTCTGGGGAGTCTGACAGTGTTAGTTCATGCTCTAGCTTGCTAATGTCTTTTTCTACCTCCAGCAGTTGTTTCTTTTTTATGACCTGCTATCGTGCCCCCTGGACTGTCTTGTACGCTTCCTACATTGTTTGGGCTGATCCTTCATTTTCCTTGAAATAATTTGAGGTCGCCTCAATCAGACCTTCCCGTATAGTCGGTACCTTTAGATACCAGGGATTAAGTACCATCTCATATCGCTTGGTGGAGGGCCTTCCCCCATAACATGCGATTATTGGGGAATGATTGGAGACACATCGTGGGAGAAAGCCAGCATCATTGAACATTGGGAGTTGGCCAGCTCCTCCAAATATATAGTCTATACGGGACAGACTTCCATGTGCCCCAGAGTGGAAAGTGTACTAGAGCGTGGAGGGATTATGGGCACTCCAGACGTCCACTAAACCCATTGCTCTCAGAAATTCTTCTAGTGCTTTCCCAGAGGCTTCCCTTTGTTTGGGTGGTTTTCTATCCAGGTCCCCGTTGAGGGCTGCATTACAGTCTCCTCCTATTAACAGGTCGCCCTCGGGCAGATTAAGTATGTGCGACACTAAGTCAGGCAGGGCGGAGGAATGCAATCTAGGTGGTACATAGAGAGACGTAATATTTATTGATCTGCCCTCCCAGTATCCCGACAGGGTCGCAAACCTATCCAAAGCGTCATGTTTCACGGTTTGTACTTGAAAGGGGAATGATTTGCAGAGGAGAATACCCACCCACCTTGAACCTCTGGTGTAACCAGCATGGGCAACCAACTTGTATCTCCATCTATTTAAAGCACAATAGGAGGTCCCTTGTATGTGAGTATCTTGAAACAATACCACGTCAGGGGCCTGTCGCTTCAGGTATTGCAAGACTATGCCTCGCTTAATTCTGTCCTCCAGCCCATTTACGTTCCACGAGAGTATCTTAAAATTGCAGGGTGGTGGAGCTTACATCGGGTCAACAGGCATCTAGCCACTTTTGAGGGTGTTCTTTGCGGGCACAGGGGATTGTGACCAACTCGTCACGCCCCCCCATCCCGTGGAGCATTCAATGGCATTGCGTCTAACTCACTGAACACTCATGAGATCGTTCGTCGTGCCCATGGTGTCTGTCTAAAACATGCACTGCCAACGGCTTCCGCAAAATTCCACTGTAAACATTTAACAACTCTGTAACTCTTCCTTACATAACAACCCATTCCCACCCCCCTCCCTGCCGCCCTGCAATATGGACTTAGAACTGCCCACCCCCCAACTATGCAGAGTGCCTGTATCCCATTACCCATTGAGCACAGCGTCGGGGAACGCGGCTTAGCTAGTTCTTAGCCAATCAGCTTAATCCCCCCCAGTCTTCTAGCAGTTAAGCCCATTAAACACATTTTATCTAAGGGCTATTAGAATCTTACTTATAGTCTAACAAATTGTAAGCATCATGCTCTATATTGGTGATCGTGGACAATATTGACTAACATCTTACCGCACAGCTCCACCGCAAAATATTAATATATTTGATGGTCTAAATTACACTCATTACAAACCAGAAGAGGCCATCAGGAACCATTAGGACGAGTCTTACTTCAGTGATTGTCTTGAGAGTCTCTGCATTGCATAGCTTTATCGGCCTGATACATTTCCTTTTCCAGTCTGTCTTTGTGCCCACGGCTATCTGGACGACTCTCATGACTCTGTGTGCATCTCTGAGAATTAGACTTGTGGGCTCCAGGGGTTCTCCACCCCTCCAGCCACTCCCAGGCCTCCTCCGGGGTTACAAAAAAAGACGCCTTCCCCCCGCCACCACTCTAAGCCTAGCCGGGAAGAGCATTGCATATTTAATGTCTTTATCCCGAAGTGCACGCTTTACCTCCAAGAAGGAACGTCTCATTCTCTGTACCTTTACCGTGAAATCCGGGAAGAAAGTTATTGTGGAGTTCCCAAACTTCAAGGGGGGGCCGTGTGGGCTGTCTGCAAAATTATGTCTCTGTCCCTATAATTAAAGATTCTTGCCAGGGTGGGACCCGGTTTCGGAGGCCCTCCTGGCACCCGGTGGGCACGTTCAACTGAAAAGTAGCGGGAGAGAGCACGGGGTTGTAGATGATTCTGGACCAGGTCTTCCACAAACAGGTCTGTGGCCTGGCCCTCCTCCTTCTCCGGCACTCCCAAAATGCGCACGTTATTTCTGCGCGCGCGTCTTTCGTAGTCTTCGAGCCGGGCCTCCAATTTCGCCGTCGTCATTTGAAGTTTTTTAACCGTTATCTCCAATGTTTTGGTAGATTGCTGCAGTGTGGAGACCAAGTCTTCAGTGGTTTTCAGTCGTTCCCCTAAATTTCGCAGGTCTGCACGTATTAGTGTCACTTCGGTTGTGACAGAGTCTATTTTGGTCTCTAGTGTCGAGCGCACTCCTTGTATGGCCTCCATGATATCTTGTAGCGTTGGGGCGCCATCCTCCACTTGCTGTTTGTTGCCATGCGTTTCATTGCTTCCCGCTGTCACCTCCGCCTTAGAAAGTTCATATTTGTCCAGCTTTGTTTGGTGTGACAGCTTTAGACCCTTCTGTGTCGCCATTGTTTCAGGACTCACAGCTCTGCGATTTCTCCTGAGCCTCTTTGAATTTATGCTGTGGTCGCTATGTGGCCGTGGATGGAATCCCCACGCAACACTCCAGTCGGGGTATGCTCCGGTCACTCTAAAAGGCTAAGGGAATGTATTTTACCCCTCCTCTATCCACCTCTCAATACCAGGGCACTCACACACCTTTCTTCACAGCCGATTACAAAATAGCTGCCTTCCGGGCGTTCCACTACCGGCCCTCCAATGTCCAGGTGTGTCACAGCGGCTCTTACAGTAATCACTCTCATCTAAAGGTGCTCCCATGCTGGGATGACATTAGTGAGTGTCTCAGGGGCGGGGGCAGGTGCCTCGATCTACTCTGCCCCACTCCTGGGCTCCACTGGTCACGCAACACACTTTGGCCAGAGTTTGCTTACTTTATGGTGGAGGGAGGGTGCTTGCACATAATTGGCGTGGCTCCTCACCCGGATCCTCCGCTGCTCCTGCGGGCTCATGTGCGAGATCCAGGGACTCGGGCCTCCGCTTGTCACCGCCGCACCCACCGCCTCACCAAACACGGTCAGCCTGCACTCAGCGCTCGACCGCGTATGCGTCGCGCTGTTGATAAGATTTTAACTGCGGCAGAGGTGAGGAGGCAGGGAGAAGAGAAACAGCAGAGCAGCACCCCACCTCCGCAGGGCCTTGCCGCGACCCTCTTGGTGTATGCTCCGGTCATCTCGATCTCCGACGGCCGCGGGGTTCCTCCCTCCACGCACTTGCGCACCCCAGTCCCCGGCCCGATTCTTCGAGCGGGAGCGGCAGAGCCGTGTCGTCTTCGGTCCAGAACCTCACAATAGGCTGGGGCTCACAGGCAGTACTGTGTCTTGTGGCAGAAACGGATTATTGCGCCGGATTTAGGGGGATTAGTTGCTCGGTGCTCGGAGCTCTACTCTCTTGCGGCCATCTTGGCTGCCAGTTAGCCACGCCCCCCCTTGCTCGAGTTCTTGGACCTGGCGGGACAGTGAGTCTCTTTTATCTTTACTCGTTTTGTTATCGCCAGCGGAAATCGCAATCAGCTCACCCCTGATTACAGCTTTTAAAGTCTCCCCTAGCATAAAAATAGCAGTATCGGGGGTCATCATTGATGGCTGCAAAGTCCGTTATAACTTTAGTAATTAGTTTGAGGACTTCTGGGCATTGCAATAAAGTTCCTTGCAGTCTCCAGAGTCTAGGGGGCGATTTCACAGGGGTAACAGTTAATGTAAGCATAACCACAGAGTGATCGGAGAGAGAACGAGGTGCTATCTCAGAGTTCTGGACTGTAGACGTAATCTTGGATGAGCTGAGAAAGTAATCCTATCTAGCTAAGTTTTGTGAGCATGACAATAAAATGTATAGACTTGGGTGTTGGGGTGTAAAGTATGCCAGATTTTCCTGAGGCCAACAACTCCCAGCCATCGCTGCCCCTCCCCGGAAAGAGCTCCAGTCTGCCCATGCTGGTGTGCCGATCTATTCAAGGAATTATCAAGAACCAGAGTAAGATTCCCCCCCCCCTAATAAGATCGAACGGTCTGGTGTGTTGTTTACCTACGACACTGCACATCGTAGAAAGGATTCCTGCCCTTCACTGGTTGTATAGATAGCCCCCAAGGTGAAAGAGCAGGGGCCCATTGTGATCGAATATGCGAGAAGCCTGCCTTTAATTTCAGCCCATTTGGGAACCACTTCCCCCCAAAAGATTTAGATATTGGAATTGCTACCCCAGCCATTTTGGTGGTGTTGGATGAGAAATATTGATGGGGGAAGGCTCTGGAACGAAGTTTGCGGGTATCCCCAGAGAGGAGGTGAGTTTCCTGAAGTGAGCAAATATGGTCTCCGGAGTTCGCCAAGTATGAAAGAATAGTGCGTCTTTTAATAGGGCTATTCAAACCCTTAACATTAAGGGTGGAAATCGTCAGTTTGTTTGTCATCAGTATGGGAAGCATGAGAGTGCTAATTGAACACCTCTCTGGTAGGCAATCAGGTTGTCAAAGACATGTTGTATGAAATGTTGTGAGAGGTCCTGCTCAGTTAATCTAAAAGCGAGGAGAGACAGCTGAGTATACGTCCCGTAAAAGGAGAAGACAACAATTCCCATAAACACCAAAACAAACAACTTAGTCCAGTGGATACAGTCCTCTAGGTAAGCCCAGATGGGAATAAGTAGTTGGGGATGTGTGGTGGGCCAGATGCCCCGCCCCCGCACAAACCCGCCCACTGTAAAATAAAATTCAAGATCACTGATAAGCTCAAGTCTCATCTATCCCTGCTGTGTCTCCTGAGAGCGTATCCAGGAGCGCTTATCTCCGGATCCAGTGCATGTCCCTTTGGAGAGGCTCTGACTCTCAACTCCCCCCCCCCCCCAGACCCACGTGAGGTCCCCTCCGCTGCCTGCGTGTCCGTGGATCACCAGGAGGGTTGTCGTCGATGCCAAGCAGCTGGCATGTCTCTTAAAGAGACCAAAGTTGATGAACGGTACCATTTAGGTGCCAGACAATCCGGAATAGGTGCCCCCCAAGAGTAAGAGATGTCCTTGTTCCGGAGATATGTCGTTACTGGACGGAAATCTCTGCATTTTAGGAGTGTAGAAGCAGCTAAGTCCTGGTACAGCATTGGGATGTGCCCTCTAAATTGGATCAGGTGTTGATCTCTGGCTGCACGGAGGATACATTCTTTTAATTAGAAATCATGAAGACAAACTAGGATATCCGCTGGTGGTGCAGAGGCAGGCTGTTTGGGGCCCACTCTGTGTACTCTGTCAATTTTGATTTCAAGTTCTGATGAGTCCACCAGGATCGGTCTGAAGAGGTCGGTGACAAACTGAGCAATATCAGTGCTATCCGCACCAGTCTGGACGCCCCTGATGCAAATATTATTGCATCTGGACCTGTTTTCCAAGTCCTCAGCATGAGCCTGCAGATCTATCGGTTGATCTTTCAGGCGAAGGATCTCCTGTTGGAACTGCTCGATCTCCTCATCTCTACTTGCTTCATGATCCTCTAGGATAGAAACCCTATCTCCCAGGCTTTCTAGATCATTGCAGACCTCTCTAATGCCATTAGACAGACCTTTTTAAGGGTTTTAAGGTCTTCTCTGAGAGCAGTGAAAAGGGCCTCCAAGAAAGAACGAATTACCTGGGCATCTGTATCCTCCATGTTCATTGTAGTTTTGGTCTGTGAGGGCATCATGGAGTTACCTCTCCGTGCGGGTCCAGGCCTAGTAAGCATTTCTTTTATCGAGCGGTCCTTTCTCCCCGTGCCCATAGCCATCCCCTCCAGCAATGTCAGAGAGCCAGGCCATGCAGGGAAAGGTAGCGTAGTCGTGGTGCACAGTCTAGGAGGAAGCCGTGGCAGCGCAGAGGTCGACGTGAGGGGTAATGTAATTTATTTGCCAGAATACAGAAACGGGGATAACAACGACAGTAGGGCCCAGCGCCAGCCAAACTTCAGAGCCTATGATGAAATGTCCTTGACAGAGCTCTCAGCGGCCAGTACAATGCGCAATCCAAGTCAAGCAGCTGAAGTGCTGAGTTGTCAGGATCCTTTTAGCTCATGAAGGGAGATCGCTGCAACAGTGACTCCATCGCATTGCACAGCACAGGAGTAGATCAATATAAAACAGATCTGCCGAGCCAAAGTGGAACAGAACAAGGAGGAATTGGGCCCACCTGGTCTGAGCACCGATCCCGCAGTTCTCAATCAATCAATCAATCAGGGAATTGTGAAGTGCGCTACTCACCCGTGAGGGTCTCAAGGTGCTGGGGGGGTGCAGCTGCGAGTCAGCCAAAGAGCCAGGCATGAGGCTCTTCCTGAAGGTGTGCAGAGTGGGGGAGCGTCTGATGTTGACCGGGAGCTCGTTCCAGGCCTTTGCCGCGAAGTAGGAGAAGGCTCTTCCACCCACTCTGGTTCTGCAGATAAGCGGGAATCTGCTAGGGTGAGGTCATCGGAGCGGAGGTTTCTCTTGGGTACCTGGAAGGAGACTCTTTCGTTGAGGTATTTGGGTCCGGTGTTGTGGAGGGATTTGTAGGCGTGAGTGAGTAGCTTGAAAGTTACTCTCTTCTCAACGGGGAGCCAGTGGAGGTCTCGCAGGTGTTGGGTGATGTGATCATGTCGTGGGATGCTGAGGACGAGTCTGGCCGTGGTGTTCTGGATGGTCTGGAGTTTGCGTAGCAGGGATTTGTTGATTCCAGCGTAGAGGGCGTTTCCGTAGTCCAGTCTGCTTGTTATGAGTGCGTGGGTGACGGTCTTTCTGGTTTCGGGGGGATCCATTTGAAGGTCTTGCGAAGGATGTGGAGGGTGTTGAAGCAGGTGGAGGCGAAGGTCTTGATCTGGCGGGTCATGGTGAGGGAGTAGTCGAGTATGATGCCGAGGTTCCAGGCGTGGCCCGTGGGGGTGGGGGGTTTGCGAGGACAGTGGGCCACCAGGTGTTGTCCCAAGCTGAGGGGGTGGGTCCGAGGATGAGGACTTCTGTCTTCTCCGAGTTGAGCTTCAGACAGCTGCTGCTCATCAAGGATGCAACGTCTTTCATTCCTTCCTGGAAGCTGAGTCTGGGGGTGTCTGGTTGCTTCGTGAGGGAGAGGATAAGCTGTGTGTCATCGGCGTAGGATACTATGCTGAGTCCATGCTGTCTGACGATGGTGGCGAGGGGGGCCATGTAGATGTTAAAGAGCGTGGGACTGAGCGATGATCCTTGGGGTACTCCGCAGTTGATCTCTGCAGGTGTGGAGAGGAAGGGCGGGAGTCTGATCCTTTGGGTTCTGCCGGCGAAGAAGGAGCGGAGCCAGTCGAGGGCAGTTCCCTTTATGCCGGCGTCATGGAGTCTGGCTGTGAGAGTGTGGTGGGAGACGGTGTCAAAGGCTGCGGAGAGGTCTAGTAGGATGAGGCCCGCGGTGTGGCCTTGGTCAAGGAGCGTGCGGATGTCATCTGTGGCGGCAAGGAGGGCGGTCTCGGTGCTGTGGTTGCTGCGGAATCCGGATTGGGAAGGGTCGAAGATGACGTTCTCTTCGATGAAGTTTGTCAGCTGGGCATTGACGATCTTCTCAGTGACTTTGGCCGCGAAGGGAAGGAGAGAGATGGGTCGGTAGTTTTTCAGGTCCGTCGGGTCTGCAGAGGGTTTCTTGAGGAGGGGCTTGAATCTGCGCGTTTCCAGTTGTCGGGGAATGTGCCGGATTCGAAGGTGGCATTGATGGTGCATTGTAGCTCGGGTGCTATGGCGGCGGCAGCTCTGTGGAAGATGTGCGGCGGGCCGGGGTCCATGGGGGCTCCTGAGTGAGTGCTCTTCATGGGCGTGGCGGTATCTTCAGTGGTATCCGTGGTCCAGGCGGCGATGGCCAGCTGGCTGCCCTGGGTCCAGGCGGCGATGGTAGGCTGGATGTCGTTGCTGGAGGAAGGAGTGGTTTCTGGAGTCGGTTCGTGAAGTTGTAGTAGAGGGCCTTGATTTTCAGATGGAAGTAGGAGCCGAGCTTGTTTCAGAGGTCCTGGGAGGGTGTGACGTCCGTGGCTTCGCTGGGGGGTTTGGTGAATTGCTGGATGATGCTGAAGAGTTCTTTGAGTTGTTGGACTTGGCGAGGATTTTGTTCCGGATGAAGGTCCTTTTGGTGGATCTGATGAGTTGGTGATATTCTGTCATGGCGTTCTTGAAGGTGGCATGGTCTTCAGTGGTTTTGCTGTTCCTCCATCGTTTTTCGAGATGTCTGCAGGTGCGTCTGGATTTCTTGGAGGTCGGTAGTGAACCAGGTGGCCTTCATGTGGCGCTGTCAGTCGGGGTTGCGGAGGGGGGCGAGCTTGTCTGCGCAGTTGGTGATCCACCGGTGTAGTTCTTTGACTGCAGAGTTGGCGTCGGTGGAGGCGGGAGGGGGATCGTGGTTGAGGGTGGAGTTGAGGTGCTCCTCTGTGACCTGGGCCCAGTCGACAGTCCCCCCTCCTGTGGCACCCTGATTAGGCAATCTCTCTCAATTATGTCCAGGAGGCACTGGGAAGAAAAGGAATCCAGGTGAAGCACAAGCCTCAGCCGCACTCACTGCCTCCAAGGAGCACTTCTGGTGGGCCCCGGCCGTTCAGGTCGTGCCCGGCCCCAATGATGTTGGGTAGCGATTTGAGGGGAAAATGGGTCCCCCCACCGGTGCCACGAACCTCCACCTCCTTCCTTGCGAGAAGCCCTACGTCTGATGGCAACCCCCGGGAATCAACCAGGGGATCCAGGCAGCCTGACGGGCAGGCAATGATCCTCCGACGCTAGTCCTGTGCTGCTTCAGGAACCAGGCCAAAGGGGTGGAAAGCAACCTGGAGCACCTGGCTCAGATGCTCCGGAACTCTATGCATATGGGCCGGTGGGGTACACCTTCACCGCTCTCCCCGGTGTGGAGTGCTGAGAAGTGACAGGGTCCGGGCGAAGCCTCCCATGTCAGCCTAGACCCGCAGTCACGCCATCAGGGCCCGGCTGTTGGGACCCCCCCTGCTTCGGACAGCTGCGGCCTGGTGCTAAGTGCCTCTGGACAAGGCTGGGTGGGCTCAATCACTACCCCCATCGGTAAGGACCGTGGGGAGGTCAGCTGGGCAGCAGTGTTGACAGTAAAATGCGCGGATCAGCAGCGAGGGACGGAGAAACAGAAAAAACAGACTAACCCATCCGCCATCTTGGCCACGCCCTGTGTCCTCTCTTTAGATCTATTTGAAACTATTGAATACCAGTCAGGAAACATTCAAATTGGTTTTTCAGCAGTTGGTGAAACTGAAAACAAAAATAAAGATTAATCGGAGCCTGCACTAAAACATTAGCAAATACAGTCTGTACAATGTACAACAGAAATGTCCAGTCCGTTGCATATTCCATTTTTTACCACTGCCAAGCAACCTCCATGTCCACAAAGTCAATGAAGATAGGAGTCATTTGTTCAGGCAGAAGATCTGCAGTGGTGCATCTCATATCATGACTGCTGCTCCAAATTTCCTACATTCCTTCACTGGCAGAGCATTTAAATATATTGTAAATATATATCTCATACCTCAATGTTTGCTGCTGCTTCCCTCCTTATATTTTCCAGTGAAGGTGTGGTATTGTTGGGCTGTTGTCTAGACATGTTATCCTCTCTCTTCAGTTTGGTTGAAGGTTGGCGTTCTAAAGACTTCATGCTGGAAAGCTGCAATAGGAAGTAGTTGAAAGTTGAAACAAGGTAACGTTCTAGTTAAGATTTTCAAAGTGCATCAGTGGACCAGGGGATTTTGACATCCAATCAACAAAGTCACTGGAGTAGAGGAAAGTGAGACCACTCACGAAATGTTACAGGCATAACTGCAAATGGCCAGGTACCATTATTGTTGGATACATGTAGCTTTCAGCACGCAGAAACTACCACATAAAACATATTCAGCTTCTGATGCCAGGTAAAGCCTCACATGTGTTGTCTAGCCTGCATAGGTACAGAAACAGCCTTATGACAGAGGTGCAGCATTGTGACCAGGTATAGCCATCATATGCCCGGGTACAACCTCATATGCCATGCAGTTGGATGACATGCACGGTTGTGCAACATATCTTATTAACATCCTCATGGGGCAGGTTCATCTTCATGTCCCAGGTGGAGCCACATGTGCTAGTTACTGATGTTATCTACCAGGCACTAACAGCATATGCCATTTACAGCCATGTATTCTGGATTGTATCTCGTATGCCTCATGCACTCTCATCTATCTTGTAGAACAGCCACATGCTGATGGGGAAGCGCAAGAGCCATTTATTGACATCATGATTTGGGCAAGCAAAACCATCACCATAAAAAACAAGCATTGGCAAATCCACTAGGTCTGGCATTGGTCATCAGCCTTCTGCCGATTCTTGTTTTGTTTTGCCAAGGTTTTTGCAAAACTTGTTTGTTTGGGAATATGCCGGGCCCTCGTCAATCTAAAACAAAAATCAGTTGCTACACGGAAAAAGTTTTTTTTTGCCTCGAAAAACCATACATTACAATAGTACTCCCTGGCACTGAAGGGTACTACTTTGTGTGCGGATGTGTTCCTTCTGAAAGGCGGACATGCCATAACTCATAGTGAAGTCAGGCAATGGCTGAAGTAGGCAGATGCATTGCATATTAATGAATGCTATAGTGGGTGGAAAATAATATGAATGACACAAACCAGTCTCTAATGGATGTAGTCTGGCTGAAAACATCTTAGCAAGTGGTTAACATTGTAATAAACTGAACAAAAATTTAACCATCTGATGTCTCTACGGGAAGATGCACATTTGATATTACATAAATATATGATATTACATAGGAAGGGATTAGTCACCAGCTTACTCAGGTGCTAAAGTGGACCTCTATGTTCTGGGAAAGAAAGACAGGGATTTCTGTAAGGATTCATATACACCAGTGTATCTGATGTAGTGATCTCAGTTCAAGGAGGCTTATCATCAGCCTTCAGGAGCAGCTTCAGCAGTATTGTGTCTGTCAGTGCGCCCACAGCTCTCTCGGCTTTATAATTAGACACCTTAGGGTAATGTCTTCCCATCATGCCCACTTGTGTAACGCCAATTGTCATATGGAGACCGATGGGACATGGAGTGATTTCCATGGGACAGCACGGGTTTCTTAGGCAGCCCAGGTCAATAAAACATCAACCAGCCTTGTCAGCTTTGGGTCTCAGCATGGGGCCCAACAGATTTGCTTGTGGTGTAACCAACCACTGCCTTCCAGTCGATTCTAGGGCCAGTTATCTCACCTTCGTCCAAAAAACAAGCACTTGGAAAGATGCCCATAACATATGATAGGGGGCAATCCCTAGAAACTTTTGAAAATATGTTATTTAATTTAAGTGGCATAAATTAAAATAATTAAATGTATCCTCACTTTAGATCTATTTGACACTATTGAATACCAGTCATGAAACACTCAAAGTGTTTTTTCAGCAGTCGGTGACACTGAAAACAAAAATGAAGAATTTGGAGCTTGCACTAAAACATTAGCAAATACAGTCTGTAAAATGAACAACAGAAATGTCCTGTCTGAAGTATACTCCATTTTTTACCACTGCAGAGAAACCTCCATGTTCACTAAGTGAATGAAGATAGGACTCATTTGTTCGGGCAGAAGATCTGCAGTGGTGCATCTCATATCATAACCGCTGCTACAGATTTCCTACATTCCTTCACTGGCAGAGCATGTAAATATATTGTAAATATATATCTTATACCTCAATGTTTGCTGCTGCTTCCCTCCTTATATTTTCCAGTGAAGGTGTGGTATTGTTGGGCTGTTGTCTAGACATGTCATCCTCTCTCTTCAGTTTCGTTGAAGGTTGGCGTTCTAAAGACTTCATGCTGGAAAGCTGCAATAGGAAGTAGTTGAAAGTTGAACCAAGGTAACGTTCTAGTTAAGATTTTCAAAGTGCATCAGTGGACTAGGGGATTTTGAGATCCAATCAACAAAGTCACTGGAGTAGAGGGACGTGAGACCACTCACGAAATGTTACAGGCATAACTGCAAATGGCCAGGTACCATTATTGTTGGATACATGTAGCTTTCAGCACGCAGAAACCACCACATAAAACATATTCAGCTTCTGATGCCAGGTAAAGCCTCACATGTGTTGTCTAGCCTGCATAGGTACAGAAACAGTCTTATGAGAGAGGTGCAACATTGTGACCAGGTATAGCCATCATATGCCTGGGTACAACCTCATATGCCATGCAGTTGGATGACATGCACGGTTGTGCAACATATCTTATTAACATCCTTATGGGGCAGGTTCATCTTCATGTCCCAGGTGGAGCCACATATGCTAGTTAATGATGTTATCTACAAGGCACTAACAGCATATGCCATTTGCCGCCCTGTATACTAGATTTTATCTAGTATGCCTCAATTGACTGTCATCTGTCTTGCAGAACAATCACGTGCTGATGTGGAAGCGCAAGCGTCATTTATGGACATTATGATATGTGCAAACAAAACCATCACCATAAAAACAAGCATTGGCAAAGTCAATAGGTATGGCACTGTCTTCCAGGATTCTGCCGATTCTTGCCTTGTTTTGTCATGGTTTTTGCAAACCTTTATTGTTTGGGAATATGCTGGGCCCTCATCAATCTAAAAAAAAACATTTGCTACAGGCAAAAAAGTTTTGTCTCAAAAAACCATATATTACCATATTACTCCCTGGCACTGAAGGGAACTATTTTGTGTGCGGATATGTTCCTTGTGAAAGGGTGACATGCCATAACTCATTGTGAAGTTAGGCAATGGCTGAAGTGGGCTGATGCATTGCAACTTAATGTATGCTGTAGTGAGTGGAAGAATAATGTGAATGACACCAATATAATAGATGAAGTCTGGCTGAAAATATCTTTAAGTAACTATCTGGCACATGCATCAAGCTAGGATTTTGCGAGTCCTTAATAGCGAATATTAAGGATTTGCAATTAAGGATTCGCAAAATCCTATGCATGTAGGAATCGCTATAATAATAGCGATTCCTTCACATTCCTTATTTGCGACTCGCAAATTGCGAGTCGCAAATAAGGAATGGCTTCCCATTCATTCCTATGGGCCTACAGGCCCATAGGAATGAATGGAAATTATGAAGCGCTATTTGCGAGTACCAATAGGTACTCGCAAATTGCGCATGCAATTTCAAGGGTGCAGGGGTGTCAAAAGGACACCCTGTTGCACCCCTGAAATTGATCCGTGCACATATGTTAGCGCACACACATGTCCCAAGGACATGTGTGTGTGTAACCTTCAACTTTGAAAAATGCCCTTTAGTGCATTTCTCAAAGTTTTTGCAATTTACCATGAAGTTCAACTTCATGGTAAATTGCGCCCCCTAGTAGCGAAATCGCGAATTTTTTTACTTTGTTGCATTGCATTTAAGGAATCTCAATTTGCGATTCCTTAAATGCAATCGCAATTTAAGTAATCGCAATTTAGAGATTACTTGAACTGCGATTTTTGCATTTGGGATGATGCATCCCAAATGCAAAAATACCGGTCGCAAAGGGGCAGATTCTGAGAATCTGCCCGTTTGCGAACCGGTTTTTCTTTTGATGCATGTGCCTGTATGTTTTTCGCATAAGTTTAGTAAAATCAAAGGGTCTTGGCTCATACAGACCTAAAAAAGTCAATCAGTCTGGAATTGGCTGCAAGCCTCTTGCGTTTGGGAAAGAAGGATAGTGAAAAGTCAAGAAAGAAAGAAGGCAAGAAAGAAAGCAGGCAAGAAAATGTTAGCATCGGATTGACTTATAAAAAAGTCCCACTTTTAGGAATCCAGCACACTGCAGAGCAACTGTTGCCTGCGCTACCCAAATTCCCAATAAAACACTTGTTATAGTTTCAGAGTCACCCATTATCAGGTCAACATTACACAGCTGCCCTCTGTCCACCCCTAGCGCTTCTTGTGATGGAAACACCAGATACGGAACAGCCTAAAACACACCTGGAAGAATGCAGCAGTAAATCACATATGGCCCAAGGATGTAATGCCTAAGAAACAAGTCAGATGCACACACTCAAACACAACCAAAAGCTCAGCAGCGGCCAGCATTTGGCCCAAGGACGTGATACCAGAGCAACTGGCCAGTTGCATTTATCAGATAAAGCCCTAACAATGCCTACTGCTAAGCAGCAGCCTAGAGTACACACACAATGACACACTCTGCCACCTGGACCATCTCACGAATGTGACCACCAGTTGGTATTTATGGCCCCTTCTATCAGGTTGGGATCAAGCATCTAACACGTAATTTATGGCCAACTGTACCAGCATTACCTGCCCGAAGGCGGATTAGCTTCTTTTTATTGCACCCGCTGTACAATATAAAACATGCCATGTACCTAATGCAGTTGAGAAGTGGCTGCTATTCCCTGCAGTTATTGTTTAAATAAACGTAAACTTTTCTTGATTGCGAAGCCTAGCTGTTCTCCTTTTTGATAGTCAATACCTGCTTACAACAAAAGAAAGCAAGTAAGAAGGCAAGAAGGACAGAAGGCAAGAAAAAGGCAAGAAGGAAAGAAATAGGAAAGAATGAAAGAAGAAAGGAAGGAAAGAAAGAAAGAATAAAAGAAGGAAAGAAAGAATGAAAGAATGAAAGTAATAAAGAGAGGAAAAAGGAAGGAATGAAGGAAAAAGAAAAAAAGAAGGTAAAAAGGAAGAAAAGAATGATAGAAAGAAAAAAATAAGAAAGAAATCGGGGAAGATGGAAAGGAGGAAAATGACAGAAGAAAAAAAGGATGGAAACAAGGAAAAAAGAAGAGAAAGAAAGAAAAAGGATAAAGAAAAGAAAGAAGGAAAAGGGTAAAAGGGAAAGAAAGAAGGAAAGATGAAAAAGGAGGAGAGAAATTGGAGAGAAAGGAAAAAGGAAAAAGAATCATTTAATACAGAACAGTTTCAAGTGGACACATAATTTGGTATGCTATGAAATAGCAGCAGTCAGAAAAGCAATTTACAAAACCTTTGGCAGGAGATGGGATCTGATAAACATGGAATGTGCCTTGTGTTCACATCAAAAGCATCCTGCTATCACAACAGGCTCTAAATACAAAGGCAACATTAAAGTAATTATAAAGAAAAAACAACACTGGCACTGAAAGGAACTAGCTTGTGTGTGGGTGTGCTCCTTGTGAAATAGCAAAAATGCAGTCACATAAGGGAAGTTAGCCAGTGGCTTAAGTAGGTTGACCCACTACCCCATGCTGTATGCTGTAGTAGGTGGAAGCAAAATGTGAATGACACCAACAGACACCAAGAGACCAATGGATGAAGAGAGGTAGCTGAAAGCCCCTTTATTTAAGCATATTATGTATATTTTTGTTAAAATTAAAAGGTTTTGGCTAAACGGCAAACCTAAAACAAAAACAAAAAACAAATAGGATTATTTTTTGGTTCACCACTTTACTGAATTTATACATATATTCTTGTATAACATGACATTTGCACCTGCTCCCAATCAAAAGCTAGCACTTAATAAATGTAATATGGTAACCCAATGTTATCCCTTAAGGGAGGTAGGCCTCACAGTAGCGAAAAATTAAATTAGGAGTTTTTCACTATCAGGCATATAAAACTTAAAAGTACATGTCAAACTTTTTGAACACATTGCACCATGCCCTTTGGGCTGTTTAGCGCCTACCTTAGGGGCGACTTATATGTATTAAAGGGAGGTTTAAGCCTGGAAAAATTGTTATTTTGCCAGGCCAAATTGGCAGTTTAAAACTGCACACAGGCTGCAATTGCTTACCTGAGACATGTTTTAAAGGGCTTCTTAAGTAGGTGGCTCAATAAGTGCTGCATAATCTCTAGAAGCATTTAATTTACAGGCGGCCATGCGTACTTGCAATACCACTTTACTAGGGACTTAAAAATAAATTAAATGTGTCAATTGGTGTAAGCCAATTTTACCATGTTTATAGGAGTGAACAAGTACTCTAGCACTGGTTAGACGTGGTAAAGGGCACAGAGTCCTTAGGCCAACAAAAACGAAATTCAGAAAATAGGAGGGGAGAAGCCAAAACGGTCTGACTAGGTCTTTCCACCTGCACCATGCAAATGACAGCCTACTGTCCCACTGTAATGAGCAGATAATTACCGTTTCTTGGACTACATTATTTCAAGGAATATCGTGAGAGTATTCAGGCATCTGTTTCACCATTCATCTGTTTATTTCCATTTTGTTGTTGGTCTCTAATTTGTCATCAATGTGACAACTATACTTCTCAGAGGCCTTGAGGCAATCACACGGGAATCACTGGGGTCAAAACAAGGTCGCGTCTGCTGCTTCCTGCTCAGCTTTGAGAGAAAATCCTATTCAGAGGGTGCGTGTTTTCAAGTGGCTCAGCGAGCTCAGTCTCTGGTAGTCAAAGGGGCCTCTGATCACGGAAGTCATTGGAGAGGTGGAGCCTCTCTCTCTTGCTCTGTATTGCATCGAGCCAGCCAGTCCCTGCATGTTGAAAGGGAGAGCTTTTTGGAGAGTTCAATCGGCAATACCGGCTGCTTTTGGTATTCCAGGCAGGCACGTGGTTGCGCCCTTGTTTCTTTCGTTCTCCCAATAGTTGGTCCTTATGTTTGGGTTGATCTGTACTACAACAGAAGCATGTACTGGAGTAACTTTTCTTTTCTTCATTGACTGTGACCTCAGTATCGCTCATGCTGTCTAGTGGGCAAAAGACATTCATAGTGCATGGATAAACATGGTGTTCTGCATGTGAACCTTGCTTTGGCAGGAAGGGAATGCTATCAGCAGTAATGAAATACTAATTCACAGTCTCATCTGGTGCTTAGATTTGGAAACCTCTGGGAGTGAGGTATAATTGTTCATAAAGGCATAACCCAGGTAAACTAAATATTGGGGATTCTATGTTTTTTTTAAAGAAAGTGGAAGGGATAGGAACATATACTCTTTAAAAATTGAGCTTGCACGTTCTTGCCTTTTCAGACCTCATGTCCCAGCTGTTTCTATTCCCATTACCCTACCCCTCACCTGGCCATTCCAACACCCTGTATCCTTGGGGACAACCTACAGGGGATTGGTCTTGCCTAGTGAGGCCCCTTTTGAGCATCGCAAAACTCCTGAGTTTACAGAGGCTTAACACCCATTCACCCAAAGCCCTGCTGCTGTGAACTCGGTCACTGAGCACTAGCACTGATTACATGTGTGCCGGGACATGTGCATGTATTCTAGTGGACCCGAATGAACCAGAGAGACGCAGGCCTGTTGTTTCCATTTTGTTCATGTGCACAGGATAGAGGTGAGGTTCCTTTCCAAGACAGTTGAAGTATATTTCTGACAATCTGGAAACTTGACAGACGGTACTCAGACACTAAAGAGGGGAAAGAGATGTACAGAAATTCGATTAGGTTCTTTCTGATTCAGGGGTGTCCCCAGAATACCAAGAGTACTGCTGTTGAATCAGGACTGGTATCTACAAGCTTTCCAAATATGAGGGAACATCATCTGAAATCCAATCTGGAGGAGGATTTGCTCACTTGTCCTAAGAACCAAGGAGTCCTGTCTGAGCAAGAGAGAAGATAAAAGGAGTCTGCTGGCTATGAGAAACTGAGTTGTTGGTTAATCCTGCTCAAGCAACAGCCACAATCCCTGCCAGGGTGAACCATAAAAAGTCACTAAATTAACTTGCGTTTAACCCTCTGGTAGCGTGGCACAAAAGCAGTCATGCTTAGCTTAGAGGCAACGTGAAATGAATTTATGCATCACACAAATAGTAATGAAGTGAAACCACAACACATGAAAAATCCCACATCAATTTAGAAAAATAGAGGACATTTGAATAAATTATTGGACACCAAAATGACAAAAATGCAATCAGTAGAACTGGAATTTTAATTTCTTTAAGTTTTAAGGAAAATCTAGCACCTAAAAGATCAAAGTGCCAACCACGGCCATATAGTCACATGAGACCGGGTCAAGGTTAAAAAATATGGCCAACCTCGAAGGAGCGTGGGTCGGATACAAAGAGTTGATTGGGCCCGGTCATCGTTTACCTTCGGACTTAGAAGAAATTTTGTAAAAAATATTCTGAGAAGGTAAAGTTCAGTGAGGCAAGGCTGAAGCCGGTATCCAAGAAGGAAGCATTGTTGGTGAGCCGCTGGATGAAGTCACGGTGAAGATTTCTATGTTCGGAATTAGTCACTTTTATGGAAGTCAAAAATCTCCAGTACGACGGGCAGGAGACTGTAGCCGACGAGAGTTCCACGAGCCCTGCTACATCTTTGGCAAAGGACCCCTGAACAGGATTTGCTGCTGCGGAGAAGAAGGTAGTTGGCACTGCCATGAAGTCAGGCCAACCAGTGATGCAACTTGGGCGGATAGATGAGCAGGTTGGTCCCGGTCTTCCCTCATGTCTCAGAGCAGTTTTTAGCCAAACATTTTCCAAATTCCAAGTTTTGGATTTTAGCTATCTGGGCACCTTTAGCACCACCACCAAGGGTCCAGGACTGGAGGGGCATCACTTGGGGGTTAGGACTCACTTAAGGCTGGGCCCAGGTACTGGTTCGAGATGGAGGGAGCCTTTTCTGTCCCTGAGGTTCTGAACAGGAGGCCAGTAAACTAGCTGTTGGAGTCACTCTAGTAGCCCTAGGTTCAGGTGATGAAACAGAGCTCAAGCAACAGGGCAGTCCTCTGAGTGTTCAAGGCAGGCTCCAGGCATCAAAGAAGACCTTCCAAGTGCAGCAAAGCAGTCTTGTGGAGTACACAGCAGAAGGCAGTTCTCTAAAGAGTCCTTCCGCTGGTCCAGAAAGTGAACTGAAGGGTGAGTCTGAGGGTCCCCTTTTTATTATTGGTGCCTTCTTTGACGTAGGAGAGGTTTCTAGAGCATTTCCTTTGAAGTGCTTGAAGTTTCCTGACTCCCCTGCTCTGGCTCCTAGCTGGCTACTTGAACAATGCAGGGGTGACAAGTCCTTTGTAAGAAAGCAGAGCACAGCTTATTCAGTTGCAAGTGGGGCTGTGCCCAGCTTTGCCCCCTCCATTCTGCCAGTTGATGGTGCATCCAGGCACACCTAATCCCTCTATTGTGTGGCTATCTGTGAGAAACTGTTGCCCTCATCCTACTCAGCCTCTCTGCAGCCTTCAACACAGTCTTCCATCCGATCCTGATCAGACAACTCCATGAGCCTGGCATCCATTGATCTGCCTTCCAATAGATCTGCCCATTTATCAGCGGAGTATCCAAACATTCAACGTAATACCATACTCCTCAGAAGCACAAGAAATCTTTTGCTGTGTCCGAAAGGGTTCCTTGCTCAGCCCCACAATCTTCAACACCTGCATGACTTCTCTAACATAAGTCATCCATGCATACATCATGGGCATACTCACTTATGAAGACGACACCCAACTGATATTTCCCTCTCAGACAAAACACCCAGCACCAGGATTTACTTTAACGCAAGCATGACCTAAGTGGCCACCTGGATGAAGTCAATCTACTTCAAGCTGAACATAGACGAGGCTGCAGTGGCATGCTTCTGAAAAGATACCTTGATGTGGAACTCCGCCTGGTGGCCTACAGATCTTGGACCCACTCCATCTCCCAGCACACAGGCAAGAAACCTCAGAATCATTATCGACAACAAGTTAGACATATCCTCACAAGTCAACTCAGTTACTATGTCCTGCTTCCACGCCCTGAGGATTCTGAAAAAGATATTCAAGTGGCTACCCAGCAACACCAAGAAAACCATCACCCAAGCCCTCATCAGCATCTGACTGGACTAAGGGTACTCCCTCTACATGGATTTAACCTACAGCCTCACAAAAAGACTTCAGCCCATTCAGAATGCAGCAGCCAGACTGCTCTTTAACCTCCCAGCCAGTCTCACATCACACCACACGTGAGGGAACTCCGCTGGTGCGCACAATTCAAACTCTTCACACACACATACAAAGCAGTACACAACACAGGCCCAGCCTACCTGAACAGCTATGTGCAGTTTCACCAACCATCCAGGCACCTCTGCTCAGCTGGACTCTCACTAGCACATGCCCATACGTAGAAAAAGGATCTGGACGTTGTGCATTCTTCCACATTTCTCCTAAAGTGTGTAACAACTTCCAACACCACATTAGAGCCTCTTCCTCCCTTCTTGAATTTTGCAACTATCTAAAGACCTGGCTCTCCAAGTAAGTCCCCCCAAGGTTAGCCTCACACACCTGTCAAAGCACCAGGATACCCTCATTGGTGAGCGTGCACAATAAAAATACACTTCACCTAACATAACATAATTACTGGAAAGCAGAAGGGAGAGAGCAGAATGCAGATTTAGCTTCCAGGAACTTCAGGCAGGGCACAGGTGAGTTTCTAAAAATAAATCTTTCATAAACAGCTATTACAAATCCAACTTCACCATAAAATTGGGCTTGTAATAAATATTATAAAAAGTCCAGAAATTACATTTGTAGTTGTTTGCTAGGCAAATATAACAGCCAGCCCTGTTACAGTGAAAATAACTTGAAGGCCATTTTTACTGTAAGGACATGTTTGACATTAACCTTTTACATGCCCTACTTTTAAATACCATGCTCCCTGCCCCATGCAAGAAGGTCTAATTTGGGGTGACTCATAAATATTTAAATGGAAGTTTTAGACCTGTCAAAAAGAGTAATATTGACAGGTCTAATTTGCAATTACAAATTGCACAGCTGGGCTACTGGTGGGCGTGGGGTCGTGCTTTACAGTGCCACTGCAGTGGATGGTACAATAAGTGCTGTCATTCAATGGTAGCATTTGATTTACCGGCCCTGAGTACATTTGGTGCCATATACTAGGCATTTATAGACAATGAAATAAATTAATCAGGTGTATACCAATTTCATCATGTTAAAAGGAGGAATACTTTCCCACTGCTTAGTTGGGATAAAGTACACAGTGTTCTATAGCCAGCAAATATAGGGTTCAGCAAAAAGGCAAAAACAAATATCCGGAATGATCGTGCAGAATTTACAACACCTACCAAGGTATTATCTGTAAGTAGATTACCCAGGACTGCCCCCAAGAGTGCCCGGGGAGGGAGCACTACTTGGGAGAGTGATGAGGTTGCTTCGAGGCCTCCTATCCTGAAGTTTGCACCTGGCAGCCGTAACGCCAAAGAACTCAGCGCCTGATCAGATCACTGCCTAAGTGCCTCTGTATAGCGCCATGAAGTGTGCCATCACTGCCGGAGCCCTACACCTGCAGCACAGTACTGCCAACTTCCTTTACCTGCGGAGGTCTCAGCAGTTCTGAACAGAGACTCATTGGACTGATATAACTAGGCTCACTAAAACCGCGAAGCCCGTCTGTGACAACTGCTGACCAGAGCCCGAAAAAGGGCCAGTGCCAGAAGCACCCACTCCTATTGCGGCCTCCAGAGACTCACCATGCAGCTGGCAGCCGTACACCTGCAGTGAGACTTCCACATGCACTGCACCTTAGTTCCACAAATCAATGATGATCCCACCAAACCTAGAAAGGAGCACACCTGGGATGCCCACTGCCCCAGAAGGAAATGGGTAAGAGATACAGACCCAAGAGCCCAGAAGATACTTTATGCTAAGATTGGGGGGTCTCCACATAAATAGAGACTATGCCACATAGGCTTAACTGTAAGACCCCAGGAACAGAATGTGTGGAAACAACCAAGGGCGCCAAGCTCTTTGCTGTAATGATTTTAAATCTGTGGATTTAAGAACACCTACAGAGTTTAGCCTGAGATTTAGTACTTTTACTTTTAATTGCAACAAACTTCGATAAACAATTTGTGGGCATAAACCACCAGTAATTGGGAATTCTTTTTAAATTACATTTAATGGGCCAACCTCACTGTGTTTAGAATCATTCTACCTTTTTTGCTGCAAATGATTTGATGGTCAATTACTTTTTTTTAATAGGGAGGTAAAATGGAGATTAGAATATCCTTTAGATTTTATTGTCAGTCATTTTAACAATAAGTCATTGCGTCTAGTTGTCCATATGAGAGTTTATGTCTGCTGATCATCCCCCTAAAGCAAAACCGTCATTGCGGATGGAGTCAAGAATTCAAAGGGAACACATATTTTAAGCACTGGTTTAGAACAAGTATGTAAATGAGAGGACAGTGAACAGGTTTTGTTATGCTTTGCTGGATCTAAGTTTGCTTCTTTGCCAGGCACCCTACAGCAAGGAGCCACCATTCTTTTACTTGTTTCCATATTTGTTATCGTAGGCACTCCTTACTGATTACTTGCCACATTTTTAGACTTCACCTGCACAGCGCTTGCGCTTGCTTATTAGGTTCACAATACTTCTACTAAAGCTGTTCACAGTATGCTGGAGTGCTTGCTTTTTATTACTTAATTGTGTAAAGTAGATGCTTTCGCCTTAGAATGTTTGTGGTATTTCCTATTCATGCCTCAGTACCTTTCTTTGCACTTGGTAGGCATTATCGGATAGATTTTTTCAACTTAATCTATTTGGTCATTATGTTCAAATTCTAAATGTTGTAATAAACATTGCATGTTAAAAATAAAGTTAATATACAAGAGCTATGCTATATTTTACTACTAAACAGGCAGCCACAAGTGCAGTTACCTTGCAGAAAACAGGGTCATGATTTGAATGGTGCAGCAGGTGAAGTAGCACCGGGCCCAAAAGTTGTCAGAACTCCTCTAAACACATATTATTGCTATATTTGACTACTAAACAGGCAGTCACAATTGCAGTTACCTTGCAGTTAAAAGGGGCTTGATTTGAGTGGTGCAGCAGGTGTAGTGGCACCGGGGCCAAAGCTCCAGGGACCCCACTAAACCCAGATTATTGCTAACATTTTAAACTAAACAGGCAGTCACAAGTGCAATTACCTTGCAGACAACAGGGTCATGCTGTCAATGGTGCAGCAGGTGCAGTGACACCAGGAACAAAAGTTCTAGGCACCCCTCTAAACACCTAAAATTGCTATATTTTACTACTAAACAGACAGTCACAAGTGCAGTTACCTTGCAGACAACAGGGTCATGATTTGAATGGTGCAGCAGGTGCAGTGGCACCGGGCTCAAAAGTTGTCAGAACTCCTCTAAACAAAACACCTAATATTGCTATATTAAACAACTAAACAGGCAGTCACAAGTCCAGTTATCTATTGATGATGATGATGATGATGATGATATGGAGCTTATTAAGCGCTCGAATGCCAAGGCGTCTTGGCGCTCATGAGTGTAGGCAGAAGCAGGGGCTGAGCTAGACCTACTCTGGAGTAAACAGCCGGGTTTTCAAGGCTTTCCTAAAAGATAAATGGTTGGGTTGTAGTCTCAGTGCCGCTGGCAGCTTATTCCACAGTTTTGCCGCACAGCTGGACAGGGATCGACCACCCCATCTGGCCCTTCGGAACTTGGGAGTACAGATCAGGCCAAGACTGGCCGATCGTAGGTTTCGAGAAGGAATATAGGGCCTGAACATTTCCTGACAATCATCTGAGCCCCCCCATATTGTGCCTTGTGGACCAGGCAGAGTGCCTTAAATTCAATTCTCTGCCTCACGGGGAGCCAATGTAGTGCTCTTATTCCATGTGACGTAGGGTGACCCTTAGGGAGCTTTAGAATTAATCGTGCCGCGCATTCTGCAACGATTGCAATTTGCTGATCTGATGTTTATCGATACCCAAAAACATCGCATTGCAATAGTCCAATTTGGACAGAAAAAGGGCCACCATTACCGTCTTTTGTAGTTTGGGGGATGAAAGGGAAGATTTTGCGAAGGGTCTTTAGCAGGAAAAAACTGGCAGACGTTAAACTGTTGACCTGTGCCGACATGTTAAGTTTATCATCGAAAATAATTCCGAGATTCCTGACCTTCCTGACAGGATGCGGGCATTCCCCAGCCTCTGGCGGCCACCAGGACTTGTTCCATAAGGATGACGTCCCGTTTGCGAACTCGATCACTTCAGTCTTTCCTGTGTTTATCTTAAAAACTCAGACTCATCCAATTCATGATGTCCTTTAGGCAGGAGTGAAAACTGGCAGCTGTTATCTCAGGCCTATCTGACAGGGATATCACCAATTAAGCGCTAGGGTCATGATTTCAATAGTGCCGCAGGTGCAGTGGCACCGGAGCCAAAAGCTTCAGGCACCCCACTCAAAACCGATTATTGCTATATTTTATAACTACTAGTAAACAGGGGGACCCCTCAAATAGATGTAGGTAGAGCAGCAGGGGTAAAAACAGTTAATATACAACAAGAAAATTATGCTCTACCTATATAATTTGAAAAACGCAATACGTCGTTAAACTAATGGACCACTGTGGCTAGACCACGCGCTCAAAAACTTGCAAAATCCAAGTTAATGAAACATTATTTTATTTATTGTTTTTCTTCTTTTCAGGATAAGTAAATGGTTACATTCATAATGTGTTTATAGGATAAAATATGTACAATGACAAACATCAAAAGATCCCATGGAAGACCTCTCATTCATCTCAGCGCTGAGAACATGTCCCCTATATTAATGATGTATTGATTTATTGATGCAAAGTTGAACAATTTTATGTTATAACTTTTTGTTTTCTTGATATACTATGTAAATATATTTACACATATCTGGAATCATAAATTGTATATCTGGATTGGTATAATTAATCTGACCCGTCTCTTGAAGAAACTTAACACTCTTCGATGTCTCACATCTATAGGGGATTTGAAATACACTTTGTGGTGTGTTATGAATTTTATGTGTGCATTTGTGGTGTGAATGAGAATGTTTGAGTTCGAACATGTATGTATGAGATGAATGAGAGGTTTTCCATGGGATCTTTTTGATGTTTGTCATTGTACATATTTTATTCTATAAACACATTATGAATGTATCCATTTACTTATCCTGAAAAGAAGAAAAACAATAAATAAAATAATGTTTCATTAACTTGGATTTTGCAAGTTTTTGAGCGCGTGGTCTAGCCAGAGTGGTCCATTAGTTTAACGACGTATTGCGTTTTTCAAATTATATAGGTAGAGCATAATTTTCTTGATGTATATTAACTATATTTTATAACTAAACTGGTAGTCACATGTGTAGTTATATTTCAGGCACTAGGGTCATGATTTGAATGTGCAGCAGGTGCAGTGGCACCGGGCCCAAAAGTTGTCAGAACTCCTCTAAACACATAATATTGTTATATTTGACTAATAAACAGGCAGTCACAATTGCAGCTGCCTTGCAGTTAAAAAGGACTAGATTTGAATGGTGCAGCAGGTGCAGTGGCACTGGGGCCAAAAGCTATAGGGACCCCACTAAACCCAGCTTATTGCTAAGTGTTACTACTAAACAAGACAGTCACAAGTGCAGTTATCTAGCAGGCAATAGGGTCATGATTTGAACGGTGCAGCAGGTGCAGTACCGCTAGGACCAAAAGCTCTAGGCACCCCACTAAGCACCTAATATTGCTATATTTTACTACTAAACAGGCAGTCCCAAGTGCAGTTAACTAGGCGACAACAGGGTTGGGATTTGAATGGTGCAACAGGTGCAGTGGCACTGGGCCCAAACGTTGTAGGAACTCCTCTAAAAACCTAATATTGGTATATTTTACTACTATACAGGCAGACACAATTGCAGTTATCTTGCAGTTAAAAGAAGCTTGATTTGAATGGTGCAACAGGTGCAGTGGCACCAGGGCCAAAAGCTTTAGAGACCCCATTAAACCCAGATTATTGCTAAGTGTTACTACTAAACAAGACAGTTACAAGTGCAGTTACCTTGCAGGCACTAGGGTCATGATTTCAATGGTGCAGCAATTGCAGTGACACTGGGTCCCAAAGCTCTAGGAATCCCTCTAAACACCAAATATGGCATTATTTTACTACTAAACAGGCAGTCACAATTCCAGTTACCTTACAGGCAATAGGGTCATGATTTGAATGGTGCAGCAGATGCAGTGGCACCAGAACCAAAAGTTGTCATAACTCCCCTAAACACCAAATATTGTTATATTTTACTGCTAATCAGGCAGACACAAATGCAGTTATCTTGCAGGCACTAGGGGCATGATTTGAATGGTGCAGCAGGTGCAGTGGCACCAGGCCTAAAAGTTGTCAGAACTCCTCTAAACACATAATATTGCTGTTACATCAATTAATTCTATTATTTCCCTCTTTCATTTCATTTTTCAAAATTCTATTACTTACCCACAATATACCACTTGTAACAGTACAATATATTGCTTCTTTGTACATAAACAAGTTATAACACTTTAACAGACTTTCTTCCCCTTATATTGTACAACTACTCAGCAAGCTACAACTTACAACAAAAAACAGCTTATTAATCAAATAGGTGTAACCTAATGCATTTACCAATGCCTGTTGATTCTGTTGCTGTGTGTTTAGCCATGGCTTTCAAGGAAGACTAGGTAAAGTTCAGAGGTGTGGTTCAAATTAGGCATTGCTCACTCAGCAATATTAACGCAACAAGCTGCACACACAACTCCCCGCTCCTGTTTAAATAGAGAATCATTGAGGAAGAAGGTAAAAAGACCAAAGTATTAGGTTGGGGCAGACACGAAGACTGGTTGCTCAGGGAGAAAGTTTGAGAGCTGATATCTAACTGCAAAGCTTATTTGAGGTATGCAGAGAAGATACGTGGTTTGGCATACATACTAAAGTAGACTGTGGTAACTAATCAGCCTAAACCATAATTGGGAGACTGACAATAATATAGGTATAAAGATAGGTAGGGTTCAGACCAATTACTATAGACAGTAGGAAAGTGTGTTATAAAGTGCTTTCTGGCCAGAGGTCCTTTCCTTTAGGTCTGCTTCACACACAGTGGATGTTAAACACGTAGGGGTTGAGACTCGGCTTCCACCAGCCATGGTAGAGTGGTGGACAACCGAAGTGCACCTGGCGTGACCCTCCCTCATTACCAGGTACCTGGTGCCTGTGTGGCCAGGCTACAGTTTGAAACTCATGCAGTTCTGCCTATGAGTCTGTGTGCCTGTCCTAGTGGGCCTGTGGTGGAGCTGCCTGCATCTGCTGTGGTAGAAGCCACTTGCCTGTTTGGTATTCAGAGTGGGGAGTTAGGCTGGTTCATCAAGCATTTGGGAATGGAAGGCACTGCCTTCCTCCTTTCTCTCCTGCACCACTAATGGTTAAACATAAAGTTGCCTTTGACTTTTAGCAGTGTGCCACTCGGCTCGTATTACGATGAAGAACATAGCAAGCTGTGAGTATTAGTGTCACGACTTGCTCCCTGCATTCCCGTGTCCACCACCAGGGGGCTGAACTGGGGGACTTTCCAGTTCTTCTAATAAACTTCCAGACCCTCCCCTGCATGCAAATCCTGACTTCCAGCCATTTGGACACTTATTGGGAACTGACATCCATTCCCAATCCATGCCGGGTTTTGTGAAGCCAGCCTACTCATGCCTGAAAACTCCATTACCCAGGATTCCCTGCTCACTGCTTAGTCTCCACCCCTGCAGGCCAAGGATGGGTGGAGGAATTCAGCTCACCTGTGGCTGGCTGCTGCTAGCCTGCTCACACCTGCTGCATATGATTACAGTGAACTCTTTTAAGCCCCAGCTCCCTTCAGCCCAGTGTTGGTCATTGTAAGCTGTTATCCGGTGAGACCAGTCCTGTTCCTGAGCTTTTGCTATTTCCTGCTTTCCTGAACCAGCACTGCTTGCAGTGCTTCCTTGATTCCTGAGCCTTAACATTTCCTTGTTCCTGACCTGTAGTGTTACTTTGACTCCTGAGCCTTTGCTCAATTCTTGCCCCAGCACTACATCCTATGCTACTTTGTTTTCTTGTTTACTGACCCTGTACTATTCTAGTATACCCTTGTAGCCTCCCTTTCTGTATAGCCTTTTCCAGTCCCTGCCTTTCATCTCATTTCCTTGGTTCCAAGTCTAGTTTGCTACCTTTCTATTCTGCTGTCTCGCTTCTGTTACCTTGTATGTTTGTTACCTGCTTTCTGCCAAGTGTGCCCTGTGATTTCCTTCCTTTCCTATTAAGCACTCCTCTTTGCTAGCTCCTTGTCTATTGTGCTTGTGTTTAGTTTTACCCCTTTGCTGTTACTGCCTTGCGTGTTCCTGTTTGATCGCCAGGATCCGTGGGCACGGCTGACTACCTAGGTGGTGTTTCTTGTTCACTGTGAGTATTGTCTTTGAGTTACTGTTATAACATCACCATAGGTATAAGCTCCACAGACCCTGCCTTTGTATACATATCCTATATGTGGGTATTTCCAGTCAGTATCTGTAACAGCAATTGTGGGTGATGAACTTACTGAGCTTCAGTCTTACCGTGTGGAGCTCCTGAGTGCTTTACCCCACATCCCCTTTATTGTTATCGTTGTTTCATGTTTAAGTGTATTGCACATCCGTCCTGGGTTTAAGTGATTCTGAATGCTGAGCCGCCTCATGAGTGCCCTTCCTTTCCGAGTCTCACCCTTCTTGTTCACCTCTACAGGCTTCCCCTTTTGGATCTCTTTTCTCCTCTGACTTCCTGTGTGCTCCTGGGCAGCGCTGTACTCCTCTCTGTCTTTGTTTTCTACCCTGTTCCCAGTCCTTGCCCAAGTCCCTGACTGTGTTCCCCACATAGTCCCGGACAGACCCTGACAATTAGTGTGAATTACACTGCATAATTTAAATTTTGCCAAAGCCTACTTAGACCCGATGGTCCATCGCAGGACCCATGATCCTGCCGTCGAGGTATGCCATTGGCGTACCTGGCCTCCCTTTGGTGGGGAAGGCAGGTGCTCAGCCTTTGCCAGGCATGAAACCCCAAGGTATTTGGCGACATCCTGTGCATGACTGTCTGTAGTGTTCCATGGTTGCCCGCCCACACCATCGCAGCCGACTCTTACTCATATAGGACTGCCAGGCCAAGCTATTTCTACAAGTGAGGTTCTGATTCCCAACACACAGACTTCAGTCTCTTATCTGGGGAATAGAATGCTGCCACAGCGCCTAAGAGACCCCCGTCACCTGGAGAGACCCAATGCACCCAGTAGTTTGTGTGGTTCTTTAAGCTTTAGCATCCAACTACACCTTAGATCAGATGTGGCAACCCGCTGAAGTGTTATATATATATATTGTTAAGCAAAGGAAAAGAAACTAATGAGAATTCCATAATTAGAAGTGAATGGAGAAGGGTGCACAGTTCTTGCCCAGCAGCAGTTGAGGTAAATCTAGCATACAGAAGAACAGCTCCCATGGTCACTCATGGGGCCCAATTCCATCTAATTGAAGCATCTCCTTCCCCCCAAATGGATTGTGTTTGGGTAGTAGTGGCCCCTGGTGTGCTAGGATCAGTTCTTCTTGGAGTCGGTTGGTTAGGAATGCAGTTCAAAATGGACTGGAAACTCCTTCTAAGGGGTAAATACCACTTGCTTGGGGACTGCAGCTCAGAATGACGGGGTCACTTTCATTGGCCCTAGTGCACTGCATGTTCTTGGCCCACTAATGCTGAATCATTCACAAGCATCATGATTCTGGATTAGAATTTCATAACTTACAGAGCCTTGCTGCAATCTGTTGAAAGTCATTATATAAGCAAACATTTTGTGTTTGCAGGCAGCTGCACCAGCATCCATCTGCTACCAGTGGAAAGGACAGGGTGCTGGACTGAGGGAGGTCAACTGTGTGTGCCACATGGTAAGTGGGACTCCACCTCCCCCTTCACTACTAGATGATGAGTTGGAGGCACACTCCCTACAGGTCAGGACAATAACCAGATGGCTGAATGGGACTGGCAAAGGTGCCAGGAGGCAAGATGGGCATTGGCTGTATGGCTTTGGGACTTAGACGTTCTGGCTGCCCACTACAGTGTGCCTGGTCCCTCTCAATGCCAACTCCAGTGAGCCTATGTACTTTGGCACTGGCTCCAGTTTGACTGTGCTATTTGGTTGCAAACTGGTTTGTGCTATCTGGCTGGCAACTGGTCTGGTCTACCGGGTTGCCAGCTGGCTTGGGCTATCTGTTTGGCTGCTACCCTGGGCAATCTGGTCGGCAGCTAGCCAGGGCCATTTGGTTGGTGGCTAGCCAGAGCCATCTTGTTGGCAGCTGGCATAGCAGATGGCTGGAGTGCCAGCTGGCGTGACTGACTCACATTGTCTCTCCTCCATAAGCCCCCAGTTCATGGCAGCTAAACAATCAAGAAAACTGGCTTCTTGGGTAGACCCAAAGGGTGCAGGGAGATTAGCGTACCAGAGCTAACTTGGCCTGGGTTCCAAGAAGGACACAAGCACCAATGGACCCTAGCCCAGAAGTGGCAGAGTACAACTCCCTCGAACAAGTCCCTGTGAGAGGTCTCTGTAGCTTGCATGAATGCCTGGGACCTGACCCCTCATGCCAGAGCTCCAGGAACCTGACTGCTCTGGGCCAACCAGCACAAAGAAGCCCTAGTGAGAGCTCCAGTAAACCAGTGTGAATGCCTGGGGACAGGCTACCCAGCGACGGTTTCAGACACTGGCAAGAGTTCCTTCCTTATGCATTCTGAAGAGTGCCTTCAGAATAGGCAGGACTATCATGGTTCTCTGGGGCATTGAGCTCAGACAAGCTTGCAGAATGAGCCACATGAAACTGACATGAATGTCAGGTGCCTAATCAACACACCCCCACCTCCTGGGCCAGAGACCCAGTAACTGGCTGCTCTCACTTGAAAGTTCAATGATAACTGCATAAATGCCTTGGCCATTCTCCCCCAGGCCAGGGTTCAGGTCCCAGCTGCTCATGGACTACCAACACATCAATCAATAAATCACAGGCTTGTAAAGCATGACTACTCACCCATAAGGGTCTTGATCCAGCGCAACTAATATAATTTCTTCTCCTTTGGACATGACATCCAGGTTGAAAACACTCTTTTAACAATTATACTAATATGACGGTGGGGCCCATAACACCGCATAAACATTCACTCACTCAAATATTCCCTGGATCCCATCTACTTTCACCTAGGAGAAAAAGTAAATGACTGCTGGAAGAGAACGGGATACCTTTTAAAGTCGACAAGATAGTTTCTCAAACATCGTACATAATTAGTTTTAATCCTGTCGGTTTCTAAGACATCAAGGTATTCCGCTCTTTGGTCGATGGACCAACGAGTAAGAATAAGTTGATGGTGATTAAGACCAGCTCAATCACATATAAACTCATTAAAACATTACACTTATTATTGAGCTAAAGAACCAGAGACTCGTAATTTTAATTGTAATAAAGTTTATCTACTTCTTTTAAATGCATGAATAATTTCAATTCTATTAATCAGTTTTATACGTTTCATATCATTATAACAAATAACCTTTAAAGAATTTATGCATACCCTTTTAGATGGAAATAAAAGTTCACCTCGTCAGATAATTGCAGATCACAGCATAGAACTCCCAAAAACTGACTGTCTGACCCGCTAAACATGCCTCCTCGACGGACCACCTATACAGGTTTCCCGCAATGATCTCATTCCTTCCCAGTCAGGTTTAAAGCAAAAAGATCAATTATATTAAAAGAAATGGCCTATGGAAAATAGCAGCAGTTCTCCAGCGTCAACGTCCAGTGCTCAAAAATTATGTATGAATAGCGCTCCTCCTACTTAAGAGTAGGTCCTCTTACACCCTATTACTAGCTTACTAAACAAAAATGTTTCATTCTTTGGGGGCGAGATTCACGCTAATTGGTCCATTGGAGGGGTGGCAAGCATCTCCTCATTGCCCTCCTTGCTTAAACCGGTTCCGAAAATGTTTATAACTTTTGTCCTTTCTCACGGCTTTAGGACATTATCAATCCGATTGACAGTTCCTCACATGTATCTTCTTTTGTAACTTTATTTTAAACAGTTCATTGTTAATTCACAGCTGCATCTTTGGTTCTCATACATTCTCGCTGAGTCCTTTTTGGCACTCATTTGGTGACAGGTCACGCTGTCCTTGACTCGCTTCACTCTGGGCTTTACTTTCAAATCACGTGACATATTTCTGCAGCTTTCTTCCACTTGGAAGCCATTTTGCACTTGCGCATTAAGCTCATCTGCCTCGGCAGCCATCTTTACAGCGCGGCTTAACAGGCCCAAACGAACTATCATGAAAACAAACACAATCATAATTAAAACAAAGAAAATAAGCCTTTTCGTTTCCCACCCATCATTCTACGTACCCCAATTAGGTGTTACCTAGCAAAAGCGACATGTAAAGCTATGTTTACTTACCATCCGCATTCTTTAGCCACCATACAATTTTCTACATAGCACAAATCATGCAATATTACTCTAATTAGTACGCAAACCATTATGTTAATATTATTTCACGTTGACAAATGTAAGTAGGTTAACTTCTGCACATAAATTGCGGTTACCTCTTATAAAAGATGTCTATAAGAGACGTAAAGTGTTGATTAGTTATCAAAACAATTAATAGTATTAATTATTAGCATTAATATTAGGGGGTTCAAAAATTTCTTATTTACCTTGCTCCATCAACTCCCCCTTTGGTGATTTATAATATCACCACAAAAACCCATGTTACACAATTTTACATATAGCATGTTTCTTGTTCATTTGCTTCCTGTTAGTTTTACACATCAGTATCCTTTTCATCTTGTCTTTTTGTTCTCTCATACATGCTTTCTTTCAGTTCTTCAAGTTCTATTTCACCTATTTCTCGTTCTCTTTCTTTCTTTATTTATCTTATTTTCTCTTTTCATTTTGTTTTGTCTTTTTCTCTTTTTAATACATATAATAACAAATTTCGCAAATAACACCACTAAGATTACTACTGTTGCTGATATCAAAACTTTCCCTACAATAGAACTACCTATTTCAGTGAACCATCTTTGTATTGAGGAAAACTCTTACCAAGTTTCTCCCAAGCATTTTCAACCTCCAGTGGAACAAGTTCTTTGTGCAAATTAGTAATATTCTTTATATACTTCTGTATATTTTCACTTTTATCTGGAATGTAAGTGCAACAATGTTGGACTTTCAGCATTCCACAGACTCCGCCCTCTTTTGCCAAAAGAATGTCAAGGGCAAGTCGATTTTGCATCACCATAGCTCTCATGGCAACCATCTCGGTATTTACCATCAAGTACCCTCCAGCAGTATTCGTTGATAAACGGTCTATCACTGTGGACAATTTCTGAATTTTAAATGCATTCAAAGATATTCCCACTGCTGGTATCATTGCTCCAAAAATGTCACCCACTATTTCTGAAAAACGTTCCCTTTTTCTACGTGTGAATGTTCCACCCATTTCGTGTGTTCCTTTTTCTTCTCTATCTACATGAAAGATTTTTGGAAAGACCAGGCCTAAGTAGCATGACCCATACCAATGATCCGGTAACCTGTAATAAGCTCTGTTCCCACAAATATAATAGATCCCTGGAAATATTGGGTCATTTCCTCCTTTGAATCCCCATCGTCCTAAAATTTTATAATTGTCTCGGCAGTCACTGGAACCCACAAAATAGTTGTCATACCTAGTTCTATTTCTACTAATGCACAACTTTCCCTGTTGGGGCCAATCTAAAGTCATAGCTGCATTTGTCTTTTTCTTATCATTACTTTCTCCTCCAAATGTCCAAAGGGGTGTTTTCATCTCTTCCTCTATTACCTTTCTTTGAAATTTGACTCTCCTGCTTTCTACCATCTCTAAAAATACCTTTTCCTCCTTCTTTAACTCACAGGTAAGGTTGTGTTTAACTACATCCTCTAATGTCAAATCTTTATTTTCTAAGAAAAATTCACCAAACATCTTTGCTCCCTTCACTTTGTTCAATTCAGGAATTATAGGAATTTTTGCAAAAATCTTATTTATGTCAGTGTAATAATATTCTAATCTACCTGTTTTGTAAAACAAACTAGCTAAAACACTACATGTTATTCCAAACGTCAAAGGAAGGTGATGATAGGTCACACCTTCTGAAACAGACGCAGGTAATTGCATACAAACATAACAATCTCTTACATCCATTGTTTCTACATATTCATATAATAATTTTGTGAAAACATTCTTTGATAAATCTGTTATGGATCTATCCTTATGTAACTCTGCATTATCTACTAATGTTGCTGTATTCTGTATGTTACCTTCCTTATCCTTCTTTGTGTTGTTCTCTAATATGGACGTTTCTTCTACAGCTAATCTAATTGGAATGGTGATTGCTAAGATAAGCCATACAAACATTAATAAACCTGTACAAAAGAAACACATTCTACACCATCTACGTAAAAACTCACATCTATTCTCTGTGTCTACCATCTTATTCTATTACCTAATTATATATATTTGTACAGAAAATGTGTCACCGCACCTCAGAATGACGTTTTAGCCACTCTACTTTCTCACTTTGTCTCGTTTGGTACCCTCTTTAGTTCCTCTTAGAACTCTTTCTTGTCTTATTCAGGTTTTTAATGTCCAGTCCGGCTTTTTCTTTTCAATCTCTTCAAACTTGTTGCACTTCACTTTCACCCATTGGTTTGTAGCTTTCTTCTGGGTTATCGTGAATGATTTCTTCTTCTTTGATATCAGTCAATGCGATATATAGCCATTCAGGTGACTTATATTTCAAATTAGCTTTCTTTACTCTTTTCGTTTTCTGCAATTGTTTTCCACTTTGTTTTTCTTGTTCCCTTTGACTTGTTATCTCATTTACTTATTCTGCATTATTTCTGTTGATCTTTATGATTTTATATCTCAATCTTTTGACTTCGTGGGGCCAATTATCTCCTTTTCTCGGCCTTTTCGGTTCACTTTCTTTTTCTTCTCGTTCAGCTCTCCAAGTTCTTTTTCTTGGTCCTAGTCTCTGTTTTCTCTCTCCTTCACTTTCTTCTGATTCTGTTTCAGACCTTACTTCATTTCCTCTTATTTTGAACTTTATAATTTCACCTTCTTTGTCTAGCTCTTCTTCTTCCTGTGTCTTCTCTGTTTGATCACTTGTATCTATCCCTCCTGGAGGTTCTTCCGAATTTTCGTTGATCTCTCTGTCTGTTTCTATATTTCCCTGTTCTTTTGTTTGTTGATCTGTCCCTATTGCTCCTCGGGGTTCTTCCGATTCTTCTATCTCTCTATTTGAATCTATCCCTCCCTTGTCTAATTTGACAATTTTTGAAGGATTTTTACCATAACTTGTGCTTGGCTGATCACTGTCACTGTCTCTTGGTTCGGTTTCTTCGCTTATGATGTCAATTTTCCATTTCTTCTTTAGCTTTTCATCACAATCTGATTGGTCTGTATCAGATGCTGAACTGGTGTCTGATATTTCCAGATGTCGACTTACAGGTCGATCTTCAAGTTCTAGAACCTTTGCTATTTCAAAGTCTTCTCCTGTTGTTAGACTTGTACCTGGGTCTACCAGATGTCGACTTACAGGTCGAGCTTCAGGATCTGGAACCCTGTTTGTTTCGTCTTCTGCATCAGATGCTGAACTGGTATCAGATATCTCCAGATGTCGACTTACAGGACGAGCTTCAGGATCTGGAACTCTGATAGTGTGGCTGGCATGTACCCAGTTTTTCACTCCTGCACATTTGACTGCAGTTTTTGTCACCAGGATAACTTGTCGTGGTTGGTCCCAGCGAGGAACCAAACAGTTTCTTCTTCTGTGGACTTTAATGTGGACCCAATCTCCTGGACTCAGATCATGAGTGGTCGCATCCGGTCCAACCTGATGAAACACAGAATGTACCACATCAGCCAATCCTTTGCAATAATCCAACACGAGATCATCAGTTCTAGTCAGCAGTTTGTTGCCAGGTACATGTGCTTGTCTCATTGCTCGTCCCATTATTATTTCATGGGGACTCAGACCTGTTTTTCTAACAGGTATGCTTCTGATAGTCATTAGTACCACTGGAAGGGCATCTGGCCATTTGAGCCCTGTGGCTTGACACATTTTCCCTAACCTATTCTTTATTGTTCCATTCACTTGTTCTACCACTCCAGAAGCCTCTGGTCTGTATGCACAGTGCAATTTCTGTTGAATACCAAGAGCTTCACATATCAGTTGAATTAGTTCGTTTTGAAAATGTGTTCCTCTATCTGTTTCAATCGTTACTGGAAAACCGTACCTTGGAATGAACTCTCTCAGCAAGAGCTTAGCTACTGTAATCCCATCATTCCTTCTGGTCGGATAGGCTTCCACCCAACGAGAAAACAAACAAACTACCACAAGAACATACCTCAGTCTATTGCTTGGGGGCATCTCCATGAAATCCAGTTGCATTCTCGTGAAAGGACCTCCCTCTCGTCCTATTGTTCCTAAACTCACTACTGTTTTCCTTCCTGGATTTATCTGTTGGCAGATAAGACATCTTTGACAAAGACTTTCAGCTATGGCTCTGAATTTTGGGTTATACCAAGTTTGTCTGAAAAGTCGGATCACGGCATCCCTTCCAATATGAGCTTGTCCATGGTACATCCGTGCCATGTTAGAAATCATGCTATCAGGCATAACTGGTCTTTCATCTCTATAAACCCAAACATCATCTTCCTCCCTTTTCCTGCATCCTGCTTTTATCCAGCTATCTTTTTCCTCATCATTTGCAGCTTCTTGTAATTGTCTCACCTCAGCCCATGTTTCGATAATGTTAGTAAACAGCAAAGGACATGAAACATGCTCTCTTTCTCTTCTCCTGTTCAACAAGACCACATTTTTAGCACAATACTGAGCTATCTCGTCAGCATACTTGTTGCCCACAGTTATGTAGTCTTCCCCATTTTTGTGCGCAGTGCACTTCACTACTGCAATCTGTTTAGGCAGCTGTATCGCCTCCAGTAATTGTTTCACAAACTCACCATTTCGAATTGGAGTTCCTGCAGACGTCAAGAAACCTCTCTGGGACCAGATCTGCCCAAAATCATGGACCACTCCGAAGCCATACTGGCTATCCGTGATCACTGTGATTCGAACATTCTTTCCCAGTTTGCATGCCTGAATTAGAGCAATCAGTTCAGCCACTTGGGCGGAACGTATCCCTCTCAAACAAGATGCTTCCATTATTGCAGCTACTGTACATACAGCATATGCTGCACTCAAAACTCCTTCACTTGTCCTCAAACATGAGCCATCCACAAACATCACATAATCTGATTCTTTTAAAGGCTCATCTCTGATATCTGGCCTTGGTTTTGTACAGTATTCAAGTACATTCAAGCAATCATGATCAACTTCATCTTTGTCTGTCACACTCTCTTCATCCGGCAATGATGTCGAAGGATTCACGCTTGTGCATCTGTCAATGGTTACATTGTCTGCACTTAAAATCACCTTTTCATACCTAGTCAGCCGACTATGTGTCATATATTGAGTTTTGGTTCTTGTCAAAAGAATTTCGACTGAATGTGGAACATATACTCTCAGTGGGTATCCCATCACAATGCCTTCACTTTGTTCCAGACTCACACAAGTAGCAGCTACTGCTTTCAGACATCCAGGCAACGCTTTTGCTACCGGGTCTAACACAGCTGAAAAATATGCAATAGGTCTTTTCATATTTCCATGTCTTTGTACTAACACTGAAAGTGCACACCCATCTCTCTCACTACAGTACAGCTCAAATTCTTTTTCATATTCAGGCATTCCCAATGCCGGTGCTTCACACAGTCTTGCTTTTAGTTCTCTGAACGCCTTCATTTCTTCATCATTCAATTCAAACGGATCTTTAACATCCGTTTTTGTCAATTGCTGTAATGGTTTTGCAATTAGTGAAAATCCACTTATCCACTGTCGACAATATCCAACCATTCCCAGGAACATTCTCACCTCTCTTTGTGTCATTGGAGCTCTCATTCCTCGGATAATTTTTATTCTCTCAGTCGTTACCTTTCGCACTCCTTTTTCAATTTTATGACCTAGGTATTGAACCTCTTGTTGACAAAACTGTAATTTTGATGGGGCCACCTTATGTCCTCCTGCTAAATGGTTCAGTAAAGCAATTGTGTCAGTAACACATGCTTCTCTGGTTTTTGATGCCACCAATAGGTCATCAATATACTGAACCATCACAGATTTTTCAGGCATTTTTAAATCTTCCAACGATTTCTTTAGGATCTGATTAAAGATCGAGGGACTTTCTGTATACCCCTGAGGAATTCGGCACCATGCCAAAATACGTTCTCCGAACCTGAACGCAAATAATTGTTGACTATCTGGATGTAATGGGATAGAGAAAAATGCATGGCACAAATCAATGACAGTGTACCATTCTGCCTCATGTGGAATCTGATACAGTATCACAGCAGGGTTTGGTACAATTGGACAACAAGGAACGACAATTTTATTAACCTTCCGTAAATCTTGCACTATTCTAAATGTTCCATTCGGCTTTTTCAGTCCCATTATAGGCGAATTACATGGACTGCTCATTATTTCTTTCAAAATTCCTTGTTCAATCATTTTATTTATTACAGGTGTTATTCCTTCAATGATTTCTGGCGTCAATTTATATTGTGGAGTATTTGGGTAATTTGTTCCTTCTCTCATTAACTCAATATCTTCGCCTGTAAAATCCCATACCTCCTGTTTGACTGTTTCTTTTAACTCAATTGGAATTTTCTCTACATCGAACACAGGAAACATGTCATTCACTCCTGGTTCTAATTCTGCCATTGTCATTTTATATAATACATCTTCATCTGGCGTCTGGAATGCAATTCCATCCGGAGTACAATAGATGGTGCAATTCATTTTGCAAAGTAGATTGCGTCCAAGTAAATTTACAGGACTGCAATCACACACCACAAATCGGTGCATTTCTCTGAATGGTCCAACTTTTACTTCTACTAATTTAGTAAGTGGCGCCTTAATTTGCTGATTTGAGACACCTACGACTTGGATAAATTCACCTGAGAGAGGAAGATTTGGAATTTCCACTGATCTAACAGTAGAACGGGTAGCTCCAGTGTCCACAAGGAATGTCACATTGCACCATTCACTTCTCCATCCACAAATGGACCTGTCTGATCTACCTCTAGAGTTGCGCCAAGTACGCACTCTTCCTCCTCTCCTAGGCACCGTCATAAACTTTCATCCGATTCATTCCCATCCTGTCGTAACCAATACTGCGATATCGCAGCTGCGCGCGGCAATTGTGTTACCTGCTCTCCTCCGTAGAATCCTGTCTCTGCACTGTATCTCTGTGGATTTACACTCTTGGGAAGTGGTAGTTGTGGCACCTGACTCTGCTGAGTAACTACCTGCGGTTGCTGCAGCTGTTGGTAACTCACCTCACTCTGCACCTGTGGATTTAATGATTGATTTTCCGTATTAGCTTTTGGAGGAAATTTACACTCGTTTCTCCAATGCCCTAACTTTCCGCAGTTATGGCATGGCCACTTCTTCTTTGCTTCTTCTATACTCATTTGGCCTTTGCCTTTACCTATATTCGGCTTTGATTTAGTTTGTCGTGTTTCATTACCCTGATTATTCAGTTGAGCTTCTTGTTTTTCTGCAACTTTCACTTGCGCCCACATTGCTTTCTCCTTTAATTTACGCTGTCTACATTCAATGTCATCACTACAATACTTGGCATACCTCAACACTTCATCCACTGTACTGTTCTGCCAGCATATCATATGCTGTTTAATCATTTCACTTATTTCTGGTTTCAACCCATAAACAAATCTATTTTCAAAATGACTTATGTCCTTCTCATTCAGAGTCTCATAACCGCTATACTGTTTGAAGACCAATAGTAGCCTCTCATAGTAGGCATGTACAGACTCCTTACTCTCCTGCGTAGTTCTGTCAATTTTTACCCAATCAGTTTCTTTAGGTGGAATTTTGTTTTTCAAAAAGGTAATAACCTGATCATATTTCCTCATCACTTCCAGTCCTGGCGCTCCTGTTTTTGCGTCTCTTGGGTATTCTACAGTTGGCCAATCAATGGTAATTTAACATTCTGTCCATAAATCGGCTGGTACTACAATGTCAAATAACCCATCCAAATCTACCCACAACACCTACGAAACTTTGACAAACCTTTCCACTTGTCTGTACCATTCTACAGGTTTTTCTCTCAATTTTGGAAAGTCATTTGTAAATGACAGTATATCTTGTCTAGTCCATGGGACACGTACATAACTACCTCCTGGAGTTTCTCTCATCGGATACTCCCGTACAACTGCTTCTTTATCTGTCACCGCAAAGGCCAAAGATACTTTGTCGGTTGTTCTCTCATTTCTTTTAGTCCACCTGCTTCTCCATCTGTCCACATCACCCCATTTTCTCAATAAAACAATCAGTTCTTTTATCTGTGTTAACCGTCCAGATGTGTTCAGATTTTCTATATCTTTCTCACAAAATTCTACCCTATACGGTTTCTGCAAACTCCTGACCTTTACAAATTCCACTCCTAGTACATTCGCTGTCTCTTCCAATTTGTCATGTAGATTTCTAGCTCTCCAAGTAATGCTCTTGCACAGGAACATTATCTCGTCGTCCTGGTATGTTTTCAATTTTTCTGTACCAATAGTCCCTAAAATTAATTCTTCCATATCTATCTTTAGCCTAATTACATCTAATGGTTTTGGTTCTGTCTCTTTCTTTTGCAAGTTTCTCAACCATTCACTTAATTTGTCTGGAGTTGGACCTACAGGTGTACTATTTATTTCTATCCAATTTCTATTCCTCTCTGGTGTTTCTGATGCAGACTAGGTTCCCATAGGAATCCTCCTTATCTCACTCTCATTTACTGTCAGGTTAGTAGGTGGGCTCGGTCTATATGAGCTAACCAAATTTCTTGCCCCTTCAGTTTCTAGGTCCATCCCTTCTCTCATTCATTGCATATTGGAATTCATCGGGATGACTAAAGAATGTTCATCTATTTTCTGGTTCTCAAAAACTGGTATTACTGGCCCTATTGTCACTGGCACAGTCACAGCTTCCATGTTCATTGTTAACTCTCTTATTTTCTCCGTTAATTCTCTTGTATTTTTTGCTAACTCGGCTGCATTACCATTCTCAGACCTTTCGCTTTGTGGGGTCTTTAACTGCTCATTTGACCTATTTATCTCGTATCTTTGTTCTGGACTTTTATTCCTCCCAGTTTCCATTGGCGGTGCATTGGGTGTCACCACTGCAGAATTCTGTTGATATGGAGGTGGATTTCTGTTTAAAATATCTTCCAGCAACTCATCCTCTGTCTCGCTACCTCCATGCCCATACCTCTCTGTAACCGTATGTTTCTTTTTCTCAGTACACTTTCTTCCTGTACCCTCTTCAACTGTAAAGGCTGGAAACAAACCCTCTGTCATGTTAGCATATCTCCAACGTTTCATTCTGTCCTCATGATTCACTCCCCATACCCTTCCAGGGACTAAACCATGATTCTTTGCACCTCTGTATCTTTCTCGTTCATACATCTTGTCTTCCCATTCACCTAATGCTTCAAACTGTGTCGGTCTAGGTTTTGGCTCAAGCTTCATCATTTTCTCTCTCAAATTTCGAAGTACAGCCATGCTAAATGAACCATTCTCTGGAAAAGCCAATACTCCATCCTTCTGAGTATATTTTGTCCAATTTTCTAACCAAATTCAAGTATGATAACCATATTTCAGCATCATATAAGAAGCTGGTGTTTTCGGCGGAGGAATTACCTGTCCTTCTCTAGTCACTACCTTTTTGTCTTTCTTAAAGGAGCTCTTAATTTTCGCCATCCATGACGGTTTCTCTCTACCATATTCAGAATAAGCCATTCTTCACGATTTCCTTTCCTTCTGCAAGCTCGTAACTCTGCTCTGATCTCTATGTGCTATTCGGACCTATCCCAGCGCGTCTCACACCAACGCACCAATCCGAAGTCTCTACGTCACTGCTTTTCAGACCTATCTCAGCGCGTCTGACACCAACGCACCAATCAGGGCGTTTTCCGTGTTTCTCCCGTACTGGCCAATCCCAGCGCGGTCTTTTGTCAACGTCAGTTCTACTCCTGACCCCTCCTTTACAAAATTTATCGGCAGTTCTTTTTCTTGACTAAATCTTATTAGTTACAACATAAAACACATTTCCATTGTCTGTTCTCGCTAAACAAAAGTGATAGTTTACTCTATCTTACAAGAATACTGTTTCGTTCGATAAGTGTAGCACTTCCCTCTACCCTACCCTTCTTTCAAGCAAGGGGTAAACCCGTTTCTCTGGGGATAAAACACATGTGGAGACTATACTGCTCCTGAGAATTAAGGCCAGAGTTTCACAAGAAAACCGGTTGCTATTTCACTCATACATGTTTTATACAGAAAATGTCCCTATCATAACACAACCTGTGTTATCACCAATTTGAAAACCAGACAATGCACTATTCCATGTGACTTCTCTTGCCACACGTGTCCACTTCCTACTTCCCGGAAGCTTCAAAATTTTCGACTTACAATAATCGTAATATAACTCAACATGAAGTGTTAGCCATAAAATAATCAATAATCAATAATCACGAAACTAATCTATAGAAACCATAACTCTGCTACCAAGAAATCTGATCCAGCGCAACTAATATAATTTCTTCTCCTTTGGACATGACATCCAGGTTGAAAACACTCTTTTAACAATTATACTAATATGACGGTGGGGCCCATAACACCGCATAAACATTCACTCACTCAAATATTCCCTGAATCCCATCTACTTTCACCTAGGAGAAAAAGTAAATGACTGCTGGAAGAGAACGGGATACCTTTTAAAGTCGACAAGATAGTTTCTCAAACATCGTACATAATTAGTTTTAATCCTGTCGGTTTCTATGACATCAAGGTATTCCGCTCTTTGGTCGATGGACCAACTAGTAAGAATAAGTTGATGGTGATTAAGACCAGTTCAATCACATATAAACTCATTAAAACATTACACTTATTATTGAGCTAAAGAACCACAGACTCGTAATTTTAATTGTAATAAAGTTTATCTACTTCTTTTAAATGCATGAATAATTTCAATTTTATTAATCAGTTTAATACGTTTCATATCATTATAACAAATAACCTTTAAAGAATTTATGCATACCCTTTTGGATGGAAATAAAAGTTCACCTCGTCAGATAATTGCAGATCACAGCATAGAACTCCCAAAAACTGACTGTCTGTCCCGCTAAACAGGCCTCCTCGACGGACCACCTATACAGGTTTCCCGCAACGATCTCGTTCCTTCCCAGTCAGGTTTAAAGCAAAAAGATCAATTATATTAAAAGAAATGGCCTATGGAAAATAGCAGCAGTTCTCCAGCGTCAACGTCCAGTGCTCAAAAATTATGTATGAATAGCGCTCCTCCTACTTAAGAGTAGGTCCTCTTATACCCTATTACTAGCTTACCAAACAAAAATGTTTCATTCTTTGGGGGCGAGATTCACGCTAATTGGTCCATTGGAGGGGTGGCAAGCATCTCCTCATTGCCCTCCTTGCTTAAACCGGTTCCGAAAATGTTTATAACTTTTATCCTTTCTCACGGCTTTAGGACATTACCAATCCGATTGACAGTTCCTCACATGTATCTTCTTTTGTAACTTTATTTTAAACAGTTCATTGTTAATTCACAGCTGCATCTTTGGTTCTCATACATTCTCGCTGAGTCCTTTTGGCACTCATTTGGTGACAGGTCACGCTGTCCTTGACTCGCTTCACTCTGGGCTTTACTTTCAAATCACGTGACATATTTCCGCAGCTTTCTTCCACTTGGAAGCCATTTTGCACTTGCGCATTAAGCTCATCTGCCTCGGCAGCCATCTTTACAGCGCGGCTTAACAGGCCCAAACGAACTATCATGAAAACAAACACAATCATAATTAAAACAAAGAAAATAAGCATTTTCGTTTCCCACCCATCATTCTACGTACCCCAATTAGGTGTTACCTAGCAAAAGCGACATGTAAAGCTATGTTTACTTACCATCCGCATTCTTTAGCCACCATACAATTTTCTACATAGCACAAATCATGCAACATTACTCTAATTAGTACGCAAACCATTATGTTAATATTATTTCACGTTGACAAATGTAAGTAGGTTAACTTCTGCACATAAATTGCGGTTACCTCTTATAAAAGATGTCTATAAGAGACGTAAAGTGTTGATTAGTTATCAAAACAATTAATAGTATTAATTATTAGCATTAATATTAGGGGGTTCAAAAATTTCTTATTTACCTTGCTCCATCAGTCTCAACGTGCTGCGAATGTCCAGTGAAAGCTCCGTGAAGCCTGTGTAAATGCCTGGGCCTGCCCCCGTACTCCCACCTCTCCATGGCCAGTGCTCCACTCACAAGCCAGAGCCGCCATCCCTATACAGGTCAGGGTGGTAGTAGACTGAGGAGGAGTCTTGTTCTTCTCTGGGGCATGAAGCTCAAATAAGCCTGCAGTGGGATGTCCGTAAAGCCTGCATGAATGCCTGGCATCCCCTGGGCAGGGCTCCAGACACCAGTTGTTCCATGCTGATAAGCTCAAAGAAGCCCCAATGAGAGCCCTCTGAAGCTCTTTGCTCTCAGTTTTGTTATCTTGAGGCGTTCTTAGTTAATCAAGTGCTTGGCCTTCTTAGTGGATCATAACATATTTTAAAGGCTGAGAAGTTTAGCTTCTTGTACAATGGTAGTCGTCTGCATGGTCATTATTACTATATTGATTAATTATTTTCATAATGCATTATAAGCTGTTTTTCTCTGACATGCTTCTTTTTGCTACATGTAGTGCCTCTCAAACATTCTTTCCTCAAATCAAATTTTGTTTGATGAGCATTAAATGTCTCAGAAAACACAATGTTATCTACAGAAAACCCCAGAAGAAATCGCATGCCACCATGAGCCTGTCAATCCACACAGTCAGCCAGCAATCCCCTCTGACTGACTGCCAAGAAAAGCATTTTAAAGTCCACAAATCGCTGTGTCATAGGTTCAGAAAATCTTAACAATAGCATCAATCCGAACTCGCACTAATTTGCATTCAATCATCGACCTCCTCTGATGTCTGACCAAGAAAATCAGTTTGAAGACCACCAATTCCTGCTCCCAAGTTCCAGCAATGCACCCTGCTCCTAAGTCTAGGCAAATGTGATCATGTGCCCAGGAGGCAGTGTATGCTGGCATGAAGTACTCTCACTCTTGCAGCTAATGATTGACCTCATCAGACTTCCTAAAAAGGAAAGCAGTTTGAGGTCCACCAATCTTTGCTCCCAAGGTCTGGAAAACTTGGTCTAACACATGAGCTGAAGCATACCCCACCTTTGCAGCCAACCATCACTCATCTGCAAATTTCTGCAAAGGAAAGAGATTTAAGCCACTCAGTCACCCCTCTCAAAGTCTGACAAACCTGCTTGAGTGCTCCTGACATCAGAATGCAGCACATTGAGCCCACTCAACCCTATTACAGATTAGCAATAATAAAGTCTATACAACTCCAGAATGGCTTTTTACAGAACATTACTAAAGTGATTCACAATATCAGTCCTGGAAAGTGTACCCCAAGGCTCCATTCTTTCACCAGTAATCTTCAACCTTTTCGTGGAGTCCCTGTGATTCTTGCTAGCTGACAAGAATACCAATGTAAAACAATACGGAGATGACACCCCGCTACACCAGTGCATCTTATCTGGCAAAGACTTGATCTAGCTAAACGACTGCCTCTCCACTGTCAAAACACGGCTATCCAAATCATTTCTTAAACTGAATACCAGCAAGACTGCATTTGTACTTAGTGACAGCAAGCAACAAACAGTAGAATATTAGCTGTTGAAGATGACTCCGGACACCTTCCCTGCACAGCTAGTCAATTCTGCCAAACCCAGGGGCATCTACTCCAACCTTAGCTTAATTGCATTCAAATCAATGGGCATCATCTAGATGACCCTCAAAACCAACACACCACCCATACCTCAATTAGAAACTCAGTATCGCAGGAGCAGCAGCATCTCAAGACTAGAAGTGAGGAACGGGAAGAGGAAACATCTAGTCACCAAGCCTTGTCCTGCAAATTGCCCAGAATCTAGAACACCATCATGGTTCCTATTCACAGGCAAATTCACACCTCCAGTTAGAGAAATATCTGAAAACTCACCTCTTAAGCCAATACTCCATTACTCAATAACTCTCATGTCAACTCTATTTGAATGACTACACTCTCCTTACATTATCCCCTCCAGCGCCCCCACCAGCTAGTGCCTGTCTGGGCCAACATGTTCCCTAATATAAATCCTCCTATTCCTTCCCTTTCGTCACCCTCTTGTAATGTGAAATCTCTACAATACTCTGCCTAGTTGCTTTGTAGCTAGGCTTGTGCTCTATAAAACTAAACATACAGGTGGTAAAAGGCGTAGTCTCATTCGCATTACATGCAGACCCATGTGCTGGCAGTGGTTAACTGCCCAGATCTACGCTGCATATAGCATAATAGAATCCACCTTGGCCTGTGTTATGGCAGGGAGATACGTGAATAGCTCTGCTTCAAACAACTCGCTGCCACAACATCTTTACTCACAGATGGTTTTAGGTGTTTGATCCAGATTTGTGTGGATGAGAAAAGGATGTCCAGATATACAAAGGACAATATTTTACATGAAGATTTCTGACCAAGGCTTTTTTTGGTGGTTGCTCCCGATGCCATTACTTTGAACTTTGACTGAGTGATTTGAATTTGATTCTCTATGTTGTTCTGAGATGTTTGATCCATCCTTTCTCCAGGACTTTGCTATTTAATCAGGACAGAGTCATACAAATAAAGCTTAACCTTGGACCATGCAAATAAACTTGAGCTTCAACTTAGGGCTAGGTTTTGGCATAAAGTTTGGGTTGCTGTTTTATGATGCAACATGATTGAGTAAATATTCAAGGGTCATTCTTGTGTTGTGGTTAGAGCTGGAATATTGTTATGATTCCAATTTCGGAATGGTAGGATGGACGTTTGGTGTGGGCCTCTTTTGGAGTCAGTTACTGCTGACTCAGGAAAGCCGTTGGAGTTTGTGGTCATCGCCTGAATAAATCATCATCTTTAACCCCTTCCATGCTCACGACGGCTGGGAGCTGTCGTGCGCAACGGTGCTCGTGTGCGCACGACGGCTCCCGGCCGTCATGGCACATGGCCCCGGAAATCCCTCTGGTGCAGGCACCAGAGGGATTTCTATTTCTCCCCTGTAGCCTCGGGAGCTGGGAAAGAGCTTCTACAGCTCCTGAGGCCCCCCCCGTTTCAGTGAAATGACGATCAGCGCGCACGTCGCGCTGACGTCATTTCACTGAAACCGAAACTGAAATAAGCCTTTAGGCTCATTTCAGTTTCACTTTCTACGTGCACAGGGGGCTATCTCAGCCCCCTGAGCACGTCGAAAGACGGGAGAGGTATCATTGGAAAGGGGAGAATCTCCCCTTTCCAATGGTACCCATCCCCAGTGGATCCCTGCTTGGGGATCGCGCCAGGAGGGCGATCCCCAAGCAGGCATCCACCCACTAGACACCAGGGAGGGGGGAGCGGCCACTTGGGCAAGGGCCTTCGCTTCACCCATAAAAAAAAATTGGCACAATTCAGTCTTTCTGCCCCCCCTGGGGGGCAGTAGCCCCCAATCTGCCCCCCCGGGGGGGGGGGCAGAAAGGCCACTAAACGCCAGGGATTTTTTTTTGCGCATTTATTTTTAGGGTGGGGGCTGCCCGAAACGGGCACGCCAATGCCCCCACCCCCTGCCACCATTACAGCCTTTCTGCCCCCCCTGGGGGGCAGAAAGCTCACTAAATGCCAGGGATTTTTTTTGCGCAATTGTTTTTAGGGTAGGGGCTGCCCGAAACGGGCACGCCAATGCCCCCACCCCCTGCCACCATTACAGCCTTTCTGCCCCCCCGGGGGGGGCAGAAAGCCCACTTGACGCCAGGGATTTTTTGTTGCCATATATAATTAGGGTGGGGGCTGCCCAAAACGGGCATGCCAATGCCCCCACCCCCGCCACCATTACAGCCTTTCTGCCCCCCCATGGGGGCAGTAGCCCCCAATCTGCCCCCCCGGGGGGGGAAGAAAGCCCACTTGACGCCAGGGATTTTTCGTTCCCATATGTAATTAGGGTGGGGGCTCTGCCCAAAATGGGCATGCCAATGCCCCCACGCCCCGCCACCATTACAGCCATTCTGCCCCCCCTGGGGGCAGATGGGGGTAGCAGCCCCCAATCTGCCCCCCGGGGGGGCAGAAAGCCGACTTGACGCCAGGGATTTTTTTGTTGCCATATGTAATTAGGGTGGGGCTGCCCAAAACAGGCATGCCAATGCCCCCACCCCCACCACAATTACAGCCTTTCTGCCCCCCCTGGGGGGCATATGGGGGCAGTAGCCCTCAATCTGCCCCCCCCCGGCCCACTAGACGCCAGGGATTTTATTTTGGGCAATTTTAATTAGGGTAGGGGCTGCCCAAAACGGGCATGCCAATACCCCAACCCCCCGCCAAAATTACAGCCTTTCTGCCCCCCCTGGGGGGCAGAAAGGCCACTAAACGCCAGGGATTTTTTTTTGCGCATTTATTTTTAGGGTGGGGCTGCCCGAAACGGGCACGCCAATGCCCCCACCCCTGCCACCATTACAGCCTTTCTGCCCCCCTGGGGGCAGAAAGCTCACTAAATGCCAGGGATTTTTTTGCGCAATTGTTTTTAGGGTAGGGGCTGCCCGAAACGGGCACGCCACATGCCCCACCCCTGCCACCATTACAGCCTTTCTGCCCCCCGGGGGGCAGAAAGCCCACTTGACGCCAGGGATTTTTTGTTGCCATATATAATTAGGGTGGGGGCTGCCCAAACGGGCATGCCAATGCCCCCACCCCGCCACCATTACAGCCTTTCTGCCCCCCATGGGGGCAGTAGCCCCAATCTAGCCCTCCGGGGGAAGAAAGCCCACTTGACGCCAGGGATTTTTCGTTCCCATATGTAATTAGGGTGGGGCTCTGCCCAAAATGGGCATGCCAATGCCCCCACCCCCACCACCATTACAGCCTTTCTGCCCCCCTGGGGCAGATGGGGGTAGCAGCCCCCAATCTGCCCCCCGGGGGGGCAGAAAGCCGACTTGACGCCAGGGATTTTTATGTTGCCATATGTAATTAGGGTGGGGCTGCCCAAAACAGGCATGCCAATGCCCCCACCCCCACCACAATTACAGCCTTTCTGCCCCCCCTGGGGGGCATATGGGGGCAGTAGCCCTCAATCTGCCCCCCCCGGGCCCACTAGACGCCAGGGATTTTATTTTGGGCAATTTTAATTAGGGTAGGGGCTGCCCAAAACGGGCATGCCAATACCCCAACCCCCCGCCAAAATTACAGCCTTTCTGCCCCCCCTGGGGCCCAAAACATTTTGTGATGGGCAATTTTGATGTCGCCTCAATAAGTTTTGGGCCCTTGCCTGTCGCGGGTACTTGGGCCTCCATTTTTATCGGGAGACCTGGGGGAATGCTGGGTGGTAGGAAATTTGTGTCAGCCCAGTGATGTCACAACTTTCCCACACAAAAATGTGTGGAAAAAGTGATTTTTTTAGCAAAATGTGAGGTTTGCAGGGGATTCTGGGTAAGAAAACATTGGGGGATCCACGCAAGCCATACCTCCCTGGAATCCCCCGGGTGTCTAGTTTTCAGAACAGTGTGGGTTTGGTAGGTTTCCTTAGGTGGCCGCCGAGCACGGGGCCAAAAACCCAGGTGACCCCCCTTGCAAAACCAGGTTGTTTTGTGATGGGCAATTTTGATGTCGCCTCAATACGTTTTGGGCCCTTGCCTGTTGCGGGTACTTGGGCCTCCCACACGAGTGAGGCACCATTTTTATCAGGAGACCTGGGGGAACGCTGGGTGGTAGGAAATTTGTGTCAGCCCCGTGATGCCACAACTTTCCCACACAAAAATGTGTGGAGAAAGTGATTTTTTCAGCTAAATTTGAGGTGTGCAGGGGATTCTGGGTAAGAAAACGTAGGGGGATCCACGCAAGCCATACCTCCCTGGAATCCCCCGGGTGTCTAGTTGTCAGAAATGTGTGGGTTTGGTAGGTTTCCCTAACTGGCCGCCGAGCACGGGGCCAAAAACCCAGGTGACCCCCCTTGCAAAACCAGGTCGTTTTGTGATGGGCAATTTTGATGTCGCCTCAATACGTTTTGGGCCCTTGCCTGTCGCGGGTACTTGGGCCTCCCACACAAGTGAGGCACCATTTTTATCGGGCGACCTGGGGGAACGCTGGGTGGTAGGAAATTTGTGTCAGCCCGGTGATGCCACAACTTTCCCACACAAAAATGTGTGGAAAAAGTGATTTTTTCAGCTAAATTTGAGGTGTGCAGGGGATTCTGGGTAAGAAAACGTAGGGGGATCCATGCAAGCCATACCTCCCTGGAATCCCCCGGGTGTCTAGTTTTCAGAAATGTGTGGGTTTGGTAGGTTTCCCTAGCTGGCCGCCGAGCACGGGGCCAAAAACCCAGGTGACCCCCCTTGCAAAACCAGGTCGTTTTGTGATGGGCAATTTTGATGTCGCCTCAATACGTTTTGGGCCCTTGCCTGTCGCGGGTACTTGGGCCTCCCACACGAGTGAGGCACCATTTTTATCAGGAGACCTGGGGGAACACTGGGTGGTAGGAAATTTGTGTCAGCCCCGTGATGCCACAACTTTCCCACACAAAAATGTGTGGAAAAAGTGATTTTTTTCAGCTAAATTTGAGGTGTGCAGGGGATTCTGGGTGAGAAAACGTAGAGGGATCCACTCAAGCCATACCTCCCTGGAATCCCCTGGGTGTCTAGTTTTCAGAAATGTGTGGGTTTGGTAGGTTTCCTAGCTGGCCGCCGAGCACAGGGCCAAAACCCAGGTGACCCCCTTGCAAAACCAGGTCGTTTTGTGATAGGCAATTTTGATGTCGCCTCAATACATTTTGGGCCCTTGCCTGTCGCGGGTACTTGGGCCTCCCACACGAGTGAGGCACCATTTTTATCGGGAGACCTGGGGGAACGCTGGGTGGTAGGAAATTTGTGTCAGCCCAGTGATGTCATAACTTTCCCACACAAAAATGTGTGGAAAAAGTGATTTTTTAGCAAAATTTGAGGTTTGCAGGGGATTCTGGGTAAGAAAACATTGGGGGATCCATGCAAGCCATACCTCCCTGGAATCCCCCGGGTGTCTAGTTTTCAGAACAGTGTGGGTTTGGTAGGTTTCTTAGGTGGCCGCCGAGCACGGGGCCAAAACCCAGGTGACCCCCTTGCAAAACCAGGTCGTTTTGTGATAGGCAATTTTGATGTCGCCTCAATACGTTTTGGGCCCTTGCCTGTCGCGGGTACTTGGGCCTCCCACATGAGTGATGCACCATTTTTATCGGGAGATCCGGGGGAATGCTGGGTGGTAGGAAATTTGCGTCAGCCCGGTGATGCCAGAACTTTTCCACACAAAAATGTGTGGAAAAAGTGATTTTTTTCAGCTAAATTTGAGGTTTGTAGGGGATTCTGGGTAATAAAACGTTCGGGGATCCATGCAAGCCATACCTCCCTAGCATCCCCCGGGTGTCTAGTTTTCAAAAATGTATAGGTTTGCTAGGTTTCCTTATGTGCCGGCAGAGCTAGGGTTCAAAAACTACAGCTAGGCACTTTGCAAAAAAAGGGTCATTTTTCACTGTGAAAATGTGGTGTGATCACCTTGCGTTTTGGGCCATTTCCTGTCGCGGGCACTAGGCCTACCCACACAAGTGAGGTGCCATTTTTCTCCGAAGACTTTGGGGAACGCGGGGTGGGTGGAATTTTGTGGATCCACGCAGATTCCAGAACTTTCCACCACAGAAATGAGAGGAAAATGTTTTTTTTTGACAATTTTTCAGGTTTGCAAGGGATTCTGGGTAACAGAACCTGGTGTGAGCCAGTCAAGTCACCCCATCCTGGATTCCCCTGGGTGTCTAGTTTTCAAAAATGTATAGGTTGGCTAGGTTTCCCTAGGTGCTGGCAGAGCTAGGGTTCTAAAACTATAGCTAGGCACTTTGCAAAAAAAGGGTCATTTTTCACTCTGAAAATGTGGTGTGTCCACCTTGCGTTTTGGGCCGTTTCCTGTCGCGGGCACTAGGCCTACCCACACAAGTGAGGTACCATTTTTCTCGGAAGACTTTCGGGAGCGCGGGGTGGGTGGAATTTTGTGGATCCACGCAGATTCCAGAACTTTCCACCACAGAAATGTGAGGAAAATGTGTTTTTTTTGGACAATTTTTTAGGTTTGCAAGGGATTCTGGGTAACAGAACCTGGTGAGAGCCAGTCAAGTCACCCCATCCTGGATTCCTCTGGGTGTCTAGTTTTGAAAAATGCATAGGTTTGCTAGGTTTCCCTAGGTGCCGGCAGAGCTAGGGTTAACAAACTACAGCTAGGCACTTTGCAAAAAAAGGGTCATTTTTCGCTGTGAAAATGTGGTGTGTCCACCTTGCATTTTGGGCCGTTTCCTGTCGCAGGCACTAGGCCTACCCACACAAGTGAGGTACCATTTTTCTCGGAAGACTTTGGGGAACGCGGGGTGGGTGAAAATGTGTGGATCCACGCAGATTCCAGAACTTTCCACCACAGAAATGGGAGGAAAATGTGTTTTTTTTGACAATTTTTCAGGTTTGCAAGGGATTCTGGGTAACAGAACCTGGTGAGAGCCAGTCAAGTCACCCCATCCTGGATTCCCCTGGGTGTCTAGTTTTTCAAAAATGTATAGGTTTGCTAGGTTTCCATAGGTGCTGGCAGAGCTAGGGTTCAAAAACTACAGCTAGGCACTTTGCAAAAAAAGGGTCATTTTTCACTCTGAAAATGTGGTGTGTCCACCTCGCGTTTTGGGCCGTTTCCTGTCGCGGGAAGTAGGCCTACCCACACAAGTGAGGTACCATTTTTCTCAGAAGACTTTGCGGAACGCGGGGTGGATGGAATTTTGTGGATCCACGCAGATTCCAGAACTTTCCACCACAGAAATGTGAGGAAAATGTGTTTTTTTTTACAATTGTTTAGGTTTGCAAGGGATTCTGGGTAACAGAACCTGGTGAGAGCCAGTCAAGTCACCCCATCCTGGATTCCCCTGGGTGTCTAGTTTTTAAAAATGTATAGGTTTGCTAGGTTTCCCTTGGTGCCGGCAGAGCTAGGGTTCAAAAACTACAGCTAGGCACTTTGCAAAAAAGGGGTCATTTTTCACTCTAAAATGTGGTGTGTCCACCTTGCGTTTTGGGCCGTTTCCTGTCGCGGGCACTAGGCCTACCGACACAAGTGAGGTACCATTTTTCTCGCAAGACTTTGGGGAACGCGGGGTGGGTGGAATTTTGTGGATCCACTCAGATTCCAGAACTTTCCACCACAGAAACGTGAGGAAAGTGTGGTTTTTTTGACAATATTTTAGGTTTGCAAGGGATTCTGGGTAACAGAACCTGGTGAGAGCCAGTCAAGTCACCCCATCCTGGATTTCCCTGGGTGTCTAGTTTTCAAAAATGTATAGGTTTGCTAGGTTTCCCTAGGTGCCGGCAGAGCTAGGGTTCAAAAACTACAGCTAGGCACTTTGCAAAAAAAGGGTCATTTTTCACTCTGAAAATGTGGTGTGTCCACCTTGCGTTTTGGGCCGTATCCTGTCGCGGGCACTAGGTCTACCCACACAAGTGAGGTACCATTTTTCTCGGGAGACTTAGGGTAACACAGAATTGTAGAGCAACTGTTATTACCTATTGACTTTCGATGCATTTCTGCCTTCCAAATGAAAGACAATGTGTAAAAAAGAAGTCATTTTGAAAAATGACCTATAATTCTCATGCTAGTGTGGGTACTCCCAATTTCGGAAATGTGCAAATATCTACTGTTTCTAAACTCTATATTTTGTTCCCATTTCAGAAATACATAGGTGTTTTTCATACCAATTTTTCCATGTATACATTTTCCCAAAATAATTGCTATATACCCGGTAGATAATAAAAAACCATTGCAAGACGCTGCTCAGTTATTGGCTCTGGGTTCGTCGGGTTCTTGGTGAACTTACAAGTCCTATATATCCCCACAACCAGAAAGGTCCACCAAATGTAACAGTATATTGCTTTCATACAGCTGTCATAATTAGAAGAAGTTACAGGTGAAAACGTTGACACAAATGGCTGTTTTTTTCAACTAATTTTCAAATTTTCCTATATTTAACTGTTAGTTTCTGTGAAGAAACCTTGAAGGATCTACACAAATGACCCCTTGCTGAATTCAGAATTTTGTCTACTTTTCTAAAATGTATAGCTCTCCAGGATCCATTATTGCTTTCATACCCATTTCTACCATTAACTGGAAGGAGGTTGAAAGCACAAAAAATAGCAAAAATAGGCTATGTCCCAGAAAAATGCCAAAACTGTGTAAAAAATTTAGGTTTTCTGACAAAAGTCTGCTTGTCCCTGAAAGCTGGGAAGATTGTGAATTCAGCACCACAACCCCTTTTTTGATACCAATTGCAGCGAAAAAACCAGACGCTTTCACCTGGAGCCCTTTTTTCCCATTTTTCCCCAAAAAACCAAAATTTAGCTGTATTTTGGCTAATTTCTGGGACCCCTCCAGGGGAATTCACAAACCCTGGGTACCTTTAGAATCTCCATGATGTTGGCAAAAAGGACACAAATTTGGCGTGGATACCTTATATGGTCAAAAAGTTACAGGAGCCTAAGCGCAAACTACCCCAAATAGCCAAAAAAAGGCTTAGCACAGGGGGGGAAAAGGCCTAGCAGCGAAGGGGTTAAATATCCTGTGGCATCTGTGAACGTATCAGTGGTGACAAGTGGAACATCTACCTTTAACAGCAATCCTAAGATGTCAGCATCCTGGGCACAGGCATATTCTAGATTCATGCCACCTTACAGCTCACCATCAGCAAAGGTCCATGATACAGCACCAGGGCATTATGAATCATTTTCAGTGTGTGGGTCATCAGGCCACCTGGATCAGAGAAGGGAACTTTTTCAGTTCTGCATCTCTTAACTGTCCTTAAGACAATTAAGCCACGCTTGCATTGTTCCCTTATGTCACAGGGTAACAGCCTATATGTACAAGGTAGTTCTGGACATCAATGCATTCCACCTTGTCCAGCATCCTATGCACTCAACCTTGTGCATTAAGAACACAGTAGCTCCATCCTCCGTGTGTGCTTGATTTTATGGTTGAGGTACAACTATAATGAAATTGTGGAGCAGCACTGTAACAAGGGCTTAAGAAAGTGCAAAGGAGCACAGCATTAACTGTGGTACATGGAAAAAAATAACAAAACAAAGTCTTAGATGAGAAGTACTTGAATGGGGCATGAATATTTGTTAAGCAGCAAATTAACCAAATTAATGAAAGTTGACTAAAGTGGAGGTTTATCTAGGTGATAGTGCTTCTGAGTATCATTTATAGTTCTAGGTGTATGAAAGTATAAGAAATGTGTACCCCAGCATCACAGCAAACGACATAACAAAAGAATTATTGTAGGCAACAGTAAATATGCTGGTTTTGCTAGTTTGTTATTTTGAGCAGCAACACTCACTTCTGAAACCACATTTTCTATCTTCTTTTTCATGTGTGTTCGGTGGTAAAATATAAGTGTGTTATTGATGATCAATACTATGGAATCTGTTACAGTACCTAGTGCCTAAATTCCTTCAAACTCTGGGCAAACCTTCCATTCCTTAGGAGGACTGGTGAGACGCTTTCTAAACATACATAGAGGCAATATGTGGGAAAGATATTTTTGCCAGAGTGCAAACAGACACTATTAAGACATAACTTAGAAGTTGAAGGCGGAAAGGTTCTTAAACAATTGACAGACTAAAACAAAAGAGGTGATGATGTTGTCTGTTGTGCTCCACTCAAGTTATGCATTGGTATGCCAGTCATACTGGATGCGGAAGCCCAGTGCCTAATTTGAGCCGGTGGTTTCCGGTGCTCGGCACCAACACTTAATTGTCAGCACTGGCACTTGTGACAGTCTGCCACAATGTGGTGATGTCTGAGATGACCACAACAACAGTCAATTATTAATCCAATATACATTAACAATGGCTATTACCTGCTGTCTTAGCCATTGTTATAGTTTTGGGGGCCTGGAATAGTCTGAAGTGTCACACTTGTAGCAGTGTGATGGTTAGTAGTTGTGTTTGTACTGTCTTTGGCAGCACTGTCACGGGCAATGTGTGGTGAAAGCTGCAGTGGCCTCTTGACGAGAGCCCGGCACCTATTTCTTTTTTACAAATTAAGCACAGAGGAAGGCTCGCCCACATCTTGTGGCACGCTTCATCATCGGCAACCTCACCCCAACCTGGTAAGATGATACTGATGGAGCAAGGACTCGTAAAGGAGACTTGCTCGGAAGCAATCCTCTCGTTTAACTCATTAACGAATTACTAACAACGTCTTGTAAATAATAACACGCAATACAGAAAACACGCGGGTTAGCGAAGCTTGCATATGTGTGTACTAATATAAATAACAATGAAAACGGACTAATCCAGCTCTAACTGGGAAATCTTTACCGCGCATGCGTCAACTGCATCTACGCAATATGACGGTGCTAACGCTTGGAGGGAAATTCTAGCACATGTGCAGAAGGCATTAAAATGGAGTCTTGAAGACTCACGTGCATGACATCTGCTTAGCCAAAATGAAAACCAGCTATTTTACTAATGCTAATGCGGGGAAAGTATTAATAAGTAAAGAGGGTTAGAGTAGAGACGGGTGGTATACAGTGAAACCATTTATTTGTGAAAGTAACATTTCTTCTTTTGACTTTATTATTAGTGCGCATTTGGGCCTTTCATGTTTGTCTGAATTGAGCCGACTGATTCAAGTTTGCGCATGCCTACACAAGAGTTGACCCGGAGGGATGACCAAGTTTTTGACAGCCGTCCAAGGACGAGAATGACGTACCCTGTGAACAGAGGGTGAAGAGTTCATGCAAGAAGACTTGTATTCATAATATTGAAATAATTGTATCTAATAAAGTTTGGACATGTATGGGAACGGAAGAAAAGAATAAAGTTTAAGGGGATGGGTTTTATGAATAATAGTTCAATAGAAAAATAATATGTAAGTATGGTGTGATGATCATCCCCCCTTGCCTGACCAATTAGATTTCGTATTTTTGCGATATTGAAACTTTAGTGGGTGGTACATGGTAAACGAAAGGTATAACTGAGGTAGCTTTAGTTAGTTGAAGAGGACGTCGATGCTGGAAGTCGAGAGCTCGGGATGCTGTCGGTGCTGTGGGTGGTGCTGATGCTGAAAGAGACGCTGTGAGTTGCTGATGAAGACATCGAATGCAGAACCATTTATCTTTACTTAATTGGGTTAGACAAGAAGATCGCGGTAGAAACTCGAGGAGGAAGAGAGTGTCAGAGAGGGGTGCTACGCAGCCGTCGGTATTTTAGAGAGGTTAAGTATCCTGTCCTGAAGTCTTTGGGGCCGATTCCGATCTCGGCCGGTAGGGCTCCGAATCGGATTCGGCTTTACCGGATCCGATTCGGAGCCCTGTTTCCCGACCGATTCGTACGTGCGTCCGGGCGAGTGAGTACGATGCGAAAACTCCGACCGACTCGTTCGCGAGACCCAACCACACCGACCGACTCGTACGCGAAAGCCGACCGCTCCTACCGACTCGCTCGGACACGCCTCGCACCGCGCAATGGAGACGTTCCCCGGCCGGGCAAGTACGATGCGCGCGCCGCGAGCAGTCCGACCGACTCGCGCCGTCCCGCTCGAAGGAGCAGTCGGAGCCGTACTTTGGGGGTCCGTGTTGGACCCCCCTGTACGCGTAGCCACGCGAGTCGCACACAGGGGGGACCCATGGGTCCCCCCTACCTGTGCGTGTACGGCGCAAGTCGCTTCGCCGCGTACACGCCGTAGGGGGCGCCCCTGTTCGGCTCGCACCCATTGAGTCAATGGGAGCACGCGTACGTGTTGTACGACAGGCTCCCATTGACTTCAATGGGAGTCCGACCAAATCGAGTCCGATGGCATACGTGCGCATCGTACTCGTTCGGTCGGGCTGCTAGGGTCCGATTCGGTCGGAAATCTCTCCGAGTCCGGCTCGGTCGGAGAGATTTCCGGCCCGAATCGGAATCGGCCCCATAGTCTCCTGATCGATCCCGGGGGACCCTTACCAGCCCTTTGGCCAGAGGGTTTGGTCTTCACACCATCCTTGGTAACTATAAATTCATGGTATTTGTAGATGATATTTTCTCTCTGTCCTCTCCTTTCCGGGCATAGTTATTGTATGTGTCTGAAATATTTTCTTAATGAAGATTTGATTTGCAATCTTACGAATGAGGGTGTTTGTACTGTAATTTGAAATGGTTCACATTCATTTAATTTAGATAAAGACTTTAAAACTTCCCGAGTCTGTGGTTATTTTCTTTAATTAAAGAATAGTTAATAAGTTATGTTAATTATCACCTTCAACTAGTTCAACTAATGGTCTATTGACCAGAGGAAAGAACTGTTTGATCAGTGAAAGGTTAGTTAGGAATAAGAAATAACTAATCCTAAATAAGGAATATATATATAAACTAAACCCAGCGGTCTACTTGGATTTGTGTAAGTGTTTATGTGCCCAGGGGAGTATATGGTAGTAGAGTATCTGTTGTTAGTATACCGCTGGATCAGTTATCTGGTAGCAGAGTTATGGTTATTATTGACTAGTTTGGTGATAAGTATTGATTATTGATTTATGTTTTAACAAAAGAGTTAGCATCTTTGTTTTATGTTGTCCAGAATTCCCGGGGAATGAATAGCGGGGTGGTGACAGAAGCCATACTGCAGTGAGGTTACTCATCTGTTGGAATAGCACTGAGAAGCTACGCAGGGATGGCAGTGTTAAACTGGGGACTATTTCGTATAAAAGTAGATTGCGAATGATAGCAAGAGGGGTTCGCTGGTGAAACTTTGGTCTCATTTCCCAATACGGGTGACACTGGAGGAGTAGCAGGTTCTCTGGAGCTTGAATGAAGGGTAAGCGGAAGGTTTTACTCGTAGTGTATGAAGAGTAAGCGGAAGGTTTTACTCGCAGTGGAAAGAAAATCTATCCTTTGGTTTTAGTGGAACAGGCAGAGTAGCGAATGTTTTTATGGGTGAGCAGTCAAAATATCGAAAATTAAATATCGACCTACACTAATATCGAGGTGACAATATCGAAGGGACAGAATATCGATGTTAAGAATATCGATGGACAGAATATTGACCCTAAGGTAAGTAATATCGAATTTTTTTATATCGATGTAAGTAATATCGAAGTTAGTAATATCGACATCAAATATATCGATGTTACTAATATCAATGTTACTAATATCGATATTTAGATTATTGTTATGTATTTTGTTATGTATTTAATATGTATGTGTTATATGTGTTTTTGTTAAGTGTTCTACTTGTTTAAAAATATATGTATACAATTTTTATATGTTAATAATGTTTTTTTAAGTTATTTTTGTTTTTTAGTACCGTAGCGGGTTGTGGGTTTATAGGGGAATAGGGTGGGAAGTAATTTAATTATACTAAATTAATTATTAATTTTTAGGAATTATAAATTAATTTTAATCATTTTTTGCGTTTCAGTTCTGTAGCGGGTTGTGGGTTTATAGGGGAATAGGGTGGGAAGTAATTTAATTGTAATTAAGTAATAATTTATTTTAATTAATTGGTATTGATAATTATATTATTGTTTATTAATTAATAATTGGGAATTAATTTTTATTAATTGGTTATTAATTTGTATTAATTGATCATTATGTTAAGTGTATTATTTTATTATTGGAGTGTGCTGTGCGTTTATAGGGGAATAGTGTTGGAAGTAATTGAAATCTAATTAAGTAATTATTAAATGTATTGTTGGGTATTGATAATTAATTTATTGGACATTAATTATTAATTGGTAATTTTTTTAAATTACAATCTTTTTGTTATGAAAATTAATTTATTGTTGTTTTATCATTAATTGGTAATTAAATATTATTAAATATTGTTTATTGATAAATGTAATTAATATATTAATAAGTAATTATTAATTGGTAATTAATGTTTAATAATTATTATTATTGGTATAAAAAGCATTTAATTGTTCAATATTTGTTAATTGGTAATTAAGTTTTAATATGTTTTTTGTTATTAAAAATATTTTATTGTTCAATATTTATTATTTGGTAATTAATATTTATTAATTATTATTTATTGGTATTTATTATTAATTTATTGTTAATACATTTTTAATTGGTAATTATGTTTTTAATAATTATTTATTGGTATTTGTAAATAGTTTAGAGTTATTTAATAATTAATTCATTAATTATTTTAAAAATTATTTTATTTATAAGTATGTTATTTTTAACTTCTACGCTATCCAACACTTTCCCTACTGTTGCACTCTCTGGAGTTGGAATAGTAATTTTTACCCCTACGCTATCCAACACTTTCCCTACTGTTGCACTCACTGCAGTGGGAATAGTAATTTTTACCCTTACGCTATCCAACGCTTTCCCTACTGTTGCACTCACTGGAGTGGGAATAGTAATTTTTACCCTCCCGCTATCCAACGCTTTCCCTACTGTTGCACTCACTGGAGTGGGAATAGTAATTTTTACCCTTACGCTATCCAACGCTTTTCCTACTGTTGCACTCACTGGAGTGGGAATAGTAATTTTTACCCTCCCGCTATCCAACGCTTTCCCTATTGTTGCACTCCCTGGAGTGGGAATAGTAATTTTTACCCCTACGCTATCCAACACTTTCTCTACTGTTGCACTCTCTGGAGTGGGAATAGTAATTTTAAGCTCTACGCTATCCAGCATTTTTCTTACTGTTGTTTTTTTTGGAGTTGGAATAGTAGTTTTATTCCCTCCGCTATTTAATATTTTTTGTATTATTTTAGTTAATGTAGTATATAAATAATTTTAAAAATATTAAAAGTAAATTTTTTTTTAAATTTGTTATACATAATTATTTAATTTTTATTTATGTTATTGTTTTATGTATATAGATGTATTTGTAATTTATAATATTTTTTAATAATTTATAATTTATTTAAATAATTATTAAAACTGATTATTAAGTAAGTATATATATTATATATTATATGTATATGTTTAATTAATGTTTTATTAAATTATATATATTACTTATTAATTGTAAACATTATAAAATATTTTTAACTATGTTTATTTCATTTATAAGTATTATTTAGTTTATTTTACATATTTTTTTTAACAAAAAAAACCCCGATATTTTTGACCGATATTTTTTTCGATATTTTTGTACTTACCATGTTGTAGATAGGATATCGATATTCTTGACATCGATATTCTTGCTCCGATATTTTTGTAGGTCGATTTTTTGACCTTCGATATTTTGTCAGTGATCCGTTTTTATGTAGTTAATAACAAAGAATTTAATGCAAAGTATTAAGAAAATAAGTTTTCGTATTACCTTGTGAAGGGAGGGTCAGTCGCCGGAGTTGGACTGACGTCACAGAGAGCCGCGCGGGGATAGGTTGAAACAGTGGGCGTGTGACAGAAGCAGCCTTGTAAAGGAGGGGTCAGTAGTAAGGAGCAGAACTGACGTCAGAAAAGGCCGCGCTGGCATTGGTCAGATCACGAGCGTGAGCCTGATTTGATTGGATAACCAGTTAGAAGCAGCGCTAGGATTGGTGGAAGGAGAGATTGTATGCAGGATTTTAATTTGACTACTAGTGTGAGACGTGCAGATAGAAGATTTCAAGGGTTTGCAGAATACAATTTTATATATTGTCATCTAGGATGTATGGAGAAAAGAGAAAAATCTCATTTATAAAAAAAATTAAGAATTTCTTTAAGAAAGATAAGCCTGTGTTGACTAGAGAGGGAATTCCTATTCCGCCACCGAAGACACCAGCATCCTTTATGATGATGGAAAGGGGATATCATACTTGCGTGTGGTTGGAAAATTGGATAGAATATATGAAAGGTGATGCAGTGCTAGCGTTTCCTGAAAATTGTACGTTTAATGGGAGAATTCTTCAGAATTTGAGAATGAGAATGAATGATTTGGAACCTAGACCTAGGTTAATTCAATATGAGGCTTTGGAAGAATGGAAGACTGAGTCATATGAACGCGAGAAATGCAGAGGTGGGAGATATAAAAGATTCTTTCCCAGATACTTGCAAGAATCACGCGAAGGTCAGATGAAACAGTGGAGGAGAGCTATGGTATCTGAAGGTTTATATCCAGTATTAATGGCTGAGGAACAGTCTGGAGGAAAGTGTAAAGAGAAAATGAAACACTTGAATACAACAGGATATGGTGAATCAGATGATGAGTTATTAGAGGATATTTTAATTAAAAATCCACTACCGTATCAGGAAGCAACTAGTAAGGTTCCCCAAGCGCACCAGTGATAGGAATGCCTTTAACCCCACAAATTTTACATGATACGTCATTTAATAGGGTGCTGCAAGATAATGAGAGAGATGTTTTAAATAAAACTAGAGAAGAGTTAGTAAAGAAAATAAGTCAATTAAATTTGAATACTGAAGCTTTGACAGTACCAGTGACTATTGGTCCGGTAATCCCATTGTACGGAGATGAAAAGACTTGCCAGAAACCACAAATTGTGACAATTCTGTTAAACAGTCCTAGAAAAGAAGTAATCATTACAGATGATCAGGTCAGTGAAAGTGAATCAGTTATTTCATTAATGGATCTCCCTAATGTGGAACCTTTAACTGAAACTCCGAAAAGAGTTACACCTATGACTTTGAGAGAAAAGAGACTTTTGGTTCCTATAGGAACTGGAGGTGCAACAGTAGTTACCCCTGAAGACATAGAAAGATGGGCACAGGAAAGAGATAATCGGAACCCACCACCAAAGATTTTTGACATTAGTAGATTGAAAGTGGAATTGGAAGAAATGATAGTGGGAAGTGTGGGCACAGAAAGATTGAATGTTTACAATGATGAAGAATTATTATTTTTATGTAAGAGTAAAACCAGAAGAGCAAGAGTATTTCATGAGAAATTAACAGAAGTTGCTTCAGAAATTGGAATAGATATAGGGAAATCAAAGTTGTTGCAGAAACCATATTGAGTGGATTTTACTGACAAAGATTTAGAAAGTGTTAATGCATCTGGAAAGAGACTACAGATAAAGGAGTTAATGAATATTTTGCGAAAATGGGGAGACATTGATAAATGGAGAATTAGATGGATAAGAAAGAAAGAGGAAGTTCAAGCGAGAGAAGCATCATCTGCATTTCCAGTAAGGGAAACAGAAAAGGTTGAGAAATTGTGTCCAATGAGAGAGGTTCCAGGAGGAGGATATGTTCATGTTCCTTGGAGTAGACAAGATATTTTGTCATTTACAAATCATTTTCCAAAATTGAGAGAAAAACCAGTTGAATGGTATAAACAGGTAGAAAGATTTGTGAAGGTTTCAAAGGTCTTATTGAAGGATCTGGATGGTTTGTTTGACATTGTGGTACCTGCTGATTTATGGACGGAGTGTAAGATTACAATAGATTGGCCAAGTGAAGAGTATACTAGAGACTCAAAGACAGGAGCACCCTCAGAGGAGCTGATGAAGAAATATCACCAAGTGATTACTTATTTGAAAGGGAAAATTCCTCCTAAAGAAACAGATTGGGTAAAGAAAGATAGGACAACACAAGAACCAAATGAATCTGTACATGCGTATTATGAAAGGTTATTGCAGGTGTTTAAGCAGTATAGTGGTTTTGAGAATATTGGTGATAAGGATATGGGACATTTTGTGTATCGGTTTGTATATGGTTTGAAACCAAAGATTAGTCAGATGATACAGCAGCACATGTTGTGTTGGCAAAGCAAGACAGTGGATGAGATTTTAAAGTATGCAAAATACTGCGGAGACAACATAGAAGCAAGGCGTAGAAAACTAAAAGAGAAAATGATGTGGGCACAGGTAAAGTTGGCAGAGCAACAGGAGAATAAAACCAATACTCAGACTGATAATCAAGTGAAAGAGCAGAGTCAGAATGATCAAGTGGCGAATGGTAATAAATATAGAGGACGAATGAACAGAGAAGAAGCGAAGAAGAAGTTTCCTTGTCATGCGTGCGGAAAGCTTGGACATTGGAAGAACGAGTGTAAGAGTATTCAGAATAATAATGGGCCAAATCAAAATTTAATCCCACAGATGCAGAATGAAGTACTTATGAATCAGCAGCAGCAGGTAGTTACTCCACAATATCAGGTGCAACCAGCTCCTATGCCAAACTTTGTGAACCACCAAAAGTTCAGTACGAACACCGTATTTCAAGGAGAAAGTGGTAAGAATAATAGAACAGTTGCGCAATATTTGTTGCAGAATGATGAGGAAAATTCAGACTTTGTACAATGACGGTGCCTGAGGGGGGAGGAAGAGGAGTGCGTGCTTGGCGCATCCTTGCCGGTAGATCAGTCAGGTCCATTTGTTGATGGGAAAGTTGAAGGTAAAGACATCACTTTTCTATTGGATACTGGTGCTACCCGGTCTACTGTGAGAACAGCAGACATCCCAAACCTACCCCTCTCGGGAGAATCTATCCAAGTTGTAGGCGTGTCAAATCAACAGATTAGAACCCCAATCACGAAACCAATGGAGGTGCACATTGGAAACTTTAAAGAAATGCATCTGTTTGTAGTTTGCGATTCCAGTCCCGTAAACCTGTTGGGAAGAGATCTACTGTGCAAAATGAATTGCACGATCTATTGTACACCAGATGGTGTCGCTTTCCAGACCCCTGATGAATATGTTATATATAAAATGATGCTAGTCAAGCAAGGAACAGAAGTAGATGAAATGTTTTCATTAATGACTGAAAATAAATTACCATAAGAGTTGAGAGCCACAGTCAATCCGGAAGTGTGGGATTTTACAGGAAAAGATATTGGGCTGATGTCAAATGTAGACCCAGTGAAAGTGACAGTGAAGGAAGGTGCAGTTTATCCAAACACACGACAATACAAGATGAGTCCAGAAGTAAAAGCAGGAATTATTCCAGAAATTGATTGAATGGTTAAACAAGGCATTTTAAAAGAAATAATGAGTAGTCCTTGTAACTCACCAATCATGGGACTTAAAAATCCTAGTGGAAAATATAGGATAGTGCAAGATTTACGAAAAATAAATAAAATTGTAGTACCATGTTGCCCAATAGTACCAAATCCAGCAGTGATCCTTTATCAGATACCTTGGAATTCGAGCTGGTTTACAGTAATTGATTTATGCCAAGCATTCTTTTCTATTCCTTTGCACCCAGACAGCCAGTATCTTTTTGCATTTAAGTTCGAGGATCATATCTATGCATGGTGCAGAGTTCCTCAAGGGTACACAGAGAATCCCTCGATTTTTAATCAGATCCTGAAAAAGTGTTTAGAGTCATTAGTCATGCCTGGAAATTCGGTTCTGGTTCAGTACATTGATGACCTGTTAGTGGCATCAAAAACGCGAGAAGCTTGTGTCACAGATACAATTGCGTTGCTGAACCATTTGGCTGAAGGAGGACACAAGGTGTCTCCAGAAAAATTACAGTTCTGTTAACAAGAAGTTAAATATTTAGGGCATAAAATAGAAAGAGGAGTAAGAAAAGTGACACCGGAAAGAATAAAAATAATCAAGGAGATGCAACTACCTCTGACGCAAAAAGAAATGAGAATGTTTCTGGGAGTGGTTGGGTACTGTAGGCAATGGATTAACAGTTTTTCCATGCTAGCAAAACCATTGATGCAATTGACACGGAAGAGAGCTAAAGATCCAATTGATTGGAATGAGGAATGTTTGGAAGCCTTTGTGAAATTGCGGAATTGTTTATGCGAAGCTCCTGCTTTGGGCATGCCTGATTATTCAAAAGAATTTGCGTTGTTTTGCTGTGAGAGAGAAAATTGTGCACTTTCAGTTTTAACACAGAGACATGGATTGAGCCGACGTCCAGTGGCGTATTTTTCTGCCACATTGGATCCAGTGGCTTCAGCTTTACCTGGCTGCTTAAAAGCAGTAGCTGCTACTTGTATGAGTCTGGAGCAAAGTGAGTCAATAGTGATGGGACATTCAGTAAAAGTCTATGTTCCACACTCAGTTGAAATTCTTCTGACAAGAACAAGAACACAACATCTCACACCTAGTCGGCTGACTAAGTATGAAAGAGTGATTTTGGGAGCAGAAAATGTGACAGTGATAAGATGTACGGTTATGAACCCTGCCACATTATTGCCAGACCTGTGCAATGAGGAAGTAAAAGATGAAATTGATCATGATTGTTTGGATGTGACTGAATTGTGTACTAAGCCCAGTCCTGACATTAAAGAAACCCCATTAAAAGAAGCTGATCATGAGATATTTGTGGATGGGTCTTGTTTGAGGATAGAAGAAGGAGGATTAAGTGCTGCATATGCTGTATGTAAGATAACAGGGGTAATTGAAGCATCCTGTTTACCGAGAGTCAAATCTGCACAAGTAGCCGAATTGGTGGCCTTAACAAAGGTATGCAAAATTGGGAAAAATTGGAGAATAACCATATTTACGGACAGTCAATATGGTTTCGGGGTTGTGCACGATTTTGGCCAACTCTGGATGCAGAGGGGATTTCTGACTTCTCCAGGATCTCCTATAAGAAACAGTAAAAATGTGAAAGATCCGCTGGAAGCATTACAATTGCCAAAGGAAGTAGCAGTTGGTAAATACGCTGCACATCAGTCAGGAAATGACTATGTGGCAGCCGGGAATAGATACGCTGACCAAATTGCTCGATATTGTGCGAAAAATACAATGGCCATAAACAGAAAAGTTGAAACGGGTGAAACCAGCTGCCAACTTATGTTTTTCTCAATTCCAGAAACATGGGATGAGATTAGACAGTTACAAGAAGAAGTTGAGGAAAAGGAAATTTGGATAAAAGCAGCCTGTACAAAAAGGTCAGAAGATGAAGTATGGGTGTACTTAGATGGAAGACCAGTTATGCCAGATTGTTTGCTCTCTAAAATGGCAAGAGTATATCATGGAGCAACACACATAGGGAGAGATTCGATGATCAGATTATTCAGACAGAGTTGGCATAATCCGAAGTTCAGGGTAGTCGCAGAAAGCCTTTGCCAAAGATGCTTAACATGTCAGCAGCAAAATCCAGGCAGGAAAACAGTGGTTAGCTGGGGAAAAATTGGAAAGGCAGAAGGACCCTTCACCAGGTTGCAGTTAGATTTCATTGAGTTGCCTCCTTGTAATGGACTAAAGTATGTACTAGTCATAGTGTGTCTGTTCTCAAGATGGGTGGAGGCATACCCCACCAGAAGAAATGACAGTCTTACAGTTGCCAAATTACTGTTGAGGGAATTGATTCCTCGTTTTGGTTTTCCAGTCACTTTGGAATCAGATAGAGGACCTCATTTTAATAATGAAATAATTCGATTAATTTGTGCTGCATTTAACATTGAACAAAAACTGCACTGTGCTTATCGTCCAGAGGCTTCTGGAGTAGTCAAACAGTTAAATGGCACAATCAAGTCAAGATTAGGGAAAGTGTGTGCATCCACGATGCTGAAATGGCCAGATGCATTACCTCTTGTATTGATGGGTCTCAGAAGTATTGCTGACAGGAATGAGTCCTCATGAGGTTCTCATGGGAAGGGCAATGAGGCAAGCATTTATTCCTGGAAACAAATTAATGAGTATAACTGATGATCTGGTATTGGACTATTGCAAAGGATTGGCTGAAATGGTGCGTTCTGTCTCTCACCAGGTTGGAGAAGACGCAGTTGAAAGACAGCCAGACCAAGCACATGATTTGAATCCTGGAGATTGGGTGCTAGTGAAGAAACACGCAAGGAAGTCGTGTCTAGCACCAAGGTGGGATAAACCGCGTCAAGTCATACTAGTCACTACCACAGCAGTGAAGTGTGCAGGTTTGCTCAACTGGATTCATGCTAATCATACCAGAAGAGTTCCGAGCCCATCAGAGCAACAAGAGCAACCACTGACTGAGCAGGCTGAAACGTCAGAAGTTGAAAGCTGTGAAATTGAAGAGTCTAGAGTGATAGATTCTGAAAGACAACTAAATGACGAACAGCCAAGTACAAGTCAGGAAAATTGGATACCAATAATTGAAATACCTGATGATGCTGTCGAAACAAGAAGAATAACAAAATTGAAAAGGCAGGAAGGTAGACAGGGAAGGACAGGGGAAGAAGAACACACTCAGGTCGAAATAAATAAAGACATTCAGGAACCTGAGGAGGGAAAGGCAGAATTAGAAGAACAGGTTCAGGCAGAAGAAGGTCAATCTGAAATAAGACCTGAGCAGGATCAGGTAGATCTAGAAGAACAAGTTCAGGCAGAAGAAGAACAAATTATAATAAGACCTGAACAGGTGCAAGTAGAGGAAGGTCCAAACACAGAAAATAAAGAACAAGGACAGATTGTGCCTAGATTAAGTGAAAATAAAAGGACTCTAAAAGGAGATAAAGAAGGTGAAAGTGCAGTTCAGGTCAAAAGAGTTAGAAAAGGAGACAATTAGCCAGTAGGAGTGAAGAAATTAAAATATTATTTGAGAAAATCAGAAAAGAAACCAGAACAAGTAAATGAAGTCACAAGTCAAACACAATCTAAACAAACTTTAGTGAAACTCACTTGAAGAAGCCCAAGACTGAGAAATTTAAACAGAAAATACAAGGCCCCTGAGTGGACTTACGTTATACTCGAAGAATTTGAAAACTTAGATTTAAGTGAAGAAACAGAAAGGGTTCATGTTGCACAGATTGATGAAAGCAAATTGAGACCTCCTTAAAATAAAAAGAAAATTTAGCAGACAAAAGAAAGAAAAAGAGAGAAGACATTTTCTCAAATTAAAATGGCAGAAGTTGAAGTCACCGAAAGACCAAAGCAAGGTTTAAAAAGAAAATGTTTTAGATTTTGTTTTTGTAGTATATTATTGGTAGTATTAGTATGGTTATTCCTAACTGTAGGAGTACCTTTATTAATGGAAACAAGTGACAAAAATAATACCATTACTAATGAAAAGGTAGATAGAATAAAGGGAACTAAAATAGAAATAGGGGTAGAAGATGAGGCAAATTATCATAATGAGTCAGATTATAATATGTCTTCAAATGCGTTTGCTAAATTGTTATTTCAGTATGTTAATACAATGGAAATTAGAAATTGCTATGTTTGTATGAAGTTACCCTCATCAGTATCAGAAGGGGTGACATATCACCATATACCTCTAACATATGGTGTGTCATGTAGTATTTTATCAAGTTTATTTTATGCTACAGGGAGACTTCAGTATTTTTATTCAAATCTAGATGTAGTATTTTCAGAATTGACCATTAGAGAGAAAATGAATCCAGTAGCTAGTAGTAAGAATGCACAATTTATGGGTGAATTATTTTTAACAATGAGTTCAATAGATATAGCTCAAGCACACGAACATAATTTAACTTGTACCTTACGTGAAGAAGAAAAGGAGTTTTTGAATTTAGTAGAAGAAAGGAGACAGGATTTAATAAAGAAAGCTGCTGAACAGAAAACCCATGTACCTCCATCGGTTGGGAAAGAGGGAATCTATGCAAATGGCAAAGCTCATGCTGCGATGTCCCTGGATTTTGTGAAAAAGGGAAAATTCTGCCTCCATAGATTAAAGACAGATTATAATAATAATTACATTGGTTCCAGTGAGTGTGAACACAACTTCCTAATTTTAGGAGGGTGGGGACTAAAAGGGGGAACTGATCCTGTATTTCCAGGAGTTTATTATGTCTGCAGGAACAATGCCTATTATAGGTTACCTGCAAGATGGTACGGGAGCTGTTATTTTGGAATAGTTTTCCCGAAAATATATCATGTGGACGGAATCAATGGAATCAATGGAAAATCTAATGAACTAACACGAAGAAGAAGAGCTCGTTTTTCTGAAATAGTAGGAGATATATTTAGTGCATTGATACTCTCAGTTGGAGTCATTCTAAATTCGCAGAAAATTACAAATTATCGACCATAGTTGATCGTCTTTCTATAGACACTGCAGGAGGATGCTTGATGATTAACACAGAGATGGTTGCAATCAGGTCTATGGTTTTACAAAACCGTCTTGCTCTTGACATTTTATTAGCAAAAGAAGGTGGAGTCTGTGGTATGTTGAAAATTCAACATTGCTGCACTTATATTCTGGACAAGAGCAGAGAAATTAAAGGATATATTGAAAACATTACAAGAATGCATAAAGACTTGACCCAACTGGAGGTTGACAGTGTGTGGGGAAAACTAACAAAGAGCATAACATCATTAGGGAAATGGTTTACTAATTTTGGGAAGTTTTCTAGGTCAAATAATATTACCATTAGTTGTGATAATAACAATAGTAATGATATTAATGATTACATATAAATGTTGCAAAAATAGAGGGCAAGGAAGAATACATTTAGAAAGAGAGGGAAAAGGAAAGAAACGGAAAAGAGAATATGAGGAGATACAACTAGAAGAAATGAAAGGAAAGATATATAAGAAGATGAAAGATTTGGAAGGAAAAGAAGTAACAAATGGAAGAATGTGAAAAGAAATAGAAAATTGAGATGTGCTAAAGTTGGCATCTGGGATGGGATGGGTAATTTTGTGATGGCTTAAAATGCCATCAGAGAGGGGATTGATGGAGCAAGGACTCGTAAAGGAGACTTGCTCGGAAGCAATCCTCTCGTTTAACTCACTAACGAATTACTAACAACGTCTTGTAAATAATAACACGCAATACAGAAAACACGCGGGTTAGCGAAGCTTGCGTATGTGTGTACTAATATAAATAAAAATGAAAACGGACTAATCCAACTCTAACTGGGTAATCTTTACCGCGCATGCGCCAACTGCATCTACGCAATATGACTGAACTAACGCATGGAGGGAAATTCTAGCGCATGTGCAGAAGGCATTAAAATGGAGTCTTGAAGACTCACGTGCATGGCATCTGCTTAGCCGAAATGAAAACCAGCTATTTTACTAATGATAATGCAGGGAAAGTATTAATAAGTAAAGAGGGTTAGAGTAGAGACGGGTGGTATACAGTGAAACCATTTATTTGTGAAAGTAACATTTCTTCTTTTGACTTTATTATTAGTGCGCATTTGGGCCTTTCACGTTTGTCTGAATTGAGCCGACTGATTCAAGTTTGCGCATGCCTACACGAGAGTTGACCCGGAGGGATGACCAAGTTTTTGACAGCCGTCCAAGGACAAGAATGACGTGCCCTGTGAACAGAGGGTGAAGAGTTCATGCAAGAAGACTTGTATTCATAATATTGAAATAATTGTATCTAATATAGTTTGGACATGTATGGAAACGGAGGAAAAGAATAAAGTTTAAGGGGATGGGTTTTACGAACAATTGTTTAATAGAAAAATAATATGTAAGTATGGTGTGATGATCATCCCCCCTTGCCTGACCAATTAGATATCGTATTTTTGCAATATTGAAACTTTAGTGGGTGGTACATGGTAAACGAAAGGTATAACTGAGGAAGCTTTAGTTAGTTGAAGAGGACGTCGATGCTGGAAGTCGAGAGCTCGGGATGCTGTCGGTGCTGTGGGTGGTGCTGATGCTGAAAGAGATGCTGTGAGATGCTGATGAAGACATCGAATGCAGAACCATTTATCTTTACCTAATTGGGTTAGACAAGAAGATCGCGGAAGAAACTCGAGGAGGAAGAGAGTGTCAGAGAGGGGTGCTACGCAGCCGTCGGTATTTTAGAGAGGTTAAGTATCCTGTCCTGATTCCTGTCCTGAAGACTTTGTCTCCTGATCTATCCCGGGGGACCATTACCAGCCCTTTGGCCAGAGGGTTTGGTCTTCACACCATCCTTGGTAACTATAAATTCATGGTATTTGTAGATGATCTTTTCTCTCTGTCCTCTCCTTTCCGGGCATAGTTATTGTATGTGTCTGAAATATTTTCTTAATGAAGATTTGATTTGCAATCTTATGAATGAGGGTGTTTGTACTGTAATTTGAAATGGTTCACATTCATTTAATTTAGATAAAGACTTTAAAACTTCCCGAGTCCGTGGTTATTTTCTTTAATTAAAGAATAGTTAATAAGTTATGTTAATTATCACCATCAACTAGTTCAACTAATGGTCCATTGACCAGAGGAAAGAACTGTTTGATCAGTGAAAGGTTAGTTAGGAATAAGAAATAACTAATCCAAAATAAGGAATATATATAAACTAAACCCAGCGGTCTACTTGGATTTGTGTAAGTGTTTATGGGCCCAGGTGAGTATATGGTAGTAGAGTATCTGTTGTTAGTATACCGCTGGATCAATACTAGCAGGGCTGACTCAAACACAGTCCATGGGAGTTCTTTATTTACTAGATAGAGGAGGGATTCAGAATCAGTAAAATTAACACGAGGTAAACTCAAAGAAATACCTTTTAATGGTAGCTACCTCAGGTAGAATTAAAAACAAAGAAGAGTGCATGATAATTAGGTTCATTGGCCTATTCATCCAAATCAAACAAACGTCTTTCTTCCTGCTGTAGTGCCAAAATTAGTCAGGGGCATTTCTCAGGGCCAAGGGAATCAATTCTTGGGTAAGAATTAATGCCAGTTTGCTCTGAAGGAGGTAGAATAATTGGGAGATTTCATATTAAGGAACAAAGTAAGTTTCAAAATAGAATTAGTAGAGGTGATTGAGCATGCACCATGTCCAGTGAACAAATAACAATTACAATCATTCCTGGGCATGGTAGACTATTATGCTAAGTTTGTGGGACACTTTTCAGACTAAACTAGGGAGCTGAGAGCCTTATTACAAAATGAACACTAAAGTTGAGTGGTCACTCCAGTGTGAGATGGCTTTCAAAGAAATTACAAAGAGCATTGTAAATGTTATGGTGTTAAAACTATATGACCGTGAATGATTTCACGATTAATGGGACAGATGTTAGCATGTACGAATAAGGCATGGTGCAATGCAAGGAATGGAGTGGAAGGATAGCATAGTAGCAGTAGTATCACATACTTTTAAAGGTGCCGAAAATACTAATAGTTTAACTTAAAGAAAGGCTTTAGCATGCTGGTGGTAATTAAATATGTTAAGACTTATTTTGGGGCTAGCACATTTGAATTAAGGACCGACCACAAGCCATTGGTAGAGATTTTCTCCAGTAAAGGGGCTGGTAAGGCAACACCATGCTTGGCGAAATGATTTGACAAGACAATGACAAGAATTTTTGTTTAGTTTGAAATATGTTCCAGGGAATAAAAACATCAATACGGATTGTTTATCCTGCTTACATCTTGGAGACTAAGAGATTAGTGATGAGGAATTGGACCAGGAAAAATGGCTGGCAGCAACCTTGTCGGAGTGCTCTAAGGGGTGATCAGTGAAGAGGAGTGGAAGGCAGGAATGATTCATGACACAGAGATGAAAGAATGGATAGACAAAGGAAAGAGGCAAATTTGTAGTGTTTAGGATGAGTTGATGCTGGCTTGTGATTTATTATATCAAACTGGTAGTTACTGACATGTTAAAGGCCAGGTTAATTGAAATGCTGCATGAAGGACACGGAAGGATGTCTGGAATGAAAAGGGAGGCAAGATCTTATTTTTGGTTCTAGGTACAGATAGGATGATCGAGAGACATGTTGGGTATTGTCAGCCCTGCACTATGAGTTTTGAGTCACTCAAGTCACAGAAAACTCATATAACGCTGTCTAAATTCCAGAATGGTCCATGGAAGAAGTTAGGTCTTGATATATGTGGTTGTTTTTCGATTAGTGTGCTCAGGAAACTTTCCTCTATTTTTCAAAATGGCCTGAAGTGAAATTTGTGAATGTGGCGAATAAGGATACTTTAATGGAGTTCTTAGGTGATGTGCTTACTGGAGGAGAATACCTTAGGGAAAGTCTGACTGACAGCGGTACATAGGCTACATCTGTGTAGATGGACTGTTTCCTAAGAGAAACAGAATTAACCACTACCAGTTCTATATCATCCTTATAAGAATGGGTTGATGGAGCATTTCAACCGAGTTTTGACTGAGAATGTACAGTTGATCGTATATAATGAACTGCATTGAAAGAAAGAAATTAATTCATTTAAAGTGGACAAGATAGCCCTAGTGGCTAAAACTTATTCATGGTATGTGATTAACTCTCATCAGTCTCTGTGAATCCAGCCTTATTTGAATGCTTATTTTTCAGCCCAAATGAAAGAAACATTTATAAAAAAAGATTGGGCATAAATTCAACCAAGGAAAGTACGCCGACGTGGATTCGCAATGGCCAAATACTAAATGTAGACTGTGTGGGTGGCCATGTGAAACCTTATTACATATAGTATGTGCATGCCCTAAATTGCTTAAAATTCGCTGCACACTTTTAAAACCTTTATTCCTTAAGGCAGGGGTAAGATCAGCCCGCCAGGCCCTTATCTTATGTGTATCGGGAGAGTGCATTCCATTGCTATGTCAACTGATAACATTTTTAGTCAGTGTTGACAAATTATTGATACTCGCTTTTTAAAAGTTGCCTTAAAGAATTAAGAATCATATAGGCTGTTTTAAGAACGTTGACATCTTAAATGATTTAGGGGCCGATTCCGATTCGGGCCGGAAAACGTACCGACCGACTCGGAGCCGGAATAAATACCGACCGACACGTACCGGTGCAGCCCGACCCGCAAAGTACGATGAAAAGCGTGCTAAATCCGACCGACTCGTACGGAACACAAGCCGACCGACCGAGCCGCGCGGAAAACAGCCATCCGGCCGGAAAAGCATGCGAAACGAACCGACCGACACGCACCAGGAAGAATCCCGAACGAAACGTACCCGCGAACGTCGACCCGCCAAGTACGATGCAACGCGTGGAAAACACGACCGAGTCGCACAGAGCACAAGCCGCAAGACCGACACGAATTCAAAACTGCGAGCCGAAGCAAACCAAAACCCCGCGACCGACGCGTACGCAGCACAGAAAACAGCACAAACACAGCGTGAACGAATAGGAGAGGCTCGCACGAGACAACTGGAGGGTCCGACTCGGTCACAAGAACGTCTCCTACATGCACAAAAACTAACCAAGGAAAAAAAGACACAAAAAAGGCCAAACAAGCTATCACAAAGCAAATAAATACTGGGGGAAACAGGGAACAAAGACACACCCACAACTCCACCTATATAAAGGACACAAATCCCTATCATGATCCTTTGCAAATTCTAATTACCTGCCAGCACTCAACACCAACAGACAGCAACCACACACACACTCACAGCTCATCCATCACACAAGCCACACACCAGCAGCACCACAACAAATAGCACCCTCACATACACCCAGCAAAACACACACTCACACACCCTCACTTGCACACCAACACACACATCACTCACTAGCACCACCCAACACCATGCCCCCAAAGAAGAATCACAAGTTCCTAGATAGTGAATTGGAAGTCCTGGTAGATGAGATCCTCAGGGTAGAGCCACCGCTGTTTGGCACATTGGTCCAACAGACACCCATGGCGCAGAAAACCAAGATGTGGGAGAGGATCGTCGACAGGGTGAACGCACAATCACCATGTTTGCGCACAAAGGTAGACATCCAGAACAGGTGGTATGACGTGCGCAGGAGGGTCAAGGAGCTGTTGAAGAAGGACTACATCTTGAGCCAACACACCGGCAGTGGCCCTCCTGCCAAACCAGTATACCTCAGGCCCTGGGAGGAGAAGGTGCGGGCCATCCTACCACCAGTGAGCGTCTATGGACTAGAAAACATCCCAGAGCCTGGTGAGTACACAACTAATGTACACAATATTGTGCCACAATACACACACATCACTGTCAAGGGAGAGTCAAACCATGCACCCTTAGCAAATACACACCAACCAAAACAGATCATCCCAAAATGTGTATGTCAGCCAGATAAACACAATACATGCCAGCTCATAGTGAAATGTAACTGTGTCATGACATGTACAAACCTAACAACAAATACAGCTAGCCAGTGGCACAAATATAACCAACAAACACAGTCAGACATGTAGCCACCACCACAACACCACCTCACAGGGAAGCTCACTGAAAGGAAGGAATACTGTGTATGCTGGGCAAGTCAGTGCAGCCAATAGCATCATGGGAGTCGTAGTCACAGAAATTGCCCACCCTCACAATGCGCACATCAACACCACCATGAACCATGCACACATCACAGGCAGTGCAAAACAACTGACAAGATGGCTGACACTGGCTACTGCTGTGGGGAGCACAAGGCCCTGCTGGCAACTGTGCACCAACAAACAGCACAACACCACTGCCTGACATCCTGAAAGCCAACTTGCACTCTCTGCAATGCAAGCACGTTGCATGGTGGGATATCTGGCTGGGTGGGAAGGAGGACTCACAGCACTGACCATAGTTACAAGCAGCTCACCTCACACACCCCCTCAACACAAACTCCACATAACCCACCTGGGAGAATGCAATGGCTCACATACCAAATGAAGATTCCACAAAGAACCACCACCCTGGGTAATGCTGTGTGAAGCACAGGGACACACCTGGGACTTGTAGCCAAACAAACGCAAGGACAGCACTGTCAGCCTTCCTGTCAGCACAGGCACACTACCCCACAGGGAAGCAGAGTCAAAAGGAAGGAAGTATGGGCATGCTGGGAAAGGGGTGTAGGCAATAGCATGATGGGAGTTGGAGTCACAGATACTGCTCACCCTCACAATTGGCCCATCAACACCACTCTGAACCATGCTCATATCACAGGGAGTGGATAAGGACTGACAAGATGGCTGACACTGGCTACTGCTGTGGGGAGCACAAGGCCCTGCTGGGAACTGTGCACCAACAAACAGCACAACACCACTGCCTGACATCCTGAAAGCCAACTTGCACTCTCTGCAATGCAAGCACGTTCCATGTTGGGATATCTGGCTGGGTGGGAAGGAGGACTCACAGCACTGACCATAGTCACCAGCAGCTCCACCCACACACCCCCTAACACAAACTACACACAACTCACCTGGGAGAAAGCATTGCCTCACACACCAATCAAATATCCCACAAAGAACCACAACCCTGGGTCATGCAGTGTGAAGCACAGGGACACACATGGGACTTGTAGCAAAACAAACCCCAGGATAACACTGTCAGCCATCTTGTCAGCACAGGCACACAACCCCACAGGGAAGCTGAGTCAAAAGGAAGGAAGCATGGGCATGCTGGGAAGGGGGGTGGAGGCAAAAGCATGATGGGAGTGGTAGTCACAGCTCAACATCCCCCACCCCCATGGCCCAGCAAGCTCACACTGAAGCATGCACACCTCACAGAGAGTGTAAAGCCCCATCAAAGATGTCTGACACTGGTGCTCTGTTGTGGGGAGCACAAGGCCATGCTGGGAACTGGACAACAACCAACAGCAGGACACCACTGTCAGCCATCTTGCCATTGCTGTCACACCCACACACAGTGAAGTACACTCAAAAGGAAGGAAGTATGGGCATGCTGGGAAGGGGGTGGAGGCAATAGCATGATGGGAGTGGGAGTCACAGCTCAACATCCCCCCCATGGCCCAGCAAGCTCACACTGAAGCATGCACACCTCACAGAGAGTGTAAAGCCCCATCAAAGATGTCTGACACTGGTGCTCTGTTGTGGGGAGCACAAGGCCATGCTGGGAACTGGACAACAACCAACAGCAGGACACCACTGTCAGCCATCTTGCCATTGCTGTCACACCCACACACAGTGAAGTACACTCAAAAGGAAGGAAGTATGGGCATGCTGGGAAGGGGGTGCAGGCAATAGCATGATGGGAGTGGGAGTCACAGCTCAACATCCCCCCATGGCCCAGCAAGCTCACACTGAAGCATGCACACCTCACAGAGAGTGTAAAGCCCCATCAAAGATGTCTGACACTGGTGCTCTGTTGTGGGGAGCACAAGGCCATGCTGGGAACTGGACAACAACCAACAGCAGGACACCACTGTCAGCCATCTTGCCATTGCTGTCACACCCACACACAGTGAAGTACACTCAAAAGGAAGGAAGTATGGGCATGCTGGGAAGGGGGTGGAGGCAATAGCATGATGGGAGTGGTAGACACAGATATTGGTCAGCCTCACAATTGGCCCATCAACACCACCCTGAACCATGCACACATCACAAGGAGTGGAAAACAACTGACAAGATGGCTTACACTGGCTACTGCTGTGGGGAGCACAAGGTCCTGCTGGCAACTGTGCACCAACCAACAGCAGGACACCACTGACTGACATCCTGAAAGACAAATTGCACTCCCTGCAATGGAAGCAAGTTCCATGGTGGGATATCTGGCTGGGTGGGAAGGAGGGCCGGATGTCAACCCAATACAACCAATGCAGACCATGTACACACCCCAACATTCACATGGAAATGTCCAAATAATGCAGGACAATGTGCTACACCAATATCAACCCCTGACTGTGACAACTTAGCACAATGCAATGTACAGGCCCGCATCCAGAGGCAGTCACAACTGTCAGGTGTGTCAACCATTGATGCCTGCAGAAACATAACATACATTGTGTGTGTCTCCCTAAAACAGGTGATGATGGGGACACAGCAGCAGACGCTGAGGAGTCCCCAAACCCAGGCTCAAGAGGATACGGAGCTCACTGGTGTGGAACAGCCACTGCCCTCCTCGGATGAAGAAGACCAACCTGGCACCTCCGGAGCAAGTCATCATGCAGCACCAGCAGGACCACCAGCTGCACCCCCTGCACCCACCCCTCCAACGACTGTCAACACACATACTACCCCTGCCGACATGGAAAGACCAAGGAGCACCACCACCACCAGCACAGGGACCCTGGACCAACGTGGGGCCATGGACACCAACACCACCAACAACCCCCAAGGGGGCCCAGGGTCACCTGTGCATGCCACCTCAGGTACTGCACGTGTCGCCAGGGGTGGTGGGAGGGGTGGAAGACACAGGTCACTGATCGCAGAGGGGTCTGGACTGCATGATGACCCACAACTGGCACGCATAGCCGATGCGTACCAGTCCAGCACCGGAGAGCTCAGCCAGGTAGTGGGGCTGCTCAGGGACATTAAACAGCAGCAGGCTGCCCATCATGCCCGCTTGGACTCACACATGTCCCGCGTGGAGTCCAAGTGGGACACACTGCAAGAGATGACGGCGGTGCATAGGGACATACTACAATGCCTCCGCCAGATGAGCAGCAACCAGTCAACACCTCCCTGTGTTACCACAACATCTGCTGCTGAAACAACTGCAACTGCCACAGGGAGGGAGGATGACTCTGGCGGAGAGTCCCCTGCACCGCAGCAGCCTGCACTTGAGGGTCCCCCCAAAGAAGAGGGGCCGTCCGAGGAGGGGCAAGTGAGAGGCCGATGGCCATGTGCAACCCCAGGAAGCCTAAACCTGTTCTGGATAATCACCTTTGTGCGCAAACTGTTCACCCTGTTGACTGCAACACAACTCTCCCACATGACATGGGGAGCTCAAGTTGGACCAATGTCTCAGATGACTGTGGACTTTACTCTGGACATTTCTGCTACCAGGACTTCCAAATCATCTAGGAACTTTGGATTACAATCACAATGTACAGCACCCACCATCCTGTGCACTATACTCACACATGTATGTCAATAAACTCACTAATACACCATACTTGCCTCTGTTGTGATTCCTACGTTGTCTCTGAAGTGGCGATGATGAACTGGGAAATGACACTGTGCATGCTAACTGCTACAGCAAGTACAACACCGGCATGTGAGTCATGGCGACGTCACACATATGAGGGAGGCACACCACCAGGGCTACACAACACATACACACCATGGCCATCTGACTCATCGCCTACACTGATGTTGCCAGGAAATACGTTGCATTGCACAGACTCAACACCTATTCACAGTCTGTGTTAACTAGCCCACTGGTGCAGTAAGCAAATGTCAGTCAGATGTGTGACCACAGACAACGCACATCACAAAGTGAAGCACAGGTTTATTACACATTTGCAACATGTTGTAACCACCACAGATGCAAGGTAATCCCACCTGGCAGCGGGCACACAGTCAACAAGTGTAGAAGGAAGGAAGTCCATGGGTGTGGTGCACATCACCTGTAGGGACACGACAGCTACCACCCTGGAAGTCGAATCACGGTGTCGGGGATCACAGTTGACCAAACGACTCTGAAAGTACCCTGTGAAGGACAGAAATGACACACAGTCAAAAGCACTGAAGAACAGGACAGAACTGCAATACTCATGCCCAATACATGTCACAAGATACCCACCCAGAACCAAGTTAGCATGTCAACACTGTTGGGGAGTACAGACTACCTGTAAGGACACATCGCTACACGCATACAGTCATGTAGCACATGCACACACTCAAACAGCACCAGAGCACCACCAACACATATCATGCAAACTCACATCAGTTACATGACATCTCTGGATACTTACATTCAGCTGAAGAAGTTGGTGATGAGCTGTGTGCGGACATCACCATCATCATCATCATCATCACTGGCATCGTGGTCCAGGCCAGGATCCTCCACAGGTGGCGGACGTTGGTCATCGTCATCCAGGATGAGAGGCAACTCCTTCCGCACTGCCAGGTTGTGTAGCATGCAGCAGACGATGACAATCTTGCACACCTTTGCCGGGGCATATGGGAGGGACCCTCCTGTCTTGTCCAGGCAGCGGAAGCGGCTCTTCAGGAGACCAAATGTCCGCTCAATAACTCTCCTCGTCCGACCATGTGCCTCATTGTAGCGCATCTGGGCTGGTGTCACAGGGTTCCTGAGGGGCGTCAGCAACCACGGCATGTTGGGATATCCGGAGTCACCTACATACAGACAATTGCACATTAGCTGAGTTGGAAAAGAGGGTGGGACACTACATTGCAGAACACACACAATGGTACAAAGTCAGTACACACCAACAAGCCAGGCACGCTGGTTCCGCATCTGTGACATCATCCTCGGGATGCGACTACTCCTCATCACGTAGGCATCGTGTGCAGAACCGGGGAAACGGGCACACACGTGTGTGATGGTCATATCTGCAAGACAGACCACAAGTGCATTGACCGAGTGGTAGTGCTTGCGGTTCCTGTATGCCTGCTCCTGGGCCTGTGGTGGTACCAAAGTCACATGTGTCCCATCAATGGAGCCAATGACATGCGGCATCCTCCCCAGGGCATAGAAGTCACTCTTCACGCCAGTCAGTTGCTGGAGTCTAGGGAAATAGATGTACTGGTTCAGGTATATCAACATAGCCTCCAATACATCGCGGAGCACACGGCTGAACATGGTCTGTGACATCCCACCAGCAGTCGCCACAGTGTGTTGAAAGGTACCGGTGGCAAAGAAGTGTAGGGCTGCCATCACCTTCACCTTGGGGGTCAGCGCTGTAGGATACGGCCAGCCAGGTTGCAGGTGTGGTGCCAAGCGCACTGCCAAATCATCAATCAGCTGCCTGGTGAAGCGGTACCTTCGGATGCTGTCACGTTCCACCATCGTTGCCAGGTCAGGGAATGGTCTATGGACAGCTGGTGCCCTGCAGTGCATAGGTGAAGAAAGAAAGATTGTCAGTCACCCCACATATGTGGCATTGAACACACTCAATATCACATGATACATCATTATGAGGCACAAGTACATGATGTGTGCAGTTCCGTAAGGACATGTATGGCACATACATGGCCAACATCCAACATCACAGTTCAACAAGTGGCATCAATAAGTCCCAGGTTGTGCCATTGGGTATCATGAGGACGTGTCACATTTCCCATCTCCTGCTGCCACGTTACAAACACACCCCACAGTGACATGTGAGGACAGATGTGCCCCAGGCATCACAGCCCAACGACAGGTAGATTCCCAGGGACCCTGTATTGCCACATGGACACTGGCATGACATGGCGTATCATGTATACACCACAGCAAAACAACCATGACCCCCACAGGTAGTGGTCCCTGTTGCCTCGGCAGGACAGACATGGACATCTGTGACACACACACGCACAACATCAAAGTCCATGCACAAACAACGTGGATGTGGAGACTGTCTCCCATTGTGCACATGAAATCAGAGACATTGTAAACACAACATGCACACAGACTGCGGAGGACCATCACTATTGTGCCAATGGGTCAGCCTGGGTTAAACATACCGTCCCACATGGGACTCAGGGGGCATGTGACATGACATACACATACAACACCGTGAAATGTGACCATGCCACATGCTCAGATATGAACAGTTGCACATCACAGTGTTCATGTACACGAAACACCAAGGATACTGTCCCCATGAACACGTGCACAGCCTGGGGGTGGCTGCCCCAAGTGACACCCACAGAACAACATGTTCACCCCCATACACGGAATAGGTAATGCAGCCTTACATGCCTTAGGATACAGTTTGGACAGGCTGTGGTGTTGTAGGTGTGCCCCTCACTCCCTGGGAAGTATATGTGGCTGGCATATGTTCACCTGTGACAGGCATGGTGACATATGCCAGTGACATGTACAGGGACGCGTTGGACAGCAATGGACCGATTGGTGCGCACACATTGGCCATTGCATTCAATGTGTGCTGGTACGCGTTGTATTCGCAATACGCGTTGGACAGCAATGGACCAATCGGTGCGCACACATTGGCCATTGCATTCAATGTGTGCTGGTACGCGTTGTATTCGCAACACGCGTTGGACACAATGGATCGATCGGTGCGCACACATTGGCCATTGCATTCAATGTGTGCTGGTACGCGTTGTATCCCAGGTACGGGTTGAACAGCAATGGACCGATCGGTGTGCCCGGCCGGCCCATTGCAATCAATGTGTGCGGGTACGCGTTGTATCCCGGGTACGCCTTGAACAGCAATGGACCGATCGGTGTGCCCGGCCGGCCCATTGCAATCAATGTGTGCGGGTACGCGTTGTATCCCGGGTACGCCTTGAACAGCAATGGACCGATCGGTGTGCACCCATTGGCTATGGCCTGGCCTGGCAACAGACGCGTTTTCAAATTTTGAACGAGTCTCATGCTGGAAATTCAGTTGGTCACCCACAACAATGTTGCAAATTCATGGGTGTCATGAAGTTGAACTTTTGAAGGATGCTGTGGGCGTGTGTAAGTGGTGCAATTCCATGGATTGGCCAGATTCAGAAGATGCTAACTACTTGGACCTATCACTTTGGACACATGGGACAGTAACTGCCTCTGCAGCACACATATAATGCTGGCTGTTCCCCTGAGAGCTCACTTGCCTGCACTACATGCTCCAGGACGACATCTGCCACCACCACTGCTGCTGAATCTGCACCCTCTGGACCCTGCAATGGCACGTACTGTGGAGAGAGCCCCAGCCTTCAGCACTGAGGAGAACCAGGCCCTGCTGGACAGCCTCCTTCCACAGTACAGCAAGCTGTATGGGAAAGCAGGGGAGCAGGTGAGTGTTCTGTCCACTGCCTTCCTAAATGTGCATGTTGTCTGACTAGCAAGGCTAACAGTCTGCACGCCACTGGCTAGCAGGCTCACTGAGTAGTTGTCACCCCCATAGTGTGTAGTTACATGCACTGGACAGGTATGGTGCAGTGACAGTGCATTTAAACAAGGTTTTACTTCCCAAGCAATGATACCATGTAGTTACTGCTGGCATACTGTCCATGGCCATCTTTGCACTGCCTGTGTACATCATGTGCCCCTGTGATTGAGACATGTATACACAACTGTGTAATGCACGGATATGTTGCATGTGTAGTAATAGCATTCTCACTTTGTCATCCTCACAGGTTGATGCCCACCAGAAGCAGAAGATATGGCTGACCATCGTCCGGGCAGTGAGATCCGTGGGGGACTACAAGCGCCGGATCCGCAACTGCCAGAAGAGGTGGCAGGACCTTCGGGGCTGGACCCGGAGGATCGCACGGGTCCAGCTGAAGCTGTCGCCTCCTCGCAGGAGGGGGGGACACCGGACCCTGACCCCCGACATGCTCAGGATCCTGGCGGTGGTCTTCCCTGATCTGGATGGGCAGCTGAAGGCCAGAGAGCAGCAAGGAGGGGGTGAGTCCATGACTGCATTGTGAACTTTGTCTGCCATGCTATGTGCCCTCCTCTGGCCTGGTTAAACTTCCACAGTACATCAGTCATGTGGTCCAGGACCCATGTCCCTCAATTGTGCACTGCCCACTCCTCATCTGATACCCAGGTGTGGCCCTTGCAGTCAGGGAATTGTGTCACTTGGGTACTGTGTCCTTGCAGTTTGCTTGACTCAAGGTGGGGGACAGCATCTGTTCCCCTAACTCTGTGGTGGGCATCATGGGTGGGTCCATTGCTTACACAATGCCTGTGTTCTGACATGTAATCTGCGTGTCACTTTGATATGTGGTCCAATTGCTGAGCTGATCCACCACATGTGCCTGGGGTGTCTGGCACACACCCATGCTGCGGGTGGGAACAATGTTTGGGCCCCTGGAGTGTGTATATTACGTGTGTCACACATACTTAGCCAGCTGCCTACTGTCCAGGGCTCATCCCTCATTCATGTGGGGCAGGAGAGTCATGCCTACTCCAGGCCATACAATACACTCTGTACTCCCACTCCCGTGTATCAGCTGACACGTTGTGCTCAGTGATATGTCCCCTCAGGTGTCTGCCTCTGTGTCAGTGTGCTGTGGCTTCGTTGTCAGGACTGCTGGGGTGTTTCTCGGTTGGGGCTCAGCATGCCACCGGAGATGTGACCATAGGAGACGATACTTGTGTGACACATAGGTGTTTGAACACCTGACCGTGCTGACTGGGGTATGCGAATGTGAAGTCCATGCAGCTGTTTCCCATTCACAGCAGATTGTGAGGTGCTCAGGTTCAGAGGGTTGTGTTACAGGTCTCCCATATGTCCAATCGGTATGACCTGGACAGATAAGGGTTCAGATGATGTGGTGTGTGGGGGATGTACATGTGCACTTGTTCAGCTCCAGGACTTGCATTCCCCATGACCTACTATTGTGACACAGTGCAGACTGTTGTTGTGTGGCTGCCCTGCCCATGTGACTGGAGACAGTGATGTATGACTTAGCAGGCATGCCATGGCATGTGACTTCCTATGGGTGATCCTGCAGGGGAGTGACATGTGCTACATGCACACCATAGTGGCAATGGCTATCAGCACATTTGTGCATCGTGGTGTCTGTTGCTGGTATGCATCACATGCATTTCATATATCTGACTCTGGGCATCACTTTCATCCGGGCACCTGTACTGACTCAGTGGCAAGAGTTGTGATGTGTGCATGTTCACATGCTTCACCGTGTTCTCTGCACCGTCCAACTACTGTGTAGGTGGTGCATGTGTCCACACTGGGGTATTGCCAGCCAACGGACGCCAGACAGATGGGTGCAAGGCCAGGTGGGATGTGAGTGCCATGGTTGACGATCAGACTGACAATTGGCTTCTCCTATTCTGTTTGGGCAATTTTAGCAATGTCCAACTAAGGATGCCAGGCCTTGCTCTGTATTGTGCTGTACTTACTGTGGTGTGTGCGTTCAGTGCAGGTGACTGATGTCTGTCTGTTTCCCTATTGTTTGCAGATACATCCACGGCCACAGGAGGGGACAGCTCCACGGACCAGGAGGAGCCGCAGAGCCAGACTGGGTCAACAGCCGAGGAGTGGTCGGAGGGACCCAGTGGCACGGAGGGCGAGGGGAGCCACACAGAGGAGTGCTCAGCCCCATCCACCTCAGCTGAGGACCACAGCAGCTCGGAGGATGACTCCCTTATGGAGGCGGGTGTCAGCAGCCACCACACCCCAGCTAGTGTTGCTGTCCCCGCCACCACCACCACCGCCGCCCTCCCATCGGCTCCCATTCCCGAGGTCCGTGGAGGCTCCCATGTTCGGGAGCATGTCTCCTTCGGGCCAGGCACCGCACCCCCTGCCCCTGTGTCCCCTGCTGCCCTGAGTGAGGAGTCTGTGTACCTCCTTCGCCAGCTCCATGTAGGGCAGGCAGCGATGCTGAGTGTCCTCCATGCCCACACCACTCTGTTGACTCAGCTGGTGTCGTTCATGGAGGGCATCTCATCGGGCATGTCTGCCCTACAGAGGGGCAATAGGTCCATGGACTCCTCCCTGACGGCAGCAGTGTCCCTCTTCCAACAGTCCCTCACCCCTCCTGCCTCTGCCCCATCCACACTCCCCAGCACCTTACCTGTCCCAAGCACACACACACCGGCACAGGCACACACCAGCACAGACACGAGCAGCACACACACACACACGCCACAGACAAGACGCACACGCACGCACAGTCAGGGGACTGAAACCACACTCACAGGGGATGGGGCCCAGTCACACACACACGCATCCACAAGCACTGCGCAGTCCACAGTTGCCTCTCCCTCCAAAGCCCCCTCCGTTGCCTCACCTGCAACCCCAAAGACCCAGCGGCTCTTCCTCAGTGACCTTGGCCTCTTCCCCTCCGATCCAGCTGATACAGCATTCAGGGGGAAGAGGAAGTGCACCCACACGGAGCGGAGTGCCCCTCGCCACCGGACACCCTCCCCCAGGCGCAGACCGACTGACGCACCCATCCGCAAGTCCCCCCGGACCCGGAAGAGCAAGACCCCGCTGCCGCCCTGCAGCTCAGGCACCAAGTCTCCTTCCTCCATCCCTCAGGCCCCCACTCCACAGGTGCCCCCACCACACCCTGCCCCAGGTTCCCCCACCCACAGATACACCATCCCCAAAAGGATCAGGCCTTCTCCCCTGCCACTTGCTCTTCCGGCCCCACACACCCCGCTGTGCTTGTCTGTGCCACTGGTGTGGAGACGGTGTCCTCCCCTCTGTCCTGCCCACCTTACCTGATCCCCATTCTCCTCCCCTGGAGGTAGGCACTGCAGTGGAGTCCACTACCACCCTGTCTGACTTGGGCACTGCAGTGGGGAACCTGTCCACTCCATCTGCACGGTCCCCTGCAGTCTTGCCGGCACCCACACCATCAGAGTCATGCCCCCACTTGTGCCGGCACACACCATGTCAGACACCTCCACTGCAGTTGTCAGTGGCTCTCCAGCACCCACCACCCCTTCCCTGCCTCCTTCTGGTGAGCCCTGATCCTGTCCCTGCGGTGCCTGGCCTGCCCCCCGTATGCCCCTCCAAGGGGATTGTCACTGGCTTTCATCAGTGCAGGCATGCGTTGGGTGACATCTGCCACTGTCACCCTGTTTTGACATTCAAGTTGGACTGGCCATTGGCCTTTGTTAACATTTGTGCTGGACATCAACTGTTAGACCCACATATGCTGAATAAAGCACCTTTCTGTTCTCTAGTGCTTTTGCTTCTGATGTACATGTTGTTGATGATGCTAACCATGCCCTTGCTGCAGTGATGGTGATATTTGGTCTCATTATAATGAAGTGTTACTGTGCAGGAACACATGTGGTCCAGGGGAATGTGTCCTATCCTGTGGTGTATCCATGTCATCCTTAGCAGCATCTGAGGGTGTCATGTGTTCAATATTTGGCAATGGGATTTCCTACTTACATTAGCAATTTCACATCTGTGGCTTCCACCCCTGCACATCTGTTGTGCCTGCCATTGTTCAATTCGTCTACTACCCTGACCGTGTCGCCATCTCCACTGAACATGCAGGTTTGGGCATCAATGGGGAAGGACTCATCTGTGTTATCAGTGCAACATTGCTATACAAGTGTGTTGGATCAGTGCTGATGATTTCGTTGACACTCCCATGACCAGGCTGATGTGACGGGAGCATTCATTTGGTGCTAATTGTTGAGTGTGTGACCAAGTGCTCAGCTGACATGATGGAGCCCTACTGTGGCAACATATGGCACAGCTTTCCTCACACAGGAGTGGAGTCCCCTCATGGCAGTGTGTACTCCTGTGACATTGCCTGCACCCAAGGTGTGTGTTATATAAGCATGTCTGTGTGTTCACTTCCGTTTAGCTGTGCATGCTGAGATCCCTAGTGTTGTACCTGTTTGTGATGCTTGCTGAGTTGACCTATGTACCCCCCAAGTCTTCTCCCTGGATTCTCTGTGATGTGGGTGCATGGCACATTACTGGTCATCAGGGTGTCACCCATAGGTGTGTTTGCTGTCAGGGCTGAGTTTGTGTGCAGACGCAGATGGGTCACAGTCAGGATTCCCCTTGGCACTTGTTGTTTACACCTGTCATGTGATTTCCAGTTTGTGTTATCTTTCAGTGATTGTGATACGTTGTGTGTGTGACTGCTGGCACTCCTCAGGGTCCGGGCTGCAATGTTGGTAGTTGTCTATGTGTGTTCTTTGTGGGTGTCCTTGGCTTCTTCATTGGTGTGTGACTGTGGCTGGGATCCCATTGGTTGGTGTGGTTTGGCCGTCATGTCCATGTACAGCGTAGTGTGCAGTGTGTCAGACATTCAGGAGTCTTGTTGAGTGGCCATGTGTGATGTGTTTCTGCACCTTGGTTCCCACCCACCACCCTGGGATTGTCATGGGTGCATGTACAATGTCACCAGTGCATGTGTGCTTCACTGCTGCACATTGTTGGAGGTCGAGGTGTGTGGTGTTGAGTGTGTGCAGATGAGAGTTGTTGCCCGGCTAGACCCCTGCCTCCATGTTGGCCTTGGCTTACTGGCCGTGCTGATTGATTTGTGCTTGTGTAGGTGTGATGGTAGTTTGTTGCTCAGGACACATGACTGTGGTTCACAGTGTGAACGACATCTAGCTTTGTCATCACAGTGGGATTGTAATGCAGCCCAGGGTCACCACATTGTGGGGACCCTGGGGGTAGTGCTGTGGTGTGTCTGTGTCTTGCTGTGTCAGTTGCTGTTCCTACATGCTTGTGTGACATGTGTGATTTGTGCTCCCTCTCATCTGACAATGCCTGATTGCCCACATAGGGTATTTGGATCCATGAGATACCTTTGTGTGGCACTGTATGCACATCTGTGTAATTGGTATTCAGGCCTCCTCATGTGTTGTGTGGTTGCCTGGGGACACTGGCACCCCCCTCACCTGTTATGTTTGATGTGCAGTGTGGGTCTGCCTGTTTGTGTTTGTGCATCTGCACCACTGCATTGGCATATCTTTGGTGTGCCATTGGCTGTATGTTGTTTGGTGGGTTTCCCCTGCTGTCCCTGGGACTCCTAGGTCATCGGTCAGCACAATGATCATGGTTTGTGTGTCCCATTGCTGCCATGGTATGGTTTCTGTTCACCTCACATCTACAGTCTCCACAGGGTATCTGCATTTGTGTGCCCATTGGTGCAAATATGTGGGTCTGCATTCTGATGGTCACTTCTGTCATTGTGTCATTGATGAATGTTGACAGTGTCAGCCCCCATGGGTGTTGTTTGTCTGCACATGGCCAAAGGTATGTCTTATTTGCACTGCAGTATTTGCCTCCCCCAATCTATGTTGCAATGGGACACTTGCACTACTTTGCCACTGATGTGTTTTATGTTCTGTGACTAGGAATCATCCATGCAGTTTGGCAGTTGCAGCTTTTTATTTGTCAACACTTGCATTTTGGTCACTGTGATGATGGGGGTTTAGACCCCATTGCCACAATGTTCTGAATGTGCTTCAGCTATGGGCCCCCACACTTACATTTTGGTCACTGTGATGATGGGGGTTTGGACCCCATTGCCACAATGTTCAAGATGTGCTTCAGCCATGGACCCCACACTTACCTTTTGGTCACTGTGATGATGGGGGTTTAGACCCCATTGCCACAATGTTCTGAATGTGCTTCAGCTATGGGCACCCACACTTACATTTTGGTCACTGTGATGATGGGGGTTTGGCCCCCATTGCCACAATGTTCAAGATGGGCTTCAGCTATGGACCCCACACTTACCTTTTGGTCACTGTGATGATGGGGTTTTGGACCCCATTGCCACAATGGTCATGGCCTGCTTGCATTGTGGGGGCCACACACATATATGTGTGGCAAATGTGATAGGGGGTCACATTGTATGTTCAAAGTCATGTTCAGTGTTGTAGCCATTTGACGCAGTCTACACACGCTTGTCATGGTGTTGGGGGATGTCTTTTCTTGCATTCCCTAGGTTGTGGTGTGCTGGTTGTGTCATGCATTGTCCATCCTATGAGTGGGGGTGGTGTTGGTGGTAGGCATCCAGCCCCCCATGGGTAGAGGTGGTAGTAGTGGTAGGCATCTGGCACCCCTGGGTAAGGGTGGTAGTAGTGACAGGCATCCAGCCCCCATGGGTAGAGGTGGTAGTAGTGGTAGGCATCTGGCACCCCTGGGTAAGAGTGGTAGTAGTGACAGGCATCCAGCACCCCATGGGTAGAGGTGGTAGTAGTGACAGGCATCTGGCACCCCATGGGTAGAGGTGGTAGTAGTGGTAGGCATCCAGCCCCCCCTGGCTAAGGGTGGTAGTAGTGACAGGCATCTGGCACCCCCTGGATAAGGGTGGTAGGAGTGACAGGCATCCAGCACCCCATGGGTAGAGGTGGTAGTGGTGGTAGGCATCTGGCACCCCATGGGTAGAGGTGGTAGTAGTGGTAGGCATCTGGCACCCCTGGGTAAGGGTGGTAGTAGTGACAGGCATCCAGCCCCCCATGGGTAGGGGTGGCAGTAGTGACAGGCATCCAGCCCCCCATGGGTAGAGGTGGTAGTAGTGGTAGGCATCCAGCCCCCATGGGTAGGGGTGGCAGTAGTGACAGGCATCCAGCCCCCATGGGTAGAGGTGGTAGTAGTGGTAGGCATCTGGCACCCCTGGGTAAGGGTGGTAGTAGTGACAGGCATCCAGCCCCCCATGGGTGAAGGTGGTAGTAGTGGTAGGCATCTGGCACCCCTGGGTAAGGGTGGTAGTAGTGACAGGCATCCAGCACCCCATGGGTAGAGGTGGTAGTGGTGGTAGGCATCTGGCACCCCATGGGTAGAGGTGGTAGTAGTGGTAGGCATCTGGCACCCCTGGGTAAGGGTGGTAGTAGTGACAGGCATCCAGCCCCCATGGGTAGAGGTGGTAGTAGTGGTAGGCATCTGGCACCCCCTGGGTAAGGGTGGTAGTAGTGGTAGGCATCCAGCCTCCCATGGGTAGAGGTGGTAGTAGTGACAGGCATCTGGCACCCCTGGGTAAGGGTGGTAGTAGTGACAGGCATCCAGCCCCCATGGGTGAAGGTGGTAGTAGTGGTAGGCATCTGGCACCCCTGGGTAAGGGTGGTAGTAGTGGTAGGCATCCAGCCTCCCATGGGTAGAGGTGGTAGTAGTGACAGGCATCTGGCACCCCATGGGTAGAGGTGGTAGTAGTGGTAGGCATCTGGCACCCCTGGGTAAGGGTGGTAGTAGTGACAGGCATCCAGCCCCCCATGGGTGAAGGTGGTAGTAGTGGTAGGCATCTGGCACCCCCTGGGTAAGGGTGGTAGTAGTGACAGGCATCCAGCCCCCATGGGTGAAGGTGGTAGTAGTGGTAGGCATCTGGCACCCCTGGGTAAGGGTGGTAGTAGTGACAGGCATCCAGCACCCCATGGGTAGAGGTGGTAGTGGTGGTAGGCATCTGGCACCCCATGGGTAGAGGTGGTAGTAGTGGTAGGCATCTGGCACCCCCTGGGTAAGGGTGGTAGTAGTGACAGGCATCCAGCCCCCATGGGTAGAGGTGGTAGTAGTGGTAGGCATCTGGCACCCCTGGGTAAGGGTGGTAGTAGTGGTAGGCATCCAGCCTCCCATGGGTAGAGGTGGTAGTAGTGACAGGCATCTGGCACCCCCTGGGTAAGGGTGGTAGTAGTGACAGGCATCCAGCCCCCCATGGGTGAAGGTGGTAGTAGTGGTAGGCATCTGGCACCCCCTGGGTAAGGGTGGTAGTAGTGGTAGGCATCCAGCCTCCCATGGGTAGAGGTGGTAGTAGTGACAGGCATCTGGCACCCCATGGGTAGAGGTGGTAGTAGTGGTAGGCATCTGGCACCCCTGGGTAAGGGTGGTAGTAGTGACAGGCATCCAGCCCCCCATGGGTGGAGGTGGTAGTAGTGGTAGGCATCTGGCACCCCCTGGGTAAGGGTGGTAGTAGTGACAGGCATCCGGCACCCCATGGGTAGAGGTGGTAGTAGTGACAGGCATCTGGCACCCCATGGGTAGAGGTGGTAGTAGTGGTAGGCATCTGGCACCCCTGGGTAAGGGTGGTAGTAGTGACAGGCATCTGGCACCCCATGGGTAGAAGTGGTAGTAGTGGTAGGCATCTGGCACCCCTGGGTAAGGGTGGTAGTAGTGACAGGCATCCAGCCCCCATGGGTAGAGGTGGTAGTAGTGGTAGGCATCTGGCACCCCCTGGGTAAGGGTGGTAGTAGTGGTAGGCATACAGGCCCGTATGTGTGGCATTGGTGAGGGCCATCCCGCCCCTATGGTGCTGCTGTTGCTGGTGTAGGTATTTCTGCATCCCTCTGTGTGTGATGTGTCGGGTACGTGTAGTTTGTTTTTGTTGTTGGTGTCAGACTTACCTTCTGCGCCGTACGCGTCCGTGCCTGTTCCGGTAATAGAGGTAGAATATTGGTAGGATCGGTATGAAGGGATTCATGGTTGGTTCGTCTCGTTCGTCTTTCTCTTTGCTTCGCCTCGTCCTCGTCGCTGGCGTGTTCGTCTCGTAGCCGTGAATCGTGCTGTGGCGTGAATCGGAGCTTATGTGCGCCTCGCCCGGATGCTTTGACGTGCCGTGCGTAGCGACGGGTTCGGCGCGTACGGGATGCGCAGCGTACTTGTCCGGCCGGACGGGGCTGCATTTTTGCTTCCGTGCGGCTCGATTCTACGATTCCGGATCCGGCTCGGTCGGGGAACAGGACCTGGATTGGGTGAGTACGACTGGGTCGCAATCTATGCTGTAGTGCGCATCGTACTTGCTCGTTCGGAATAATGTGCGGATCGGTCGGGAAACAGGCATTCGCATGGCTTTTTTCCCGACCGAATGGTGTTAGGTGCGTCTCCGACCGAGATCGGAATCGGCCCCTTAGTGTCCAAATTACTACTGTAATTTGGCCCTATATGAAATATGTTAAAGTACTGATGCACTTTTTCTTTTTGCTTATTTGCACAATGTAACCTTTGGCTTAAAAATTTTAGACTTAGGTCAACTTCAGATAAGAGGTTTTAATCATCCAATGACACCTTATCGCTCATTTGCACATTGGCATGTAATGATTCAGTTTGTGCACACTGGCACTTTATTGCATATTTGCACAATCAGTGCTTAATTTGTAAAATATTAAGTGCCAGGGCTTTGACCAGGAGGCCACTGCAGCTTGCACCACCCATCGCCCTTGTCATTGCTGCCAAAACAACTACTAACCATATCTCTTGCATGTAAATGTGACAGTTCGGATTATTCCAGTTCCCCAAAGCTAAAGGGATGGCTGGGGAGGCAGGTATTAGCAATTTTTTAATGTATGTTGTTTTCCTAAACAACTGTTATACTGCTCATCTCTAAATTACATGAGCAGCGCCACCATGTGGCAGACTGCCCTAAGTGTGGTTTTGACAATTAGGTGCCGGTGCCGAGCACCGGAAAGCACTGGCTCAAATTAAGCACTCAATGTAATATAATGTTTATTATTAGTTTTCACTGTATATTTTTGGGAATGTAATGATAATACGTTATCAGTTCTAAGAATATATCGTATTTTCTTAAAAGAGACGTTTATATGTAACCACAGTAACATTCCTTTGTTCAGTCGCATTTTGTCTAAAGAAACTGAGAACTGTGCTTCTTTTTATCCTTATGTTTTAATTGCAATGATTCTTATTAATTAAGGAATAAAGAATCAATACAAGAAAGAAAGAAACCCATAAAATATTGTGGAACTATAGAACACTGCCCTAGAGTGTCACTGGAAGGCACCGTTTCTCACGTTAAAGGCACAGATCCTTGTTCAAACGTTTATCTGGAATGGATGTGCCACGGTGAGAAGCAGCAAGCAGTTTGATAAGTAGAAAGTGATTGAGAAAGTGCATGAGTGTCAAGGGACTATCGAGAGAGACATGGAGGAGTATCCGGATGTGGGTCCGAACCGAATGATTATGTGCGCACGAACTTTAAGAAATCGGGAAGGAAAAGAGAATCAAAGCGGTCCGAGCCACGTAGTATAATCAAGATAATGGGCGCTATTATGTTAAAATGTGGTGAAAAAGTCTGGAAAGCTTGTAAGTTCGCCTGATGTCATCCTGAAGACCTTATTGCCAGCGCCTGAAACAACTGTACAGGAATGTCACCCCATATGTATGTAAGTCACGGTTTGTAAATCCGTCGTTTTATCAATATGTTAGGCATGCAGCATGCATGTTTAAGCTGTTCTAGTTTGTTTCACTAAGGAAAGGGGATTTGTTGTGTTGTGATTAGAGCTGGAATCTTTTTATGATTCCAACTTTGGAATGGTGGAGTGGAATGCTTGGTGTATGGTTCTGTTAGATTGAGTTGCTGCTCCCTATGGGAAGCTGTTGGATGCTGGCATCTTCTCATGAATAAATTATCATCTTTAACGATCCTGTGACATCTGTAAACTTAGTTATTGCAGCAAAATGTTTATCTTTAAACTTAAAAATGCCCAGTAGTTCGTTTTTGCAGTGCTGAAATAGCCTCAAACAGTGGGACAAGTCAGTTAAAACTCAGTGTGGGACAACCCGCTCACATGTAGCCTAGGGGGTCCCTTCTTTTTAGGGCACCTTCTTTCTGGTGCTCCAAAAGTCCTGGATCCTCTGGGTCTTGCTGAGCACTGACTGCACACTGCTGTGTGGAAACATATTCCTTGGCTGCATAACATTCCCACATTGCTACATTGAAATGTACTGAATTGTAGGAAAGAGCTCTTTTCATTGACATTCATTTTAGTTATTCTTTTTTATTTGAACTTTTCTAAATGAAGTATTATCAAGAGGATTTTAAGTTATTAATTCACTTCTATTTTTGTTATTGCCTAACTTGACTAGGAAGTAAAACAAACATGAAGAGAAAAATAGGCATTTGGTTCAGTGCGGATGCTTGTAAGATGGCTGCATGTGACGTGCTTATAGAACACATACCGTGGTAATTTCAGACGCCTCACTTCTCTTCTCAGTGACCAATGGCACATTTCTGGAGTTGTTATCAAAAGGTTTCCATGCTTTCACTGCTTGCGTTTTAACTATGGAAGGATCTACAGCGTCCATATGAGCAGGCTGTGAGTAGAAAGAAGAAATATCAAATGTTATGTTCGCGTTTGTATGGTGCTATCATTTCCAATTTCAAGGTCATTGTAGCTATTGTCAAACTGGGCTAGCTTTTGTGCAAGACTGGGAAGACCATACTTTGATTAATCTACAAATACCTAGGTTGAGAGACATGGGACTTCCTTGTTGTTTAGAGATAGTTTTGTTGGTAGCACTCATATGCTATCTTGTACAGACTACCCAGAAACTCTTAAGAGTCCAGGATGGGTAAAATAAAGTAATGCTGGTTGTAGAAGTGCTAAACGTGAAAGAAAACCAACTTCAGAAATATATCTGGCACCTTCACAATTGCATCTGAGAGAAAGTGTGCACAAAACCTTGGCTTGAGGGCAATGCCAAAGAAAAGCAACTGCCAGACCCTCTCTGGATCTCACACGTACATTCAGGATAGGTTTATTCGGAACTTTATATTTCATCCATTCACAGCTGTGACATTTTAATGAAGACCTCCTGTGGGTTGTGCAAATAATGATGTAGTACAGTATACTCTGAAAATCTTTAAAGGCCATTGTAAATAATTTGATATTGATGAGGAAGTCTATGGTTTCAAGTGCAAAGTGTCCACTAGTAGATCAGTGTCCTTGAAGCAAGCAAATCTGAGCTACTGCATTCTACACAAGTCTGAGCTTCCTCGACATACACAAGGATAGTTTTGCACCTAGGTCCTGGTTGACAAAGAACTGTTATTCTTCCATAGTGCATTACTTTTTCTAGGTGCTTTTTGCCCACACATTCCAAGCACAATGCATGGAACTGCAACTCCAGACTCAGATTAGACAAATGGGGGCCTGATAAGTCTGTGATTAGAGATGATAAGTCAAATGCTTCTAGTGGGCCTGCAGCACTGATTGTGCCACCCACACAAGCAGCCTTTAAAAGGGGTCTCAGACCTGCCACTGCAGTGTCTGTGCACAGTCTCTACTGCCATGTTGACCTGGCAAATAAGCTCCAGCCTTCCCTTTTCTTACAAGTGAGTCACCCCTAAGTTAGGCCCAAGGTACCCCTGTGGGCACGGTGGTATATGTAAAAGGTAGGACATGTACTGATTTGTGTAACATGTCCTGATAGTGAACTACAGAGAATTTAGTTTTTCACTATTGAAAGGTTATCTGTTCCATAGGATAGAATGGGAGATTATTTATAACATCTTATAAATATAACTTCCCATTGTTACCAGATAGGAAGGTAAAGTTTAGTATGCCTGAACTCAGAATACAACAATACATCTTTTAGTAAGGATGATGCTTACATTCTGTGTTTGAAAATACCACTTTTAGAAAGTAGGTATTTTCTAGCTTAGCCATCCTGCGTGCCTCTGCTGGTTTGTGGATTGGATGTCTGGCTTTGGAGTGACAGGGGCTGGGGATGTGCATTCATTGTAGAAAGCCACTGGGGGGTTGCGGTGTGTCCGAGCTTTCCTGGATGAGTCAGGGCTGGGCTGAATAGACCTGGGCTGCATTTAGAGTAGGGGGAGGATATTTCCTTTCACCTGAATAGGCCTGGTCTGCCTTACACAATGCTGTCTCCACCTCCTGCCGGGCAGCGGCACCAGAGAGGACAGAACAGGATTTGGCTGAGCACAGAGACTCTCTGACACCAGAGAACAAAGAGAAATGGAATATAAAAAGTGGGGCCCAGACCCCAGACTTTTAGATTACTTCTGGAAATCAAGAGGAACCTTTGCCACAGGAGAAGAGCTGGAGAAACTGAAGGAGAAGTACTGCCCCTTTGCTGTGTGCTGTGTCTCCTGCTTGAGGAAGATCTCCAAGGGCTTGAAGTACAGATTGCCTCCTGTTTTGAAGTCTCAGGGTTACAAAGAATTCACCACCAACTCCCCTGAACTTCCTTGCTGGGAGTTCTGACCTGCCAAGAGGTGCCTGTGACTGTGTTGGGCCTCCGGAGATTGTTCCTGCTGTTGGGAGCTGGAAAAGTAATGCAACTACAAGAAGCGCGACGCATCCGCACCTGTTTCCGATGCATCACCGAAGAAACCAACGCAGCGCCTGCCCGCGGCTGGAGAAATTGCTGCACGCCGAATCCCGTGCACCGTTCTCCGAAGTCCGAGGTCACCGCACCGATTCCAATGCAGGCCCTGCTGTGCGGCTGCAAGAACCAATGCATCGTGGGACCGCGGCTGGAGAAACCAACGCAGCGCTGTTGCCACCGTTGCATTGAGAACCGATGCATCCCCAATCACCATGCATCGCACTGGGGCGCCAAGTCTACAAGAACGCCAGGGCTGCAGTAAGAAACCGACGCATCACCTCCCCTTCAGTAAGGAACCGATGCATCACCTCCCCTGCGTGGCAGTAAGGAACCAATGCATCACCTCCCCTGAAGTAAGGAACCAACGCATCACCTTCCCTGGGTGTAAGAAACCGATGCACCACCTTCCCTGCGGCTGTTTTTATTTATGATTTTGACGCATCCAAGGTACTTTGTGTTAAAAGTTTTGCATCAATAGTTTGCTATGGACAGAACTGTGTCTACCTTCTAAGAAGTACATTTTGATTACTGTATTGTGGATTTTTGTTGTTTTGGTCATGTTTGGTTTAGATAAAGATTACTTATTTTTCTAAACTGGTGTGGTGTCCATTTGTAGTGTTTTCATTGTATTACTGTATGTATGCACAAATGCTTTATACACTGCCTCTGAGATAAGCCTGCCTGCTCGTGCCATGCTACCAAGGGGGTGAAGCAGGGGTTATTTTAGAAGTGTATCCCCCGTAACCTGACTAGGAAAAGGGTCCCTACTTGGACAATGGTGCAAACCATTTCCAACTAGAGACCCCCATTTCTAACAGTTACCTTATTACCTATAAAAAGTGATAACTTTTGATTGGGAGCAGGTAGGAAAGTCATGTTTGTTGTCTGTGGAATTGTAATTTAAACCCCTCTTTAATTGTGAAGTTGTATTGTAAATCACAATTCTGAAAATTGTACTTTTAGAAAGGTGGCAGTTTCTTGTCCTAACCATTTGGTGCCTGCCGCCTGTTCCTAGGTCACATTACTAGGAGTAGTTGGCAGTTGACCTTTGTGTATTCCTCCCAGACAGTATCACAAAGGAGGGTCTGCGTGTTGGCATATTAGGCCATCCTGCCTTGATAGGGGGTTAAGCTGTCACCCAACATACTTGCACTTCAAAGGCACCGGCTCAGCTCTCACAGAAAGGACTTCACACTACCCTCTTGTGCCCAAGACAGACTGGGACCAAGGTAGCGAGGCAGGGAATTTCCAGACACTTCTGTAGGGGAAAAACTCCATAGGCTTCTCCCACTTCCAAGTGGGCACCATGTATTAAAAGGGGATCCTCAGACTCACTCTTCACTACACTCCTGGACCTGTGGATACTACAGACGAAGGACGCACTGCTGCCCTGCTGCTTAAGGCCTGCCCTGCTTGCTGAGAAGGGAGACTGGACCTGCACCCATCATACCAGGGGTCAGCTGACTGACCTGTTCTGAGCTGCAGGGACATAATAAACTCCAGAAGACTCCCTGCAACTGCCCAGCTGACCTGCTGCACTGGACCTACCTGACCCCTGCAGGCCTCTGCTGGCGTGAGTTTGTGATCTCCAAGAGGTGCCCCTCAAGTGTTGTACCCTTGGTGTGGCAACAGTTGAGCTCCTCCTAGAAGAAAAGGAGAAATCCTGAAATTTTGGTCTCTTTACGACCGCGAACTGGCCCATTCATGACGGGATCTTGCCCCTCCGCGCCGACCACCAACACAAAGCTACAGTGAACCTGACTCTTTGTGCTTCAACCACCACCAGTAATGACCGGCAACGCGAGATCTGCACTTCGCACTATAGCATCGACAGCCTGCGATGACAGCCAATTTGAATCTCCAGCAACGACTGTCTGTGACTCCCGACAGCATCTTCGTGCTACAGCAATGACTGTTAGCGACGCTCAGCTTGCTCTTCGCGTTACAGCGACAACTATCCAGGATGATCTCCCTGCGGCCTCCTCCACAGCAAACGGAACTCTTTGCTCTGGACTTTGAGAAGGTGACTTTTTCAGCTGGACCAACCTGGTTCCTGTATCTAGCCGGTGCTCCATTGAAGTTGGCCTGAACTTGTGATTTTCACCTGATGTCTCATGACCAGATAGACGCGAGTGGCGCTTTGTGCTTTTAGGTGCTATACTTGCCTTAAATCTTTGAATCTACTGATTTGATTTTTATGGTTATTGTGTCAAATCATTTATTAAAATGTACTCTATTTTTTCTAAATTTGTGTGGGATTTTTCTTGCATTATGTTTGCACTGTATTACTGTATAAGTGCTGCATAAATACTTTACACATTGTCTGAATGCTTTTGTGCCAAGCTACCAGAGGTTTAAGCACAGGTCAATTTAGTGACTTTTCTGGCTCACCCCGACACTCATTGTGGCGGTTGCTTGAGAAGGGATCACACCATCCTCAACCAAAAACCCAGTTTCTCACATGTACTATAAAATGCAGTTTATGAATCTGGCTCTTAGCACACATTCTTGTGGTAGGTACCTGAGAAACGTAGGCCGAATGAGTCATGCCACTTTAGTTTTTCACTGCCAACAATCAGGAGGTCTGTGTTTTTGGCATTAAATTTAGGAAAATTGGAGGTTATCCAGTTCTGAATGCCCAATAGACATTTACTCAGAGAGGAAGTAAAGGAGGGAACAATATGGTCTAAGCAAATAATCAACTGAACATCACTGACAAGGTGACAGCTTGCCGATTCCCAAAGATCTAATAGGTTCTCAACATGGTTTTATTTAGATTCTGAAAAGTGTAGGATCATTGTGGTACTCAACATTGCAACTTAAGTTGGTTTGACTGAAAAATAGACCAAATGAGGGATTAAGATCAGAACCTGGAAAATGAGGGAAGCTACACCTCAACTGACCCAGAGATTCCAATATTTCTTACTCTGTTTGGAAGAATATTATTGTTCTGCATACCAAACACTGAGTGTAAATCCATATGGATTATAGCTGAGAGCTATGTTATGTTAATTGGTATTTGTATAGCACACAATCACCTGAGGTCTCTTAGTGCTTATGAGAGAGTGGCTAAACCCTACCAACGGCTATCTGTCAGTGCGCCTGGTCAAAGCATGTATTATTCCCAGGCCTCCGTGAACAATAGGGTTTTAAGCTTTTTCCTAAATGGAAGAAGAGAGGTTTCCCTACGTAGGCTTTCTGGTAGCTTGTTCCATAGGTGAGGAATCAAAACTGAAAAGGCTCGTCCGCCCATGGTGGTTTTATTGAATCGCAGACAGGACAGCAGTCTCTGGTTCTGTTTAAGCAAGAGCTTAAAAATCTTACTTTTCCAAAAACAATTTCATTCAGGCCTCAAGTAGATGTTTTATTTTTTTTTCTGACATCTTATCCTATTACTCTCCCTCCTCACACTTCTTTTTCTTCCTTTACCATCTTTCAAGTCTCTGGTTTCCATTAACTAGTGGAATTTCCCAGACACTGACTGTCTTGTCTTTCGTCACAGGATGTTTCCCACTCCTAACACAGTTGTGTTATTTCATGTTGTGGCTTACCCCTAAGTACCAATGTTTCTTGTACTTGCCCCAAAGATCTGCCTATGTCGATTGTTAATCATTGCTTCCCCTACTTAACATCATATCTACTTTGCTGTCAGAGTACTCTGTTTTGTTCGATTGCTTGTTTAACATATGGCTGCTTTCAACTATCATAATTTACTTTTGCCCTGTAATGCGGTACTATGATTGGCCTAGCTTGTGCACTTTAATGCTTCGAAACTTAGATATCTTTTCATTACTCTCTCCTTTTTATAGTTTACATTTTGGTATCATTCTGCCTTATTCTGTGCTGTAACTTTTCTGTTTCCGTGATAGTTTTCAAGAACTGATTTATTCTGGTTGTTCTTTTTCACAAGCCTGAACAAGAACAACCTGGGTGAGCCTTCAATTCAACAGTTACAGGCCCAGAGGAAAGAGACAGATGGATAGGTACAGAGGGATATGTATAGGTGGATAGGTTCAGTGAGAGAGAGCACATAGGTCATCGAGGGAGCCCAATTTAAGAGAGAGTAGTAGAATGCAGACTTCCTCACTACTCGTAAGAGTGAAGGATGCCCAGCTAGGGGTGATCAAGGCTGGGTGGGTAGGTTGCAGGGAAAGGAGTGAGGCAAATATGGAGCCCGTGTTGGAATAATATACATTTTAAATTTTGGAATATAAAAAGCAGGGCTAGATTGTCGCTGGCTTGTGTAGCAGGTGGTTTATTCAATGCACAAGAACGAGAAGTAAAAGCTTTAAAGACTTACAAATGTTCTGGGGTAACATTATTAGCCTGAAATAGCTTTAGCGAGGTCGTACTTTTTAAAGATTTTTAGGTCCAGCCTCAACAGCGCTTGTGCTGTCTGCAAGACCTGATGTATCTCTTCTGTGGGCTTTTGGCACACCCACCGATTGCCATTGGTTGTTATTTGTGACATTCAGAAATGCTGACTTGTTATTGGTGTTTGTCCCGTCTTTCTGTGTCTGTTCCCGCCCCATGGCGATTTCACTAATGGTTTCTTTTGGTCGGCCACAACGCTCCTTCAAAGCGTGTGATGGGCCCTCTTCCTGTCTGAGCATGACTATCCAGTTTCTATCCACTAGGTATCTGCGGCCACCGGCGCCCCCGCTATTCCTTGCTGCTTCTCTACAACAACTTGACTGTGGCACACATATATTCTTTAAAATTACGTCCTGCCCCATGAACGTCTGCCAGTGGCAGTGGAAACCAAAGTTGGCCTCGCCACAGAGAGCAGTGTGCACTCCCGAGGAGACGGATCACAAAGGCAGGCGCAGGCCGGTTAGAGGGCTGGGATGTCAGAGAGAGGAGATGGACATTAGAGTGTCTGGACCTCCAATGCCCAAGGAGGGCAGAAAGTCCACCCTCACTGTTAAGAAATCACTCCTGGCCCCACATCAGCCGCGGCCGCAGAAGGGATATATAAATAAGGGATTTCGGAAGCGGGTAACCCAGGGGCTAGGTCCAAGGAAACGAAGAGTTAGCTGCTGTTTTCGTCCAATTGTGTTTTTTTTCCTCCATCTCGTTAACGCTGAACGTTACTGCTATAAACCCCTCACTCTACCTCACACAGGGCTGTAATCCCTCACTGTGCCTCACACTGGGATGGATGGGTATCTGACCTTGTATTTGTTTTTTTGTTTTTTACCCCCTCACTGTACCTCACAGGGGTTGGGTGCCTGACCATGTGTTCGTGTGGTTAGTTTCTGTGGGCCCCTCACTGTCACTCATGCAGGCGCTGAGTGTCTGACCTTGTATTCGTGTGGTTTCTTTCTGTGACCCCCTTACTGTACCTAACAGGGGATGGGATGGGTGGTTGGCCTTTTGTTCTTTTTATTTCTTTCTGTGGGCCCCTTCCTTTAGGTCACAAAGGAGCTGAGTGTCTGACCTTGATGTTCGTGTAATTTCTTCCGAGGAACTCCTCACTGTACCTCCCACGGAGGCTGAATCGCTGAACGTGTTCGTGTCGTTTCTTCCTGTGAGTCTCTCACTGCGCGTCACGGAGGTGGCAGTGTCTGATAATGTGTTTGGGTTTCCTTCTGTATTGTTCTCACATAAGTGCAATTCGTCAGCCCCTGGTCGACTTCCCTTTTTCTGAGCCCCTCGCTGTACCTCACACGAGCTAAGTGTCTGTGTTTGGGGTGGCCCCTTCTGTGGGAAGCTCACATTGCCTTGCACGGGCAAACCAGGGATCGGCACCGGAGCGTGTTTGCACATTATGGAGGTACAAAGGCGAGACCGATTGCATTGCAAATGCTTGTTTATTGTGTTCTGAAGAGCATGGCATCCCCAAGCAGTAGGATAGGCGTCATTTGTCCCAATTGATGTTTAAGTTGTGCCTGCTAAGAGTTTTCAGAAAACCATGAATTATGACTTCTACGATCACGTATGAAAGGTGCAGTCTTATAAAGACCGTCGCAGACACCCGAGTTGAGATCTGATAGGGCTTCCTTTATGCCAGGCAATTGGGTGCCATGCTATAACGAGTGCAAGTGCTTCCTGAATGCTGGGGAGGTATTCTAACCAGGTCAGGGGAAGACAGTCTATGATATTGAGTTGCCCCAGACACAATCATCAGGTAAAGAATATGACCATTTTGTAACTAGTTGATAGAGGCACCAAGGACTAGGTGCATGGATAGCTTCTGTGACTTTAGGGAGGGTTCCTCACATAAAGATTGAAAGCGCCAAAAATGGATATATTTTTTTTAATTAGAGGGCAGCCTGCCTTGTGAAGTGCATAATTTGATTTAATGGATTGTTACATGAGCCGGGAGGCTGGTAGATGAGGGGAAAAGCGAGGGTGCTGTATGGCGAAAGGCAGCAGCACATTGTGATTGCAAATGGGTAAAACGTGCCCCTTGCCCAACCTCCTTAGCCAGTAAAGCAACCCCCTCGGCCATAAGTATCCTGTCTGTGAAATATCTTGCAGCCCTGAGGAACTGCCACCACTAAAACAAGAACTGGCACCTCTTTCAGATTAAACTATTGAGTATAAGAAGAGCAAATATTGATTTTTGATTTTTTATGTATTACATGATGATGTTTAGAGGGGCAAATAATTACGGATTACGTAAAAGGTTTACCACAACACGCACACACTCAGAAACACGCACACATAACACTCACTGAAACAGTTCTCAGACATATGTGATAAATAATTTAAAAAAAAATAGGACGTGAAATAATTAAAAACAAATTACATATAATGCCTTCAGTGATTATGATTGTCTACCTAGGACATGGCTTGATAATACTCACAGTTTGGCGTTTTTCTGCCTCTGCCCTAGTCTCTCGGGGAGATGGTCCATTCGTCATGTTATTTTCAACACGCTCCCGGCCCTGCACGTGGGCATTGGCAGTGCCAGGTACAGGAGTGCCCCTGTGAACAGGCTGCAAGTGGAAGGGATACACGTTCAGATGTTAAACTCAAGTACAAGGAAGAGGGAGTTCTCTGTTTCTGGTAAAACTTGGATGCGGCATGGAAATCAAGGAAAGGTCCTCGGTATGGCAAATAATACAGACTGTTGCAACCCTACAGTGCTGGATCTCCTCCAAAATGTATGGTCATTCGGCAGTTTGGTATTCGGAGTATTGCAATGCATCTTAGCTTTTGGCAACAAATGAACAAGTTGTGAATTGTACATTTCCAGGGGTGAGTAGCTGAGTGGACCATTCAGCACCCACTCCTGCTGACACTAAACCGAAATGACAGACCTCACAATCATTTTCTTCTCCTTTGTGTTGACACCAAAGAGCAGGGGCACAGCTATCCTTAAATCATTCATTGGAGCAGCAGAGCCCACGGTTCAGAGGCACCCACTGCACCAAAGTTCGGTCTGTCTTTTGCTACCAGACCAGAGAGCAAACCCGTTTCCCTTGCCTGCATTTGGCCCATATTACTAAATCACTTGCCTGCAAGTACTGTGACATTGAAAAGGGGTGACATTATCATTTGATATAAAAGTGGTAAAACCATTTAAAATATATTTATTCAGGGGGCGCGCTGCACCACGTTTTAGTTTTGATTACGCAAAGGAGGACGATTCAAGTTTTTTAACTGCAGTAAAAATCAGGCCACAGCACCGGGATTAAGCGAGATTGAAAATGGCAGTGGGTGAGTTAAACCTCTGTGTACACGAGGTCAGCCTTGGTCAGGTGAAGTTCCCAGCCTTCATCCAAGGTTTGGTTTCACTTTTCTGAGTTCCCATTCCCTGCAGCCAGATGTCCCCTCCCAAAATGGATGGAAGATCACAATGCGGCAAATGATCCTGCTACTGTGCAGGGCCTATATTTTCCCCACCAATTACTTAAAACTTTGTTACCTTTGCACTTTATGAAACCTAAAAGTATTTTCTTTTTTTTAAATGGCAAAGTTGCACCTGTAATACAACTTCTAAAACAAAGAAGAAAGTGATTATCAGCAAATACACATCACAACCCACCAATTTTCATAGAAAATTAAGCAAATGGTACTAAGCTATGCTCTATCATTAGAAGTTCATATAAGTGAAACAATATGGCAAACTTGCCTTAAGAAGGTAAAAGTCTGGGTACAGAGGGAGTGGTATATCAAGTCCTTGGACAAAGCATGGTTTTTCATGGTTCTTCGTGGCCAAACAGGGGTTTCTGGCATGGGTCATGTTTTCAGTTTGGTTGAATTAAGTGTATCACTGTTGAGACCTCAGCTAAAATACTAGATTCAGCCATGGGGGCACATCATATGAGAATAATAATACACAAGTGTTGGAAAACGAGGCAGTATCTGTGAGGCCTGCAAAAATAACATGACTACATTTGTCCTTCACTGGGAACCAGCACCCCATTGTAGCGCTTGACTCTCAGAGGGTAGCGTTGCGGAGCAGTCTAAGGCTTACTCAAGGGAGGTGGTGTGGGCTAGTAATCGCCATTTACCAGTACGCAGAAATAACACTCAATAAATGATTGTCCAGTCTGTACTTTGCTTTATAAAAGGAAGAGTACATTTATTTAACACACACACTACTCAATACTATGCAACAATTTACAAATATACATAAGCTGTTGGAATTACTTTGTGACATTGCATAACATTCCCACCCCTCCCGCAGGGGGGGTGGGGTCTAGTACCACCACTCCCATGTATGTACATCACCTTGCCCCCTAATGCAGTGGGTTGAACATAACCTGGAGCGAGGGCCTTGCTCACTGGCACCATCCCAGTGGCGACCCACCCCCTTTATCTCAACAAGCATTTAAAATGGGCAAACCTGCCATGGTGACACATAACCCTGACTGAGCATCTCATACTGACCATACAGTATACTCCTCTACATCTTAGGGGCTAACAGTCCGGGTTGTTCTTCACCTAACGCAGCAGCAAGAATACATGTTTAGGCATCACTTTAAATGAGGTACTTATCATAGCTGATAACAATTATAATGCATTGCAATCACAGCCCCTAAAAAGCATCACAGTTATAATCACAGGATTAAGTATATACAGCCAGACACCCTAGCAGGAATTTCCAGCAACATAACCCCAATTTGCTTATGACTTCACATTACTCATGTGACTTACAGTCCCACAATAGAAATAACATTGGTAAATGCACTTCTCGTGCAATTGCACCTCTTCACCTCCAGGGGATGCCCTTCTCCAGACATCCCCCAGCACAGCCCTCCAAACCTTGAGGCAATCCTTAAGGCACCCCCACCTGTAGAACAAAAGTTCCAGCCCCGGGATAATGTGGATTGTTGGCTGTGCCCTTGAGGGGTTGTTTTTTCCAAGTCCCCCAGAGACTTAGGGAGGGACTTTACATCTTCGTGCTGGGGGAGACTGCGTTGCTCCTGCAGCTCCCGTGCATGGCCTGGTGAGTTCCACGACTCGGGGAGCCCACCCCCGGCCGCTCTTCACTTCTTATCGGGGGCCCGGTCCCACCCGGGCCCCCCGCCTTGCGTACTCATTGGGGAGCCGCTCGGGGACCCCAACCCCGGCGGCTCCCGCCAGCTCCCCGACTGGCCAGCACCCTTGCGTGCTGCAGCGGGAGCCGGCACGTCTCTTCTGGTCTGCCCGCTCCTGCAGGCAGACACGGGGAATCCTGCTGCTCCGGCTGGACCGCGGGGGAGTGCAGTGGCACTCCCCCCACCTTCTCCGTCACTTCGGGGCCCGGGGATGGGGTCCCGGGCCATGGGCCATCTTTCCGGGGAGCGCAACGGCGCTCCCCGACTTATGCCTTAGCGTCGGGGCCCAGAGTTGGGGTCCCGGGCCCCTGGAGAATCTTCACGGGGATCGTGACGGCGCTCCCCGGCTTATCTTTGGCTGCGAGGGGGGATGGGCTATGGCATGCCCCCCTCCGCTTCACCACCATCACCGGGGCCCGGAGTTGGGTGTCCCGGGCCCCTGAGCTTTCTTCGAGGGGGGCGTGATGGCGCTCCCCCTCCCCCGATGTCTTCGGGGGCCAGGGTGGGCTCCTAGCACCCCTCAGGGGCAATTTCACAGGGAGCGCGACGGCGCTCCCCGACTTTACTTCTTCGGGGGGCAGCCCCCGGGACCTGACCCACCCCGGGGGCATATTTGAGACCGGCGGCAGAGCCCCACGTGCTTTGTCGTCGGTCTTCTCAGAGGTCAAAGGTCACCTACCTTCTGGGGGGCCTATCTCAGCCCCCAGGGGACCGATCTTCACCATTTTGGCCTCTTCTTGCTCCTGGTGGCACGCCCCAGCCACTGGGAGCACTTTCCTTTGCCCTCCTGGTCTCAAGGAGGGTGAACTCAGCAGGGAGCTGTCTTCACTGACTCCCTGCGCCAGCCTTTCACCTGGCTCTCCTCCTGGGCCTCTCTTCTCCTTGCGCAGAGGCCCAGGCTTCAGCTCCCTGGTCCTGGACTCCCCTTTTGGCCCAAGTCAGGGTCCTGGGACAGCCTTGAGGTTCTTCCTTCCAACTGCCAGACTCCAGCACCACTCTTCCTCAGCCGACCACACCCCAGAGAGAGCTCCTCTTCCTCTACAAGCTCTTTTAAAAGAATTTGTAGGGGGCTGGCAGGAAGTCTGTGCTTGCTCTATCAAGCAGCGACACATCACCTCTCTGCCCCTGCTCCCTCCTTCCTGCCCAGACCTCTGGGATAGTTCAAAATGGCGTCGTCCAGGGGTCTCATGCCACATGGTCTCTGAAAAGCCCATCGAGGAGCCTTGTGCTTCCTCCCACTTTTACCACTTGCCTGGCAAGTCTGACAGGTCCTGCAATGAGTATCTGAACTCTTGCGCATTTGGGGCCAATAAAAGTGGGTGACAAGCCTTTCAAAGGTCTTGTCCTGCCCCAAATGTCCTGCTAAAGGTACATCATGAGCCAGACCCAGTAGGAAGGCTCTGAAGCGCTGGGGTACCAAGTAGGAGGTTACTTCCACGGGAACAGAGGTGGAGTGCAATTGAGCGTGAGGCATTTGCTGTGGTCTGGGCACTGAAGAAGTTGAGACCATACTTGTTTGGGATTCACTTCCGGGTTCAGAAGGACCACAGGCCCCTCAGATGGTTGATGCAGATGAGGGGTGAGAATCCAAAGCTGTTGAGGTGGTCCATTTCCCTACAGGGGATGGACTTCACGGTGGAACACCACCCTGGTACAGAACACGCCAATGCTGATGGTCTGTCCAGATTTTTCCGCCTTAGTGAAGAGAACTCCCAAGAGGTAGGGTAGTTCTCCCCACATTTAAGCTGGAGGGGACACGTGTTAGACCTGGCACCAGTGGCGTGGGTCTCCCTTCCATTTTTTTTGCTGCTGCCTCCTATGTTTTTGCTGTGTTTTTGCTGGTCTAGATGCTTTGGGCACTTTGCCACTGCTATTCAGTGCCAAAGTGCAAGTGCTCCCTATTGTAAATTATTGTAATGGATTAGTGACTCCATGATTGGCTTATTTGATTTACTTGTCAGACCCTAGTACAGTGGACCATGTGTGCCCAGGGCCTGTAAATCAAATGCTGCTGGTGGGCTTGCAGCACTGGTTGTGCCACCCACAGAAGCAGCTTGTGAAATGTGGCTCAGGCCTACCATTGCAGAGCCTGTGTGCAGTCTGGGACTGCCATGTCGACTTGGCAAGTGCACCCACTTGCCAGTCCCTAAACCTTCCCTTTTCTACATGTTAGGCACCCCTAAGGTAGGCCCAAGGTACCCCTATGGGCAGGGTGCATTGTATGTGAAAGGTGGTACATGCCCTGATGTGTGTGGCATGTCCTGTTAGTGAATTACAGCCAATTTCGTTTTTCACTATTGCAAGGCTATCTGTTCCCATAGGCCAGAATGGGCAGTTTGATTATAACATCTTATAATCATAACTGACCCAGGGAACAAGATAGGAAAATAAAGTTTAGTATGCCTGAACTCAGAATGTTAAAATACATCTTTTAGTGTGGGTGATTTTTACATTCTGTGTTTGAAAATACCACTGTTAGAAAGTAGGTATTTTCTTGCCTAACCATCCAGTATGCCTCTGCTAGGTTTGTGTATTCCATGTCTGGTTTGTGAGTGACAGGGGGCTGGAGAGGGCCTTGGCTCCAGCAGTCTGATGGGTCAGGGCTGGGCTGAATAGGCCCTGCATTGAAGAGAGAGTAGGGGGAGGAGATTTCCTTTCACTTGCCTGAGCCTTCATAGAATAGAGAGTAAGGGGAGGAGTTTTCCTTTCAGCTACCTGGACCAGGTCTGCTTTCAACAATGCTGTCTCCACCTCCTGCCAGGAAGCTGCACCAGGGAGGACAGAACTGGTTTTGACTAGGTACAGACACTCTCTGCCTTCAGAGAACAAAGGATTTTGGAGTATAAATATTGGGGCCCAGACCCCAGAACTTTAGATCACTTCTGGGAATCAAGACAAACCCTTTGCCAAGGAGAGAAACCAAGGAAGCTGAAGGAGGAGACTGCCCCTGTGCTGTATGGGGTTGGCCTGCAGTGGTTACTCATTGACAAGGAAAGGAGAAAAGGAACTTTGTGTGTACTTTTACTATCTTGAGGAAGATCTCCAAGGGCTTGAAGGTGAGCTTGCCTCCTGTTCTTAAGTCTCAGGGACACAAAGACTTCACCCCCAGCTCCCCCTGAATTTCCTTGCTGGGAATTCTGCCTGCAGAGAGGTGCCTGCTGTTGGTTTGGGCCCTCTAGAGACTGCGTGTCGCTGGGATCTGGAAGCGCGACGCAACTAGGAAGAAGAGTGTCGCCGCCACAGCTGTTGCCGTCGCATCGCCGAAGAAGCGCGTCGCCGCCGCAGCAATTTGCCGTTCGCATTGCGTCGCATCACCAGAGAAGCGTGCCGCCGCCACAGAGGTCGCCATCGCATCACCGGAGAAGCGTGTCACAGGGCCTGTAGCGGCTCCAAAGTTCGCCGCACAGCCGCTGGGCGTGCACGCATCACATCCAAGTTATCGCATCGCATCAAAGACGCCATTTTATCGCATCACACCGGATCGTTGCATCGCATCGAGGCGCCATCTTGTCGCATCGCACCAGATCACAGTAAGATACAGACGCTTCGCCTCCTCTCCGGTAAGGAACAGACGCATCGCCTCCCCTGTGCTGCAGTAAGGAACAGGTGCGCCGCCTCCCCCGAAGCAAGGAACTGACGCATCGCCTTCCCTGCGACCCTTTTGTTTGTTTTGCGTTACGCATCCAAGGTACTTTGAGAGTAAAGTGTTGCATTTACCATCTGCATTGAACTAAGCTATTTCTACCATCTGAAAGTCATATTTTTGAATACTGTATTGTGGATTGTTTGTCATTTGGTCTTGTGTTAAGTCTAGATAAAGATTACTTATTTTTCTAAACTGGTGTGGTGTCCATTTGTAGTGTTTTCACTGTATTACTGTATGTGTTCACAAATGCTTTACACACTGCCTCTGAGATATGCCTGCCTGCTCGTGCCAAGCTACCAAGGGGGTGAGCAGGGGTTATTTAGAAGTGTAGCCCCCTTACCCTGACTAGAAGCAAGGGTCCCTACTTGGTCAAAGGTACCTACCTCTGCCAACTAGAGACCCCCATTTCTAACACCCCCTTTCTGCCTCCTCTCCAGAGCAGCTTGGTGCCTGGCACCAGGTGACATCTGCTGATGGATAACCGGCAGACTCCACCCATCTTCTCTCCCTCTTGGAGAGGAGACCTTCGCCCTTGGAATGCTTGCCATGAAGGGCTAGGCCTCTGATGCTGCAGTTTGGGGAGGAAGGTCGTTAATCCAGCCTGGCAGGGTCACACCCAGCCAGGCTCTGGTTATGAGCTGACTCAGAGGAATATGACATTTCTGGATGACCCAAAAGCAGTACAGATATGACTTTGGACTCTGCAGAATAGTACTTCTCACCTAAGTTAGAGTAGACTTTAGTGCGTGTCTGGAATTTGTAGGCCCTAGGGAAGTGAAACTATCCCATGTGATCCCCATCCTCATAGGAGAATAATGGAGAATAATGGAGTGGTCCTTCAGTGAAACAGTAAAGCACACTGACTTTCCTTTACATGTTTCTTCCTATTGTATAAAGCCTATTCCATGTCACTACCCAGCTCTGCATAATTCCTGCCACACCATTCAATCTGTAGCTGCTCCAGGGCTGCGCACACCAGGAATCTCCCCTGCACAGCCCATACATGTGTGCACACGCATGTACACATGTGTCTGCATGTAACCAGCCCGGTGCCCCTTACTCCGGCTGCAGCGCAGAGGCCTACTCTCACCAGGGGGACACCGGTAAAATCCACATGCAGTCTCTTTCATCATGAGTTCACTGTGGGTGAGTCCCAATTTATGAGGCTCTCCCCCAGTAAAAGCTCAACAAATAGGTGTTCAAAAAGCGAAAAATCTGGGCGGCTCAAATGGTCAGAACCACCTTCTAACAACAAGACATAGTCCACCGATAGTGACCAATGATGAAGGGTCAAAGCCACAAATCTGAAGAAGGTATCTTTAGAAGTGATACATAATGCAAATCAGTACATAACTGAAACATCTGCTTCGGTAACACTTGTCAACGCCAATGCACACAACAGCAAAGAACTCTTTGCCTTAGTCAAAGAATTTGCCAAACCCAGCACAGAGAAAGCAGACATCCCACATCCCAGGACCTCTGTGACAACCTCACCACCTTCTTCCACTGCAAGATCAAGGATATCTACAATAGCTTCACAACCCAAGACCCATCCACCCCCACCACACCCAATGGATCCAGCCCACAGTAGACCATGACCAACTGGACTACCCTCACCTCTGACGACACCCTCAGGATCATGAAGAGCATCCACTCCTGAGCACCCTCAGATCCCTACCCTCACCACATCTTCAACAGAGCCGGCACCTCCATCACTCCCAAACTCTGCTGCACCTTCAACTGCTCCATCAAGTCCGCAACTTTCCCGGAAGACTGGAAGCATGCAGAGATCAACCCCCTGCTGAAGAACTCTTCTGACGACCCGACGGACCTCAAGAACTACAGGCCCATCTCTCTGCTCCCCTTCCCAGCCAAAGTCAATGAGAAAGCCATCAATGCCCAACTCTCCGAGTTCGCCGAAACTAACATCATCCTGGACCTCTCCAATTTGGGCTTCAGAAGCAACCACAGCACTACTATGCTCTCCTCACTGCTACAGAAAACATCCGCACCCTCCTCGACCGAGGCAAGACTGCAGCCCTCATCCTCCTGGGCCTCTCGGCCACATTCAACACCGTCTCCCACCACACTCTCTGCGCAAGACTCCACGAAACCGGTATCGGCGCCAAAGCCCTCAAATGGATCCACTCCTTCCTCACCGGCCGAACGCAGAAAGTCAGACTTCCACCGTTCAAATCAGAACCCACAGGGATCAGCTGTGGAGTGCCTCAGGGATCCTCCCTGAGCCCCACCCTCTTCAACATCTACATGGCCCCACTTGCAGCCATCGTCAGAAGCCACATACTCAACATTGTCTCCTATGCCAATGACACCCAGCTGATTCTCTCCCTCACAGACAAACCCACTTCCGCCAAGTGCAACTTCCACGATGGGATGAAGGCAGTTGCCACCTGGATAAAGGACAGCTGCCTCAAGCTTAACTCAAGCAAGACTGAAGTCCCGAACCTGGGCTCCTCTCCCTCTGCCTGGGAAAACTCTTGGTGGCCTGTAGCGCTGGAAATCCCCCCCATACCCACAGACCACACATGAATCCTCAGCATCATCCTGGACTCCTTGCTCTCAATGAACCACCAAATCAACGCCGCCAAGTCCGCCTGCTTCCACACGCTCCACCTCCTTTATAAGATCTTCAAGTGGATCCACACCGAGTCCAGGAAAATGGTCACCATTGCGCTCGTCAGCAGCAGATTCAACTACGGCAACGCACTCTACGCCGGCACCATCCAGAACCTCCAAAAGAAACTGCAGACTGTCCAGAATGCCTCAGCCAGACTCATCCTGAACATCCCACGCCCCAACCACATCACCGGCCACCTGAGAGACCTTCACTGGCTGCCTGTCAACAAGAGAATCACCTTCAAGCTACTCACGCACGCCTACAAAGCCCTCCACAATGCCGGACCTGCATACCTCAACCACCGTCTCTCCTTCTACAACCCCACCAGACATCGCCGCTCCGCCCACTGGCCCTGGCCACCATCCAACGGATCCGCAAGAACACAGCAGGTGGAAGATCCTTCTTCTACCACGCTGCGAAGACCTGGAACTCCCTGCCTCTGCACCTCAGGCAATCACCATAGCTGCCGCAATTCAGGTTGAACCTCAAGACTTTGCTCTTCAACTGAACCGCAGACCCTGCCCCTCCCCCACCAGCACCATGAGACCCTCAAGTGTGAGTAGTCATGCTTTATGAGTCCTTGATTGAATGATTGGTTAATTGATTGATTGATTGATTGATAGAAGTGCCTGAGAAGAGGATATGAGGTGCCAAGTAAGGGTGTACAGTTTGAACTGTGACACACTGACCTGGCATTGTTTACTACCATGCAAATCATACATAATTTTGTGAAGGTGATGTGCTTGTCCAAAGGTCTCCAGTGAAGCTTCATCAAATGGCCTTTAACCATGAAGTGCTTGGGGACAGTTCAAATGCATGTGACTGCATTTTGAGCAGTTCGTAGCAATAACAGAAGATATTTAAGCAGACGTAGCAAAATGATATTGCTACACTCTAATCTAGATAACATTTAGACTGGATCATCAGGTGTTTCTTATTTGGGAAGAAAAATAATTCTGATCATGGTTCTAAGCAGCACAAAACAAATAACTGACCTAAACACCCACTGAAGTGTCAAAATACCACATGCAGCAAAGGAAGCCACAAAGCACCCCTACTCCTATAGGGCTTGATTTGGGCTAGGGAAATGTTGAGACTAGAGAGTTCTGGGTAGCTGGGCAGGACCTCTAATGTTCCAGGGCTGACTCAGTTACTTTGTCTCCTGAGACCCTAGAGTGAGTGGGAAATGCTCCGCAGTGTACAATTCGAACTATTGTTGACACGTGGGTAAGGTGAGACACCCTTCCACAATAGTGGCACTCCATCTTTTGAGTGGATTGCGAGGTTTTGGACCTCACAGTGCTCCCATTCAGGCATCATTGACATTTTAGCAGTACACTAATTCCCTTTTTGTAGAACCAAGGCACGCCATTTTACCCCTGTACTAAAAAAACACAGCCATGCGTGTTCTTCTTAGTGACTGTAATACTCTTTGTCAGTCCTGGATCACTGTACATTGCACCCATAATGCCACCGGAAGGGGAAATCACGTGTGCAAGGAGTCAACAGGTGCTCGCGAACTCAATCAATCATGCCGACGCTTGCACACTTGAACACAGTAAAAATCTATACCAAATGCCAAAGCATAATTGTCTCGCTCACTCTTACAGACCAAACGCAGAGTAAGCTCACATTGCTAGAACATATTCACATCTAGGTTGCCCATATTCTGTATGTGAAGAAAAATATCTATAGCAAGGATTCATATAATTCAGTTTACTAGCCATCTAAACCTTACTAAATGAAAATCGTATACATTTTATAGCGCTATGACATTCCATTTGTAGAGGGCCATTCAAGTGTTACCTGTGTGTGAATCTCAACGCAACACCAGCCTTCAAGAGTAAACTTTGACTCTTCACCCTCGCTACCCGTAGGAGTCAAAGTGTAGAGAGGAGGCGCTTGACATTTAGTGAGCTTGACGTATTACCTGGTCTCTGAGATTCTAGGCCCATCTGCAATACTTGCTACGAGGGTTGCACAGGTACCCTTGATTCCCAAAGTCACAGAACACTGATCTGAGAAACAGTGACTGATACTCCGAGTGAGCTCTAGCAATGCCTTCCTTCACATCAAGAAGTGCACCAGATGAAACGTGACACGTAGTCTATTTACCACAAGAACTGAAGCAGGATGCGCCTACTTGGAAGACATTTCACTGTGCATTTGTGAGGCAACTATCTGATTAGTTTGGAAACAGTGGGGCATATTAGCAAGACCGGCGATAAAATTATCGCCGTTTTAGCGGCAGGAAACTGCCGCTAAAACGGCGATAATGGGCTTGCTAATATGCGTGATAGAATTCCAATAGAAGCCCAGGTTAGATGTCCTGCACATCTAACCTGGGCTTCTATTGGAATTCTATAACGCAATAGAAGCCCAGGTTAGATGTCCTGCACATCTAACCTGGGCTTCTATTGGAATTCTATAACGCATATTAGCAAGCCCATTATCGCCGTTTTAGCGGCAGTTTCCTGCCGCTAAAACGGCGATAATTTTATCGCCGGTCTTGCTAATATGCCCCAGTGTCTGATGTGTTTTGTTTAATATCGACTTCACAGTATTGAGTGCAAACAAGTTATCGTGACTTCCGAGCATTCCAGACATCGCTGTGTTTTAGGACGGCGAAAGAGGGCTTTTCACTGATCCGTGTTAGAAGGTTAGAAAACTATTGTAACTTTGAATGACCCTGTTATAAAAATTCGCCTATTCCATGCCGTTTTAGACTTCTAAAGGAAGCAACAGCAATTAGTAGCTGTGCATGACTAGGCACATCGATTTTACGGAGCAGAATCTAAAGGGTTCGCAGAGCATGGCCATATATACATTAAAACTAGCAGCCTATTACGCCGCTGCCCAACTGAGAATCGTAACAGGATGATTCGCACTCGCCTCCCTGAAGAATTGGCGCGAAATGGACAGTGCAATAATAACCCATTGTCCCCCTTGTCACCTTCTCTAGTAAGATAAGCCATATAGAACTGATAATGCTTATCTCAGGACCCCTGTAAGCAGTACTTTGAAATCCTGGAATAAATATGCCATGCTAAGAGGCATGACAACTCATTCCTCTGTACACTCCCACCCATTATAACCCTCCTTCACTTTTGCCCTGGAGGGTGTGGATTTTCTGCTTTGGAGGGAGGGGGCTGTTGTGTGATCCCTGATATGTCTGATAAGACAGCCCTCAAGTCCTTCTTTCCGCACAGGGCAGATCTGACCGTTCAGAGACTGAGTGTTCTCCCTCTGCTCAGATTCGGCATTGGATCACCAACCCCATCATTTGCACCCAGGCTAAAAGGGATTCAACTATATTTGAGAAAGCATTTCCCATGCCAGTGGGCACCAGAGGCACAAGTTTCAGCCTTAGAAGCTGCTTTTAGGGCACGATTTACCTGCTGTCTGGAAGCACATAATCAATGGGAAAAGTTGGAAAGGGACATTCACAGTTCTTCCTCCTTGTTCCTAGATAGGGAAATGTACTACAAAATATGGTTCAGGTGGCTTTATACACCGTCCTGACTTCACCACATGCACCATAACCTGTCCCCTAGATGCTGGAGAGGATGTGTAGCCCTTGGATAGGCCCTGCACATTTGGTGTGCCTGTCCTAAGGTTCGGCCCTTTTGGGAACAGGCAGCGCACAGACTTACAGACATTTTGACATTTTGGGATTTCCCATACCCTTTACATCAGAAACAATGCTTCTGGGCCTAAACCATCTGACTTGCGGGCATTGTGGAAACAGGAATGGTATATGATATTGCAATGTTTATGAACCGCCAAACTGACCATCGCTTTTACCTGGAAAAATGCAGCCTGCCCCCAACTCACTCAATAGCATCAAAGACTCTGGTACCTTTTAGCGTTGGAACGCCTGACTAGTAACATGAATGGTAGTCACCTCGCCTACGAGCCAACATAGACCTCTGTATATAGTGTGCTGTGTGGTGGGGTAACCCTGTCTGCATTTCATCCCGTTGGAGGGCTTTGGGCTTTTTTAATTGAGCTTTGCTTGGTGAGAGTTGCAAAGCTATGCTGCTTGGGGCTACAGCTTAGTGGGGTGCTGGGCGAGGGCTTCACCTTCTGAAGTTCTGGACCAGAAGAGGAGGGGGGTTTGTAAGCCATGGACATGAGTTACGACCTGAGTTACACCATGTTAGCCTTGTTAAGGCATATTGTCGAGCTAACTAGTGATTCACTATTGCTTAGCTATTCATGTTTGTCTTGGTGATTGTATAACTCTTCAATGGCCAATTACCTACGAATTTCATGTGTTTAAACTCAATAAAATGATTCACGCAAAAAAAAAAAAATAATAGCAAGTATAGGAAAATGAGAGCCTTTAATGACTAGAAAGTGAAACATATAGTATCAAAAACACAGACAATAGGTTCAGTGTTTGAGTGCGATATGGCTACCTGACAGGTTCAGAGAATACTAACCATGGTACGTTTTGACGGCTCTGTTCTAATCTCTAGCGAAGATGGTCCATTATCAGTGTTAGTATTAACACATTCCCATGCCTTCACCACGTGCTTTTTGGCAGTGCAAGGTGCAGCAGCGCCCCTGTATACAGGCTGCCAGTGGAAAGAACACACGTTAAAGGCATGAACAGGGAAAGCTGGCTTTCTCAGTCTCTTTCAATGTACATCATAAATGACTTATTTTTCTAGAATAGCAACATGTTAGCACCTCTCCTAATACACAAAGATGCAATTCTACAACACTAAGGTCGCTCAAAAGTTTATCTATGATCCATACGTTCATACTCTCACTAGCATGAGTCGTGGGGTTCTCCACATATGGAGGTATATGTTTTTGTAGTAAATGTAGGAGGGAAAAGGGGGGGTGCCTGGAAAATGGGGAGTATTTCTTACTAAATGGGTGGGATTCAGAGAATTTGTAGGGAACTACATGGTCTGTCTCCATACACGCTCAGTACAGTGGAGAAGGTGGCCACATGCTAGGAGTTGACAGACTGTCAGAGAATTTAGTGGTGGAGGCACGCACGTGGAGGACCTCACAAAAATGTAATATGACAAGAGGTGGTTGAAGGAGAGATTCTTCAGGAGGCAAATGCTCTTCCTGGAGGCCGCTTAATTCCCCCCAAAGAGAATGCCCTCTCCATCATAGATCTTGGTCTGCTATATAACTTGCCTGTTCCGGTGAACATCAACCTAAAGCCAGGTAAGAATTCAACACCCCTGATTCGTAACTAGTTCTTGTATCACTACTCATGCAACTCTGTCCTCACCCTCCCCTTCACAGATAGGCAGACTTCACTGCTGTGTCTGTCTATCAGCCAACACATTATACTTACTAATAACATATTAGAATGAAAAATTACTTGAATTACACCTAGCCAAACTACTTAGCAAACCACATGTTAGTAAATCCTCTCCTAATCTCTCTGCCCTCTCTCCTCCTCAAATAATTGCTTTTCAAAATGAGGGAAAACGCAGCAAAGATATTTACCATTATATTCAAACTCGTGTTTTTGGTGTGTGTCTTGCTTTTCTATGTTGGATTGTTTGTTGTTGTAATGAGTTTCACCTGTTCATGGGTGTTTTGGCGTCCTGACTCTTCACTCCCTGTCTAATTGCAGAAGCAGGCATGTGGCCTGTGTGTTTGAAGCCTTGTAGGAATATATGATTCATGTTATATGCTCTTAAAAATAATGATGGTTTGAAATTATATTAAAATAAATAGAAATTATAAAAATTATAAAATCTTTCATTCTGGACATTCAAAATTAATCCTTCATTTATTTTCCTCTTTTTCCATGTGTGTTGCTAGTCTTATTGTTTCCTTCCATTGATTTCTATGAGATAGTGTTGCAGTACCCGTTACTGGTCATGTGTGGTGCATTATTTGCTCCAAGGTTTAGCTAGAGTAGATTTGAGCCTATTTTGTCAGTATATGTGCATCCCTAAACACCCTACAAATTCCCTAAATCCTGCCCATTTAGGAGTAAATATTCCCAATTTTCCAGCCAATCCTTCTTGTCCCTCCCACAGTTACTACTAAAGCATATACCTCCATATGTAGAAAACCTTGCACATAAGAGATAATAAGTGCAGAGGCAGATATCTCCGGATGGAGACTTGTGAATACTATGTGTGACTACTGGAAATAGTACTACTGGAGTGCTACTCCCAGTACTCAAAAGAGCCCCATAGTGTTTCTGCAACAAAGGATTTCTGACTTCAGATGAATATATGCATGCACAATGGAATTTCCTTATTATTGCCAAGTCATACTTTGGAAACGCCCATGTGCATAAAAGACTTAAACATCTATCTGTAAATCCCAACACACCTGTGGTTGTTTTGTTTGTGACCTTTGGGATTGATGAGTGAAATCCCAAAAAGTAGAGTTGTCTGATTTCATCTTCATATTGGGAGTAGCATTGTCTTCTGTATGAATGTAACTATAATCACATTTATGTATACTAGATTTCACAAGATTAGATTATTTTTTGCGCAAATTTATAGTCAATGTCGAACTCTTATTTTCAAAGAACCAGTGCCACGTTTTGCAGAAGATCCTTACCTTTCCTTTGAATCGCATGGCACCTTGTTTTTCCATTATTTCAATCTTTACCATGATGCGTTTTGCTAATCCTAATCCTAAAACCTAACATCCTAAAACCTAAACCTGCTATAGAACCGAGAAAATTAATTGGAGTGTGTGGGCGGGAGGAGGAGGAAGGGGCCAGAGAAAGGACTTTGGCAGACTGGTGGACACCCCTTTCTTCCCCTCTTGTGTCCCCACAGCCGGAGGAATGGTCAGCGACGCCGTATCGCTCAGGGGAATCATTGTCGAAGGAATACTACGGCCCCTTTAACTGGGAATGGCTGGAGGAGACACTCCCGCCCCCACATCGTGACGTCATCCCTACCGGACCTGAAAAAGAGCGGAGTTCCCCAGCACGGGTGTGTGCATTCACCGGAGAGGAGAGAGCGGAGACCCGAGGAGACGCGAGGAGAGAGGAGAACGATTACGAGGAGGGAGCAGACCGAAGCCGTGCAGTCGAACCATCAGACGCCGGAGGAGAGCCAGGAGGCCAACGGCATCACGCTTCGCCCAGCCACGCTCCTGGAGGTGCGTGGCTCAGCCAGGTACGTGAGCGGCTCGCGGGTTGGGTCGGGAGGAGGGAGAACTCCTCTAAGTAACCCGGGGCTGTTATCTAGAAATAGACGGCTGGAACCTGAAACCCCCCCTCACTCACAATCACTCCATCGCCGTTTACACTTGTCACTACTTTGTAGAAGTGCTCACGTGTGTACCCTTCACTCCCTTCCCATTACATTGACAGGGTATTGCCCTACACTTACGTCCCCTTATCTCGTTTCTTTCCGGTAAACGCGACTGAGAAGCTGTTCCCCGCCCACCAGCTTAAGGAGAAACAGACGACCGGGAGAGCCTGGAAAGGAGATCCCTGAAGACAAGAAGGATTGTGGACATTAAACCTGGCTTCTGTTAAAAAGCGTGTAACGAGAAAAATAAAACCTTCACTTCCTAGAGTCGGAGTACACGTCCCTTATTCCGCCCCGCAACAAGTGGTGGAGAATGCGGGTACTATAACATCTGCCATCAGTAAACCCGTGATGGATGCCTTGATCCAGCATCTAGTGAAGGGGCAGGAAAAGCTAGAATGGGCTGTCGAACGACAGATGACGTCGGCCCAGGCTGATCGTGACGTCTTCAAGGACACGATCGCCGCACAGATGGAGGGGTTACAGAAGATGGTAACGGAAACGCCGAACCCCGTATCTAGAGACTATCGTCTTGCCCATCACGGACCCTCCGGCGTGTCATTACAAAAGTACATACACGGAGAGGACCCTGATGCATTCCTCATGAATTTCGAGCGAGCCGCAAGGGCCTGCGGCTGGCCTGAGGATAAGTGGCCGTTCTTTCTTGCCCCCCTACTCACTGGGGAGGCACAGGCCGCATACCAGGTGGCAAACGCAACTGGGGGAACTCCTTACGCGACAATCAAGGACGTCATACTGGACCACCTTGGCCTTGATGCGGAGGCATACCGAGTACTGTTCAGGAAGGAGAAAGGGCTGCTTGGGGAAAACCCCAAAACTTTGTACTTTCGCCTCAAAATGGCTGCGGACAAATGGTTGCGTCCCACCACTAGTACAAAAGAGGATATCATGGACCGTATCTATTTGGAACAATTTCTCGAGGCCCTTCCGTACAACACTCAAAGGTGGTTAAGACAACATACCAATCTCACCCCTGAGCTGGCCGTAGAGATGGCGGCTACCTATGCGCGAGCCCAACATCGCGCTCCCGGATGGGACCCTGAAAAACACCCACGCCCTTATCCGCAAAAGACAGAGAAGAAACTACGGCCTTGGAACGAACCTAATAAACCGAGGCCCAGTAAACCGGAGGTCCCTATGTTACGAGGCCCACAGTGTTTTGACTGCGGGGACTGGGGGCATATCGCTCGCCTCTGTCCCCGACGGAAGCCAAAGGAGGAGCCCATGGAAGTGGGTTACATCCCAAAAGCCATCCTTTATACAGCTGAGATGGGAGGTGCTTTTCACGTGAGTGTACAGGTGAATGGGAAAGAAGTAAGAGCACTCCTAGATTCGGGGTGCAAGCAATCGGTTATACAGCAGACTCTCATTTCGCCCACTCAGGTTATGCCAGACACCTTAGTACACATCAAGTGCGTGCACGGGGACGTTCGCCCATACCCCCTAGCCTCAGTGGTCCTACATACCAAACACACCTCTCCCTGTAGAGTGAATGTGGGGGTTTTAGAGGGACTGCCAGAAGACCTAATCATTGGTACCGACAACCCTGAGTTTCTGACCCTGTTCCAACATACCTTGTCCCTATCTAGGGCGGGCTCCTCTGAACCCCGACCTGCCCTCCTTACCCCCGAGCCCTGGTTGATGGATCGGAGCTTTAAGTTCGCCCAGGCCAATGATGCTACTTTGCTCAATGCCTGGGAGAACGCCCATCAAAACCAGGACAACCCCTCGCCGGTATATCCCCGGTTCCTCATCAAAGAGGGGCTTTTGTACCGCCAGAGTAATGTTGGTGACCCTCCCCAGCTGCTAGTCCCCAAACCCTTCAGGGACCAGATTATGTTTTTTGCACACTCTCACCTCACTGCAGGACATACAGGAACGGAAAAAACAACACAAACAATAGTGAGGAATTTCTTTTGGCCAGGCATTTACAAAGATATACAAACCCATTGCCAAGAATGTGGAATCTGCCCAAAAAAAAACTTACAGAGACCCCCGGCCGTACCATTACAACCCCTACCGATCATAGGGAACCCATTTGAGAGGATCGGCATGGATCTAATTGGACCTCTACCCAAAACCCAAAAAAGGGAATCAATACGCCCTCGTCGTAGTAGACTATGCGACCCGGTTTCCGGAGGCCTTTCCACTAAGGGCCCCAACCACCCGAAACATCGCTGACAAACTGGTGGAATTTTTCTCTAGGGTGGGTTTCCCGAAGGAGATCCTCACGGACCAGGGTACACCGTTTGTGTCTCGTCTGATGAAGGAAGTCTGCCGGTTCCTGGACCTCCGACACATCCGAACATCCGTCTACCACCCTCAGACAGAGGGCTTAATAGAACGGTACAACAGGACGCTAAAAACCACTTTGAAGAAGATGTTATCAGTAGAAGGTAGAGAATGGGACCGCCTCCTACCGCTGGCCTTGTATGTCATACGGGCCCAGGTCCAAAGCAGCCTGGGCTGTTCATCCTTTGAACTCCTATATGGAAGGAAACCACGATCCCTTATGGAAATGACAAAGGATGCTTGGGAACAAGAGGAAACAGACGAGACACGAACCGTGTTGGAGTACACCCAACAGTTGAAAAACCGAATCGGGAAACTCAGAGAGATAGCTTACTCTCATTTGGAACGACGCCAGCACCAACAGAAGACCTGTTACGACAAAGGCAAGAAGTGGAGACGGCTCACCCTTGATGATTGGGCCCTGGTCCTCCTACCCTCGTCTACCAGAAAGTTCCAGTCCGAGTGGTTGGGTCTATATAAAGTCATCCGGGTAATAGGAAAGACGACCTACCAGTTACAGCTGTCTCCTAACAAGAAACAAACCTACCACATAAACTTATTAAAAAAATGGCTAGGTCCCATACCGAAAACCGCCCACCTGACATTGCCGGGCCCCGGCCCTATAGGGAATACGTTGGACCACCTGGTCGTCAACGAAGAATTAACTGGGAAGGAACAAACGGAGCTGTTCTCCACGTTAAGACCATTCGCTTCCCTGTTTTCGGATGTTCCGGGGAAAACAACACTGGCCGAGCATTGTATAGAGACCACCCCCGGGAAGGTTGTAAGACAACACGCATACAGAATACCCGCCGCCAAGAGGGCCATGATACAGAAGGAGGTACAGGACATGCTACGATTGGGCGTCATCCGGCCCTCCAAGAGCAATTGGTCATCCCCGATTGTGACGGTTCCGAAGCCCGATGGAACCACGCGTTTTTGCATGGACTTTCGTGCCTTGAACGACATCTCCTCCTTTGATGCATACCCCATCCCTAGGATCGATGAACTGATCGAGAAGTTGGGAGAAGCCAGGTATATTACTACACTAGACCTGACCAAAGGGTATTGGCAGGTACCCCTAAGGGAAGAAGACCGTCGCAAAACTGCCTTTTCCACACCGGACGGTCTATTCGAATTCAACGTGTTACCGTTCGGGTTGCACGGAGCACCGGCCACCTTCCAAAGGCTGATGAACAACGTTCTACAAGAACATCAGGCTTTTAGTTCGAGCTTATTTGGACGACATAGTGGTCTTCAGTGTGACGTGGGAAGACCATTTGAAACATCTGCAAACCATACTTCAGGCTCTCAAACAAGCAGGGTTACATATCAACTCAAAGAAATCCGGGGCCGCATTTCACAAAGTGAGGTACTTAGGTTTCCTCTTAGGGGACGGAACCATAGCACCACAGAAAGAGAAAATCCGTGCCATCCAGGAAACCCCATTTCCCTCCAGTAGAAAAGACATGAGGGCGTTCCTAGGGCTTGTAGGATATTACCGCCGATTCATCCCTCAGTTCTCGGAAATCGCAGCACCGCTTACTGATACTTTGAGAAAGGACATACATCCACGATGTCTAGTGAACCCTGCCCCAGAGCTATTAGAGGCATTCCAGAAACTTAAAGGCATAATCACATCCAGCCCGGTCTTGGCCGCTCCCAACCTTGACAAACCCTTCATATTACACACAGATGCGTCTAACTACGGCCTGGGAGCAGTGTTGTCACAGTTGGCGGAAGATGGCGTTGAGCACCCGATATTGTTCATAAGTAGGAAGTTATTCCCGAGAGAGACCAGATATCCCACCATTGAATGGGAGTGCCTGGCCATCAAGTGGGCGGTGGAGAAACTCCGCTATTACCTCGAGGGCCGACCATTCACCTTGTACACTGACCATGCCCCATTGCAGTGGATGGCCCGTAACAGAGCACAGAACCCCAGGGTCCTCCGTTGGTTTTTGTCCCTACAACCCTTTTCGTTCCAAGTGCTACACAGGAGGGGGACGGACAATGGGAACGCGGATTACCTGTCTCGGGTGTTCCCTCTCCCCGATCGGGAGTATCCTGGTGGGGGGGAGTGTGGGCGGGAGGAGGAGGAAGGGGCCAGAGAAAGGACTTTGGCAGACTGGTGGACACCCCTTTTTTCCCCTCTTGTGTCCCCACAGCCGGAGGAATGGTCAGCGACGCCGTATCGCTCAGGGGAATCATTGTCGAAGGAATACTACGGCCCCTTTAACTGGGAATGGCTGGAGGAGACACTCCCGCCCCCTCATCGTGACGTCATCCCTACCGGACCTGAAAAAGAGCGGAGTTCCCCAGCACGGGTGTGTGCATTCACCGGAGAGGAGAGAGCGGAGACCCGAGGAGACGCGAGGAGAGAGGAGAACGATTACGAGGAGGGAGCAGACCGAAGCCATGCAGTCGAACCATCAGACGCCGGAGGAGAGCCAGGAGGCCAACGGCATCACGCTTCGCCCAGCCACGCTCCTGGAGGTGCGTGGCTCAGCCAGGTACGTGAGTGGCTCGCGGGTTGGGTCGGGAGGAGGGAGAACTCCTCTAAGTAACCCGGGGCTGTTATCTAGAAATAGACGGCTGGAACCTGAAACCCCCCCCTCACTCACAATCACTCCATCGCCGTTTACACTTGTCACTACTTTGTAGAAGTGCTCACGTGTGTACCCTTCACTCCCTTCCCATTACATTGACAGGGTATTGCCCTACACTTACGTCCCCTTATCTCGTTTCTTTCCGGTAAACGCGACTGAGAAGCTGTTCCCCGCCCACCAGCTTAAGGAGAAACAGACGACCGGGAGAGCCTGGAAAGGAGATCCCTGAAGACAAGAAGGATTGTGGACATTAAACCTGGCTTCTGTTAAAAAGCATGTAACGAGAAAAATAAAACCTTCACTTCCTAGAGTCGGAGTACACGTCCCTTATTCCGCCCCGCAACAGAGTGAAACTAATTCAGGGCTTGTGGTTCTTTGAGAACATAAAGTATTGGTGAAATTCCAAATACTCAAATGAACTAACAGTATTTTCAACTTGATAGTGTTTAAAACAGAAATACATTCTTATGCATGTATTTGTTTGGAATAATGTTTATCTAACTTAAAGTTACAGGTTTGTCTAGTTCTAGAAGATAAACTCATGTCTGATTTGAGGAATGTTCACATGTTGCACGTGAATATGCTTCAAACAGATCATGATCCATGCTATAATCCTTCGAATGGGAACCATGAAGTGACGACACAGTTCATTCGTATTAGACAGAGCTGGATAGGAACTAAAACCAGCCCAGGCAAATTGTTTAATCCTGCCACAAAATACGGGAGGCCAGAACTAGAATGGGACCGTGGGTGCTTGGTTGGGTCATGGCAGACTCTCTAGCTCTAACATGATCCCCAAAGACTGTAGCCCTCCAGGAAAATGCTAGAGTGGGAGAATGGCCAGCCCAGACCATGTAGTATAGATGAAGACAATGAAGGGGTACACCTTTTTAAAATGATGAGATTTGGTAGCATTCATAGTCAATCAGCACTGAGATTTGACTGCAGGGATGCTGTAAATACAAACATCTCATGCATGGCCTGAGTTCACCAGATCACGTTCAAACTTGAAGAATTTACAACTGATATACGACAAAACAAATAGTGGGAAGGAACTGATAACTTCTGAGTCAGCCTACTTGGCATGCAGGCGTATGGGATCCTATTGAGACTATTGAGAATCTCATAAAAGCCAAGGAAAGTTAACAATACATTTGGATGGCAAAAAAGTGGAGTATGGAATAGCTTTATTTAATATGAACTACAGAACATTACTATTGGTGCTTTTCCACCACAGTGTTTAGCTTATATCTGTCATTAACGAAAGTGATTAACATATGTAAACCAACCTGGTCTTACACCAAAGGGAACACAACAGCTCACACTGCTAGGTCATGTTGCCTTTAAACCAGAGTGCAAGCAAGCCCAGAATTATTTCAGCCTTGTGGTACCTTATGAGTGAACCTCATCGCTCACCGTACCCTTGGACTCTTTCTGCCCCTCTTAGATGAGGACCAACAAGTCCGAACAATGTCTGCAAGGGTGTTCCTTCGTAGAAGGGACATGGCCTAGCAATAACCACTGAAGTGGGGTCAAAACCAATTTGCTTATGGTTGGTCCCGGTCTGTACTGGCACACTGAACAAAAAGGGGGACTGTAATGTAGTCTAGAATAAATACTCAGGGCTGAGATTATTTCAAGCATTCCATTCAGCATTGTTGGTTCTTTCAGTTAACATTATTACATCTCGGCACTCAAGACACGTGTCTACCATCAGAGAAAAACTAGTAGAGAAGCATGAATTTCTACATTCTACATTGCAACTACATTTATGTATCCACGTTCAAGTCTAACAAGTAGCCCTAGCCTAGCCTCAATGCCATGTGATAGTGTCCGGCTTCAGTCAGTCCCTCTCAGGAGCCCCAAGCCCAAAATCCATTATATTTCCCAGTACCCCGCCTTTCAAAAACTATTGCATGTAGGCCACCTGTGTGATCATTTGCCTCCAGTGTGTACACCTGTTTAGAGAGCATGTTGGAATGCTGCAAGTGTTAGATGGTGCATTAACAGCAACTGAGTCAGAAGAAGAGTCAAGGTGAGGAGGGAATAAAGATGAAGATAATCAGGGGACATCATTTTGACGTGGGGTGGAGTATTGTAATAACAATAGCATTTTCATTTGTTCAGCTAGTTAAGCAACTACAAAAAATTGCATAGCCAGAATAGTACAAAGAGATGGTAGCGTAATTTAAAAAAAACAGTAAGTTAAATGAGAACCATGCGCTAAGTGGCCTGCAAAAATACAGACGCATACTTTAATGTAACTCAGGATCTCGATGTAATCCGTTATTAGACCAACATGTTTACAATAATAGATACTCTTATGCGGATCTAATAACAAGTTTAAAGGTTCCTTATCCACGCCGAGCATATACGCACAAATATGGTTGTCGCCTGCTTCCTTACACAGTGAAATTCCATGATTATTACTTCTTATATTAACTTCCTTAGACCATGGCCTAAAGAATTGTTCAAAGTTACTATTAACGATTAACAAAAGGCCTTGAAATGCCTTACATTCACTTTGCATTTATAATTATAATTATTTCCCAACCAGCTTCGAAATTCAAAGGCAGTAAAGTGACAGAAATCGAAAATAAGTGAACTGTTTTATTTTTGCAAACGATGAAGTATCTAATAGCTATATTTGCAAAGAAAACCGAGGTACCTTAATCTCTGCTCAGGATCAGTACATCTTTGAGCTCTAAAAATAATTACGGCCCCCAGTAGTTACCAGATGCGATAAAATACGAACCCCACAATTTAACCAGATCATTTTTGCGTTGACAAACCTGCTAAAATTTATCGGGGAGTGGGGGAGGACATATGTTAATTACTGGAACATGAGGAAGTTGGTACAGTAGGCATATCATTACATATTTTATGCCCCATTGCCCTGTTTGAACTTGAGCTGAATATATTTCCTAGAATGGTAAATCCCACATACACCTCCATCCCACTTGTAATGAAGGACGAGGTTGGGTTGTAAATTGTAACCACGTGAACTAGAGCAGTGCTTTTTAACCACCAATGATAATAGTTATATCAACAATGTTTTATCAACCAATAGGGACGTTCAAATTAATCCACATTCAAGCCTAATCTGGATGTGTGATTTACCTTGAGGTAAAGCAAAGATGGATTGTAAATCGTTACAAATTAAAGAGCTGCAATGTGAGTTCAATCAATCAATCAATCAATCATGTCACTTATAAAGCGCACTACATACCCGCGAGGGTCTCAAGGCGCTGGGGGAAGAGGGGGGTGGTGCTGCTACTGATCGAAGAGCCAGGTCTTGAGGAGTCTTCTGAAGGCCAGTAGGTCTTGGGTCTGTCGGAGGTTGGTGGGGAGGGTGTTCCAGGTCTTGGCGGTGAGGTGGGAGAAGGATCTGCCGCCGGCGGTCGTTTTCCGGATGCGGGGGACTGTGGCGAGGGCGAGGCTGGTCGAGCGGAGCTGGCGGGTGGGGGTGTAGAAGCTGAGTCGTCTGTTGAGGTAGGCTGGTCCGGAGTTGTGGAGTGCTTTGTGTGCGTGGGTGAGGAGCTTGAAGGTTATCCTCTTGTTGACAGGGAGCCAGTGCAGGTCTCTCAGGTGGGGTGTGATGTGGCTGCGTCGGGGGATGTCGAGGATAAGACGTGCAGAGGCGTTCTGGATGCGTTGCAGCCGTCTCAGGAGCTTAGCCGTCGTTCCTGCGTAGAGGGCGTTTCCGTAGTCCAGCCTGCTGGTGACGAGGGCCTGGGTGACTGTTTTTCTTGTTTCGGTGGGGATCCACTTGAAGATCCTGCGGAGCATTCGGAGGATATTGAAGCAGGATGAGGAAACGGCGTTGACCTGCTTAGTCATGGAGAGGGTGGGGTCGAGGATGACCCCTAGGTTGCGTACGTGGTCGGTGGGTGGCGGGGCTGTTCCCAGTGATGTTGGCCACCAGGAGTCGTCCCAGGCTGAAGGGTTGGAACCAAGGATGAGGACCTCCGTCTTGTCCGAGTTCAGCTTCAGGCGGCTGGTCCTCATCCATTCGGCGACGGCCTTCATTCCTTCGTGGAGGTGGGCTTTGGCGGTGTGAGGGTCTTTGGTGAGGGAGAGGATCAGCTGGGTGTCGTCGGCGTAGGAGATGATGTTGAGGTTGTGCTGTCCGGCGATGTGGGTGAGGGGTGCCATGTAGATGTTGAACAGCGTTGGGCTGAGGGAGGAGCCTTGGGGTACGCCGCAGATGATCTTGGTGGCCTTGGATCGGAAGGGGGCGAGGCGGACGCTTTGTGTTCTGCCGGAAAGGAAGGATGTGGTCCAGTCCAGGGCCTTCTCTTGGATCCCGGCATCGTGAAGGCGTGTTCGTAGTGTGTGGTGGCAGACCGTGTCGAAGGCGGCTGATAGGTCCAGGAGGATGAGGGCTGCTGTTTCTCCGTTGTCTAGCAGGGTCCTGATGTCATCGGTGGCGGCGATGAGGGCGGTTTCGGTGCTGTGGTTGCTGCGGAAGCCGGACTGGGAAGGGTCCAGGATGTTGTTCTCCTCGAGGTAGCGGGTCAGTTGTTTGTTGACGATTTTCTCGGTGACCTTCGCGGGGAACGGGAGCAGAGAGATGGGTCGGAAGTTCTTGAGGTCCTTGGGGTCTGCCTTGGGTTTCTTGAGTAAGACGGTGATCTCGGCGTGCTTCCAGCTTTCCGGGAAGGTTGCTGTCTCGAAGGAGATGTTGATTATTTTCCGGAGATGGGGCGCAATGGCTGTACTGGCTTTGTTGAAGATGTGGTGAGGGCACGGGTCTAGCGGTGAACCGGAGTGGATGGTGTTCATGATCTCGCTGGTGTCCTCGTCGTTGATGTTGGTCCAGGAGAGCAGGCGGTTGGTGGTTGTGGGGGCAGTGGTCTCGGTGGTTGCCGGGGCGGTCGTGGTGTTGAAGCTGTCGTGGATGTCGGCGATTTTGCGGTGGAAGGAGGTGGACAGTGAGTCGCACAGGTCTTGCGACGGCTGGATGTCGTTGGTGTTGGAGCTGGGGTTGAAGAGTTCCTTCACGATGTTGAAGAGCTCTTTGCTGTTGTGTGCGTTGTTGTCTAGGCGGTCTTTGAGTGAGGCCCTTTTGGCGGATCTGATGAGGTGATGGTGATTGCGGGTGGCGCTCTTGTGGGCGGCGTAGCTGTCCGCTGTCCGTTCGTGGAGCCAGATCTTCTCCAGTTTTCGGCATGTTCGTTTGGAGGCCTGGAGGTCTTCGGTGAACCAGGTGGCTTTCTTGCTGGTGTGGCTGTTGGGCGGATTCTTGAGCGGGGCGAGGGTGTTGGCGCAGTCGTCGATCCACTGTCTGAGGTTGCGGGCGGCGGTGTCGGGGTCGGAGGGTTCGGCGGGTGGGCTCAGGGCGAGGGTTGTGGTTAGCTGGTCTTCCGTGACTCTGCTCCAGCAGCGGCGAGGCATTTGTTCGGTGCAGTGGTGCATGGTGGGCTTCCTGTAGGTGAAGTGGATGCAGTGGTGGTCAGTCCAGTGGGGTTCGGAGGTGTGGTTGAAGGAGACGTGTGGGCTTGCGGAAAAGATGGAGTCTAGCGTGTGGCCGGCGGCGTGGGTGGGTGTAGTCACGAGCTGTCTGAGTCCGAGGGTGGCGAGGTTGTCGATCAGGGTGGTGGAGTTGGTGTCCTTGTTGTTCTCGAGGTGGAAGTTCAGGTCCCCGAGGAGGATGTAGTCCGTGGAGGCGATGGCGTGTGTGCTGACGAAGTCAGCGATGGAATCGCTGAACTGTGGTCGGGGTCCGGGGGTCTGTAGATGAGGGTTCCTCTGAGGGTGGTGTTGGGATCGGTGTGGATCTGGAAGTGCATGTGTTCGGCGGTGCTGAGTGTGTCGTCGGTGTTGGTTGAGTCTCTGAGGGTGTTCCTGTGGACGATGGCGATGCCTCCTCCGACTCCGTTGGTGCGGTCCCTGCGGGTGATCTTGTATCCGTCCGGGATGGCAATGGCGATGTCGGGGGCTGAAGCGGGATTCAGCCAGGTCTCCGTCAGGAATGCGACGTCTGGGGAGGTTGAGTCGAGAAGGTCCCAGAGTTCGATGGCGTGTTTGCGGGCGGAGCGGGTGTTGAGGAGGATGCATCTGAGGTAGTTGGGTTCTTTCCTGGGCGGTGGTTTGGCGGGGCGGGTGCTGGCGAAGCTGCAGTTCCGGCAGGTGAAAGGCCCTTGGGTGCGCTTCGGGGTGGCCTGGTAGCAGGCGTGATCTTTTCCGGGGTTGAGTGCATGGAGGGTGCTGGCGCCGTATCGGCGTCTGTTGATGTGGCGGGCGCGGGGGATGCCCGGACCAGGGGGTCTGGCGCTGGGCGCGGCCACGGCGCGGACGGGCGCAGACGGGCTTGCCTTAGGCGCGGCCGCGCAGCGGCCGCCATAAATGGGGAGGTGGGAGGGAGGAGCAGGGAATGGGGCAGCGAATGGGCAGTGAGGGGCGGGGCCGCAGGCGCAGCGGCGGGAAACAGGCACAGAAAGGAAAAACGATCACAATCAGGGGCAGCAAGGGGGCACAGAAAGGAAAACAACTATCACAATCAGGGGCAGCAAGGGGGACAATCAGGGGCAGCAAGGGGGCACAGAAAGGAAAAAACGATCACAATCAGGGGCAGCAAGGGGGCACAGAAAGGAAAAAACGATCACAATCAGGGGCAGCAAGGGGGCACAGAAAGGAAAAACGATCACAATCAGGGGCATCAAGGGGGCACAGAAAGGAAAAAACGATCACAATCAGGGGCAGCAAGGGGGCACAGAAAGGAAAAACGATCACAATCAGGGGCAGCAAGGGGGCACAGAAAGGAAAAAACGAGCACAATCAGGGGCAGCAAGGGGGCACAGAAAGGAAAAAACGAGCACAATCAGGGGCAGCAAGGGGGCACAGAAAGGAAAAAACGAGCACAATCAGGGGCAGCAAGGGGGCACAGAAAGGAAAAAACGAGCACAATCAGGGGCAGCAAGGGGGCACAGAAAGGAAAAAACGATCACAATCAGGGGCATCAAGGGGGCACAGAAAGGAAAAAACGATCACAATCAGGGGCATCAAGGGGGCACAGAAAGGAAAAAACGATCACAATCAGGGGCAGCAAGGGGGCACAGAAAGGAAAAAACGATCACAATCAGGGGCAGCAAGGAGGCACAGAAAGGAAAAAACGATCACAATCAGGGGCAGCAAGGGGGCACAGAAAGGAAAAACGATCACAATCGGGCAGCAAGGGGGCACAGAAAGGAAAAACGATCACAATCAGGGGCAGCAAGGGGGCACAGAAAGGAAAAAACGATCACAATCAGGGGCAGCAAGGGGGCACAGAAAGGAAAAAACGATCACAATCAGGGGCAGCAAGGGGGCCCAGAAAGGAAAAAAAAACGAGCACAATCAGGGGCAGCAGCAGGGCACACAGACGGAGCTGTGTGGTGGGGGAGCGACCTACCAGTCAAGGTCAGGGGTCGCTTGGTTACTACTGAACCATGAAAATAAACCCTGGCAAAACGCTTCCAACAAGCCCCCCCCGTCAGGAAGCCACAACTATTGGACCCAATAGTTTTCTATACAGTTTTTCAAGGCCAAAGGCTATAGATGAGACTGCACCTTTGATGTAACCAGAAAGAGGTGCGTATTCAGGTTTGAACTCGGGGCTACGGTAACACTGAAGTAATTGCAATGTGTGGATCAGTCAATCTTTTTGACCATCAATGTGCCAACTGACCTTTCACTCCCTTAGCTGCAAGTTGCATTCATGGTTAATTTGTTTAATAGACTATATTCATGCAATTTATCTAAAGAACGCTGCAAGCCAATCTCGGCTAAATTAATAATAATTGTGTGATCAATATACATATGGCTCTTAAACTTCCTGCCCTGAAGCATAGGCAGGAATGCACATACTGAGTCTAAACGTTTCCGCATGTCAGCGGTATACAAAGAGAATAACAAGGATGCCAATATGCAGTCTTAAATTCCTGTGATTTGGGAATTTTAAGGATACTTCCATGCCTACTCCGAACCACTGCTAAGGATTTGTTGGTGCAGCATGCCTCACCCACAGGACATCCTGCACCAGGAAATTGAGAGTTCCAATAGGTGGGGCAGGTTTAATATCGCTTTGGGTAAAGTCTGGTAATGTAGGAGTATCTTCACCCACCTTTGCCTACAGCCACTTGTGAGGTGTAGATAAAATCTGCACCTGTCTAAAGTGCAAAACTCAAGCCTCCAGGCCTACGCAAGGGACAATGGTATTCAGCTTGCAGTCCACTGCAAGATGGAGGCCAATGGAGGGTTTTATCACACTCCCTTTCTAAAATGTAAACTGAAATGTTTTTCAACATTGGGCAACATTCCATCCTGGAAGCCTCCATAAGCATAATTTAGCAGATTTGCGTAGGTGTGTCCCATTTAGCACCACTGTAAACAAACACTCCCCTGGGTCTTGCAATTACTTTTTTTGCTGATACCAAAAAGCCTGCTATCCACTGGGACTTTTCTTGCTTTATTTGTTGTTAAGCCTAGCCACAGACCGCTGTATCTATCTAGAATACCTCCTTTCACCAATTGGTGAAAAGGATGCATGTACAAAATTGGGTTATTAGTGGAGAGGGATGGAAGCCCCACACAGGCAACAACCACTGTCCTTGTCAGGGTGAACCACAAAAGTCACAAAATTAACCCTTGCTTAACACTCTGGTAGCTTAGCACAAAAGTAGTCAGGCTTAACTTAGAGGCAATGTGGAAAGTATTCATGCAGCACACAAACAGCAATAAAGTAAAAACGCAACACAAGATAAATCATGAACCAATTTAGAATAATAGTATAACATGTATTAAATATAATGATACTAGAAAGACAGAAATCCAATCAGTAGAACCGGAGATATTGAATGTTAACGTTTTTAGTGAAAATAGTGGCAAGAAGTAGAAAGCACCACTCACGATTATCTGTCCAGTTGCAGCTGGTCAGCTGGGCAGTTGCAGGGAGGCATATGGGAGAGTGTTGTGTCCCTGAAGGTCACACAGGCTGTCAGCCAACTTACCCTTGTAGTCACTCAAGGTATTCTAGGATCAAGGTAAGCAAGTCCAATCTTCCTTTTTCAGACAGCAATAGAGTCCATCAAGCAGCAGGGCAGTTCCTCTGACAGCAGGAAAGTCCTTCTGAATCTGCCACAGGTCCAGGAGTACTCTGATGAGAAGTTCTGAGGATGTCACATTTCTACCTGGTTCCAGCCTTTGTGTGGGAAATTCCCCAGTTTATCCCCAAATCTGGTTCTGGTCAGTTCATCCCATAAACCTGGTCCTGGCTCCTAACTGTCTAGGGTGACAATAGCAAGAGCAGGCCTGGGCCCACTACACATACTTGATGGGGAAACTATTAACAGGCCCAGGCACTTGGAAATTCCCAGATAGGCCTAAGAAACTCTGGGCAGGAAAATGCCAACTTTCTAAAAGTGCCATTTTCAAAATTATAATCTAAAATTCAACTTTACAATTAAAGAGGAGTTTAAATTACAGTTCATTTGAGTGTAAAGATCATTTATCTATCTGCTCTCAATCTGAAGGTAGCAATCATTAATTGAAAAAAGGTACTCCAGTGTTAGCCTATGGGAAAGAGGGACCTTACAACAGTGAAAATTGACTTTAGGACTTTTTCAATGTCAGGACATGTCAAACTTAAATCCACAAATCCTACCTTTTAAATACAATGCACCCTGCCCTATGAGCCTTTAGGCCTACCTTAGGGGTGGCTTAAAAGATTTAAAAAGAAAGGTTTAGGCCAGGTTGCCAGGCAAAAGGTTTAGGTTGACATGGCAGTTTAAAACTGCACAACAGGCGGCAGTGGCAGGCCAGAGACATGTTTTAAAACGGTACTTTACTGGGTGACACAATAAGTACTGCAGACCACTAATGCTATTTTATTTACAGGCCCTGGCTACATGTGGAACCATCTACTGGGTGCGTACAAGTAAATTAAATGTACAAATCATGTGTAGGCCAATAGTACCATGTTTTAAGAAGGGAGCGCAAGCACTTTACTACTGGTTAGCAAGGAAAAAGTGCAAAGAAACCTAAAAGCCAAAAAAAACGGATTTGGCTGAGTAAGGCAAAAATCTGGGGTGACCCTGTTGAAAGGGCCAGGTTCAACAGTACAATCAGAAGAAGGCCTCAAAGAGAGTGGGGTTAGGGTCAGTGTCCTTTTGCATTAGCTTTCATGTGTTTTTAATGGCTTGCCATTGTTAAGTCGGGCTGTCGATCTAGGCTGTGGCATTTTGTAGATGTCCCATTCGTGCCCCTATTATGTTTGGGTGATCAGGCATCAAGTACTCCTTTTATTAGATTGCAGATGGAATATGACGTAGCTTGTAATTGAGAACCAGTGTGTGTTCTTTGATGTATTTACATTATTGGCACAACATCATTTTAATTTCTGATTTATAGCTGTTCTGTTCTGGAAGTGTTGCTGGTTGGATACAATAGCTTGTGCTAAACACACAGTGCTATTCACTAATTGCTCTTGCACATTCGTTTGCTTTGTTTGCTCTCATGATCACAGCTATTTACGTTCACAAAGTGCTGCTGTGCACACACATAGGCTTTCTTTAGATACAACAATGCTGCATTTTGATTAAAGAACTGCACTGGGAAAATAAAATACAAAACAAGACATGTTTCCTGTTGAGTGGTGTTTTCACAGAACATTTCTTTAATAAAATGTGCAGTATCATATTATCATGTCCGTTAATACCAAAAATGAAGAATCAGTAAAAACACATTTGTTTTAGATTGAATTCAGTTATTTTTTATTAGGATTTACCTACCATACATAACCTATCTTCCTACTATACTAACTTACTATTCCTAACCCACCATGATATCCATACCTATCTACCTAACGTACCAATCATACCCACCTACTACACCCACGTCCCAAAACTAATTTCCATAGATACCAACCATAACTACTACATCTATCTACAATACCAATCTACATACCATAACTAACCAACCATACCTACCAATTACAATCACCAACTTTAATTGCCAACCATATCTAATTGTAACGAGCCTAGCACTCCTACTTTCCATATCAATTTAAGATGAATAGCTTACCAACAACACCTATCATAGCTTATCTACCGCCCTACCATACCTACCCACTTACTTACCGCACCTATCCTATCAACAATACTTACCAAAATATCATATCTAACCTACCACATGTACACCAACCTCCCAAACCTACCTACCTACCATACCAAAACTCCAAGTTCTACTATACATACCTACTATTGTACCTAACCTATCATATCTAACCTACTGTATCTACATAGCTACCATACCTACCAACTGTACCTACTATGGATAGCGTACCAAACCTAACTACCTACTAACCTATAGTGCCTACACACTTGCCTACAATACTTAAACAACCTTATGCTTAAACGACCATACCCTGCGTATATCTCTTCCACCTGTGCTGATACGGTGGTTTTGTGAAAATGGGGCAGGTTATGTTAATCTTGAACTTTACAACACCTAAAAGTCAACAACAACTTGCCTATTAATTTCTTAGCGATGTGCATTGCCTGTATCCTGCAAATTATTACACCTTTTGGTTAAACTAACGCAGCCCAAACATACTAATCATACACTTCTCACATCCTAGCATTTTGCACTATATCACAAACTAACATTCACACAAAATCTCACATCAGAAATACTCACAATGCAGTTTACAACAATAAACAAATCAAACCGCAGTTGTATTAACTTTATCACTTACTTGCACTTCAAACATACTTAAAAAAAATAACTAAAAATAGAACAAACAGAGCTAACATTTTTACTACCACTCTACCGCTGCTATTTCTGCTGCACTAACTTTATACACCATGCTTTATTAAACTAAATAAATATATATATAAGAAATATTTCATTTTAAAATACAACATAATTTCCTTTTATTCCTTACAATTCTATGGTATTATTTATTTCGAACGTTGTAGTTATAATTCCATATCTTTTACAGTTCAAATATATTGTTCAACTTGATAAACACACAAGCCAAAATTCGTAGCTTCCAACAATTGGCCAACAAAACTAACAAATACTATGTCACACAAACAACAAGGCAGACATAATGGCAGTGTCAGTGTTTGTTCTAGTTCAACCTGGTGCATATTGGGTATTCTACAGAGTCCTATTCTTTTAGATCCTCAGGCGAACACATGCTGTAGCAGGTGTTTGAGCTCTGTTAGATTCCTTACACTAGAATCAATTCCTAAATCCACTTGCTCCCTTAGCAAGCAGCTCCTGGCCATCTGATTGTCAAAGAATCTGTTTATCTCCCTGTGACCCAAGATTCAACCAACCACAATAGTGAGTGCCACCCTCCCCGTTAATTCCAGTCTTTTTATTGTTGGTGTCATGATAGATCGATAACCTGGCATCCTTACGAGTCTCAGCATTTGAAAACTATTAAGCCTGGTAGTGTGCTTGCAAATTTACACTTATGGGCGGGAAGATACTGATTACTAACAACAAAACAATTCAACATTGTTTTCTGGGGACTAACCTAGAGGTTATTGCTCCTGGAAAAAAACCCTTAAAATTACAGGTTCACATGCAGAAATCAGTGTGGTAACGCCAGCGTCTGCATATTATGCCCAATTACATAGGGGCCAATGGGGGATTAATTCATAATCTCCAGGTTATTCCATATCCTGATACTACAATATCAGCTCACAAGCACAGCAGTCATATTGACGGGCTGTGTAAGGACTTGCCCAGGATCCACTTAGGAAATTACTCTTCTCTGAAGTAGTGAAATATTTTTCGAGCCTTGAAGTCTAGATGTGATTTTTACGAAGAAAATAAGCTTCAGTATACTCATTTCCTCTTGCCTGTAGTCTTGGCAGGCAATGCTGATAAAGTTACTGTCAATGTTCTGGTTGACCTGGTTCATCAAATATTATTTGTGACTATGCTACACAAAAAACAACCTGGGACGGGTGTCTTTTTTTTCATTTGGAACCATTACTCATGACAGTATATTTTTCTTATTCAACAGCATCTATGATCATGTTCAGTCATGAATTTTGGATCTGATCAATGCACCACAACTTAGGCCAATCATGAGACTCTCTTGGCTCACACAAAACGATCCCAAAATCGATTAGGCAGAACATGAAATCTAGTTCACAATTGCCACCAATAACCTTTGTACATCAGATGACGCATCTGTTCTCACCAAACAAGTAATTCATATCCTACCCAGAATAGTTCCAGTTAATTTTGAAGACTTCCAACATGTGTATTGTTTATTGAAGCTGACTTTCTATCAGCTCATTATTCTTATGAATGCTGCTAGATTTCCTGCCTGGTAGGCAGATATTCCCTATCACCAACAGAAGTCCTGTTTCTGCTGCAACAGCTGAAGGAGCACCTATGAAAAGCAGTCATCCAAAACGCTCCACCTTGGGACCCACACTTTTGTTTCACCAGATATATTCGTCCTCGAGTTGATTAGTATGCATTTAATGATATTCAGTGACTTGACAAAAACCTAGGGCCCCCCCTGGAATGTACTGCGACAGCCCCCGCCTCCCCATATCCATTCACCCTACCATCCACTGTTATCAAGCACCTGACGCTTGCAACCTACTCCCAAGCTATAGGCAGGGTTTTCAGTGATACGAATAGCTTCAAGGAGATAAACAAGTTCTGCAATCAGGGAAACAGCAGAATATATAAAGCGTATTTGGTGTTATTGATTTACAAAATGGGGCTATAGGAGCTCCAAAATGAGAAATGCTTGGTGACACAGATGAATGTATGACGCTATTCCACATGCGTTTAGCACGCATGCCTTCTGAACACCATCATTAGAACAAACGCGTCTTTAGCACGCATTCATTTAGCAAGCAAGTCGTTATAACGACTTGCCTTAGGGGTGCGCTGGATTTTGAAATAGTTTTATTTACTATTCCAACTCCAGTCTGAGCAACAGTAGGGAAGGTGTTGGACTTTAAATCCAACACCATTCCACCAATGCGCCCCCCTAAAGAAAGTTGTTGTAACGACTTGCGTGCGGAACGAATGCATGCTAAAGACGCGCTCGTTCTATTGCCGGCGCAGTGAAGGCACAGCATGATTCTGGCTTCATCCCAAAGGACAGAGGTGTCCCAGGTAACAGTCATAGGATTACAAGCATAAAAAAGATGACTGTGAGCGAAAGTGATGCCTTTCAGCTATTGAAAATTGCATTTGGAATACACCATTGGAACTTGTTACTGGTTATTTTCTCTCTTCTCATTTCTCAATCCCTTAATTCTGAGTCGGACTCTCATCTTTAGCTCTCATTCTTTTATTACCTTTTCTGTTTTCATCACATCACCAATCTCTCATACTACCAGAACTGCTGCCTCTCACCAACATTTTTAATCCTCCCTCCCACTAGCACTGCTGTCCTTTACCTCAGTCATTCTGATTTCTACCGCTCCCAGTTTTCTTCACTCGCACTCCTGTTCTCTTCGCTCTCCTTGTTCTGCTCTTAACTCTACATCTGTCCTCCAGTTTCATCCATTTAGTTTAATTTCCTCTTTATACACACATTTATGTCTTTTGCTCTCGTGCCTCTGCCACGTTCCCTTACACCTCCCCTATTTGTTCTGACAATGTTGCCCTCTCCTTTGTTTCTTATTGTTTTTTTTGCACCTCAATCTTTCATTAGTTCGTTCTTTCTCTTTTCAATTTGCTGTTTACTCTCAAACTCTCATTCGCTAAACTTAGGGGCCGATTCCGATCTCGGCCGGTAGGGCTCCGAATCGGATTCGGCTTTACCGGATCCGATTCGGAGCCCTGTTTCCCGACCGATTCGTACGTGCGTCCGGGCGAGCGAGTACGATGCGAAATCTCCGACCGACTCGTTCGCGAGACCCAACCGCACCGACCGACTCGTACGCAAAAGCCGACCGCTCCGACCGACTCGCTCGGACATGCCTCGCACCGTGCAATGGAGACGTTCCCCGGCCGGGCAAGTATGATGCGCGCCGCGAGCAGTCCGACCGACTCACGCCGTCCGGCTCGAAGGAGCAGTCGGAGCCGTACTTTGGGGGTCCGTGTCGGACCCCCATGTATGCGTAGCCGCGCGAGTTGCACACAGGGGGAACCCATGGGTCCCCCCTACCTGTGCGTGTACGGCGCGAGTCGCTTCGCCGCGTACACGCTGTAGGGGGCGCCCTTGTTCGCCTCGCACCCATTGAGTCAAAGGGAGCCCGCGTACGCGTTGTACGACAGGCTCCCATTGACTTCAATGGGAGTCCGACCGAATCGAGTCCGATGGCATACGTGCGCATCATACTCGTTCGGTCGGGCTGCTAGGGTCCGATTCGGTCGGAAATCTCTCCGAGTCCGGCTCGGTCGGAGAGATTTCCGGCCCGAATCAGAATTGGCCCCTAAATGTCTACCTATCTCTCACTCACCTCTATCTCTCCCAGTTTCATAATCACCCACTGCTCATTCTCCTCTCCTTTCTTGCACTTGACTTCCACGTGCACACATCATGTTCTCGAATTTCTGTACCATCCATTCTCCTTTCACATTCAGTCTTACCTTTGACCACTAAATATCTCTATCTTGAGTTCCAACTTTATTCCTCTCATTATGATCATGCAATGTCATATTTATCACCATCTCTGCCTCTATTCTCTTCTCACTATTGCGTCCCCGGTTTCCCTACTACCTCCATCTTCAACCCCTCTCTCATTTTCAAACTTCTATCACACGTGTTTCCTTCACTGCTATATCTCTCAATCCCATGCATCTTCTTACTTCTCATTTGTTTCTTACTTTTATTATTCCCAGATTTCCTTTCAGCTCATTCAACTTCCTGCTGCTTAGCTTACACCTCCCGCTTTCTAATTCTTTGTTTCACACATGTCTCATCTCTCTTCCTTATTCCTTAACTTAATTCTTTCTACAAAGTCAGTGACATCCCTTCTGATTTAGAAATCCACTTTGCAATGGATGTCTCTCTCCATTTTATGTTTGCCTCCCACTGCTGCACACTCAAACTCATGGGCTCATGCTCATGCTGTTTGCAAGTGGTTAGCCTTTGTCTTACTTTCTCTATTCTTTTTGCCATTCAGTTCCTTTTCCAACTCCTTTGTACTTTTCCTGTCAGTTCCTTTCAATAGGTGTATTTTCATGGCGCTTTTATTTTCCTTTCTTTTTTTCTCCTCATCTTGCATTTCTTGGTTATTACACCCTTTCTTGTATCTCTTTTCCTTATTATTTGTCTATCGACTTCTTTGTTTCTCATGTTTTATCCAAATCCTTTTCATTCTCTCCCTTTTACGTGTTTTCAATCTTTTTCTTTTCTCTACCTCTCACGTTTTCTATCCTCTTTTATATTTTATCCCTTTGCCTCCACTTCATTGTTCCTTCTTCCTCCTTGTTCCTTTACTTCTCTCTCACCTATTTTTATCGAATCACTGACAAAATATCGACTACAATAATATCGAGGTACAAAAATATCGTGACAAAAATATCAAAGTCAAGTATATCGACATCCTATCTACAACATGGTAAGTACAAAATATCGAGAAAAAAATTTGGATGTCAAAAATATTGTTGTAAAAAATATCGTTTTTTTTAAATGTTAAAAAAATAAAGTAAAATAAAGTAAATAATACATATAATTAAAAGAAACAGTTACAAATATTAAAACATGTTTAAAAATAATAACTAATACATATAATGTTAAAATAAATTAAACATATACATATAAAATATAATATATATACTTAATAATATTCATAAATAATTATTTTAATAACTTATAAATTGTTAAAAACATTTTATGAATTATAAATACATATATAGACATACACAAATGATATAAATAAAAATATAAAAATATATATAACAAATTAAAAAACTACAATATTTTTAATGTTTTTAAAATAAATTATACACAACATTAACTAAAACAATACAGAAAAATATTGGATAGCAGAGGGAAAAAAATTACTATTCCCACTCCAAAGAGTGCAACGGTAGGGAAAGTGTTGGATGGCGTAGCGGTGAAAATTACTATTCCAACTCCAGAGAGTGCAACAGTAGGGAAAGTGTTGGATAGCGTAGAGGTAAAAATTGCTATTCCCACTCCAGAGTGCAGCAGTAGGGAAAGTGTTGGATAGCGTAGGGGTAAAAATTACTATTCCCACTCCAGAGAGTGCAACAGTAGGGAAAGTGTTGGATAGCGAAAGGGTTAAAGTTACTATTCCCACTCCAGTGAGTGCAACAGTAGGGAAAGTGTTGGATAGCGTAGGGGTAAAAATTACTATTCCCACTCCAGTGACTGCAACAGTAGGGAAAGTGTTGGATAGCGTAGAGGTAAAAAGTACTATTCCCACTCCAGAGAGTGCAACAGTAGGGAAAGTGTTGGATAGTGTAGGGGTTATAATTGCTATTCCAACTCCAAAAAGTACAACAGTAGGGAAAGTGTTGGATAGAGTAGGGTAAAAATTACTATTCCAACTCCAGAGAGTGCAACAGTAGGGAAAGTGTTGGATAGCGTAGGGGTAAAAATTACTATTCCCACTCCACAGAGTGCAACAGTAGAGAAAGTGTTGGATAGCGTAGGGGTAAAAACTACTATTACAACTCCAGAGAGTGCAACAGTAGGGAAAGTGTTGGATGGCGTAGGGGTAAAAATTACTATTTCCACTCCAGAGAGTGCAACAGTAGGGAAAGTGTTGGATAGCGTAGGGGTAAAAATTACTATTCCCACTCCAGAGAATGCAACAGTAGGGAAAGTGTTGGATAGCGAAAGGGTTAAAATTACTATTCCCACTCCAGTGAGTGCAACAGTAGGGAAAGTGTTGGATAGAGTAGGGGTAAAAATTACTATTCCAACTCCAGAGAATGCAACAGTACGGAAAGTGTTGGATAGCGTAGGGGTAAAAATGACTATTCCCACTCCAGAGAGTGCAACAGTAGGGAAAGTGTTGGATAGCGTAGGGGTAAAAATTACTATTCCAACTCCAGAGAGTGCAACAGTAGGGAAAGTGTTGGATAGCATAGGGGTAAAAATTAATATTCCCACTCCAGAGAGTGCAACAGTAGGGAAAGTGTTGAATAGCGTAGGGGTAAAAATTACTATTCCCACTCCAGAGAGTGCAACAGTAGGGAAAGTGTTGGATAGCGAAAGGGTTAAAATTACTATTCCACCTCCAGAGAGTGCAACAGTAGGGAAAGTGTTGGATAGCGTAGGGGTAAAAATTACTATTCCAACTCCAGAGAGTGCAACAGTAGGGAAAGTGTTGGATAGTGTAGGGGTTATAATTGCTATTCCAACTCCAAAAAGTACAACAATAGGGAAAGTGTTGGATAACATAGGGGTAAAAATTACTATTCCCACTCCAGAGAGTGCAACAGTAGGGAAAGTGTTGAATAGCGTAGGGGTAAAAATTACTATTCCAACTCCAGAGAGTGCAACAGTAGGGAAAGTGTTGGATAGCGTAGGGGTTAAAAATAACATACTTATCAATTAAATATTTTTTAAATTAAATAATGATTTATTAATAAATTAACAATAAATTAATTATAAAAACCAATAAATTAAAAATAATAATTACTTTAATAACATTAAATTACTTCCCACCCTATTCCCCAATAAACACACAACCCACTCCACATAAAATGTAACACAATTAATATTAATAAAAATTAATTATCAATTAATAATTAATTAACAATAAATTATTTATCAATACCAATAATTATTAATAAATAATTACTTAATTATAATAAATTACTTCCCACCCTATTCCCCTATAAACACACAACCCGCTCCTAAACTAAATTAACACAATTAATATATTTATCAATTAATTAATACATGAAAATTAATTACCAATTAATAATTAATAAACAATAAATTAATTATCAATACCAAAAATTTAAAATTATTAATTAATGTATTATAATTAATTTACTTCCCACCCTATTCCCCTATAAACACACAACCCGCTCCAATAAAAAATTAATACAATTAATATAATTATCAATTAATCAATTAATAAAAATTAATTACAAATTAATAATTATTAACAATAAATTATTTTTATCAATACCAATAAATAAAAATTAATAATTACTTAATTACAATTAAATTACTTCCCACCCTATTCCCCTATAAACCCACTACAGAACTAAAATGCAAAATTTAATTAAAGATAATTAATAATTTCTAAAAATTATGAATTAATTTACTATAATTAAATTACTTCCCACCCTATTCCCCTATAAACCCACAACCCGCTACGGTACTAAAACGCAAAATTTACTTTTAAAAAAATTACTAACTTCTAAACAATTAATACATATATTTAAAAAAAATACAAAACATAACAAAACATGTGGAACAAATACATATAAAATACATACTAATATACATAAAACTAACATAAACATCGACATTATTAACATTGATATTTTTGCTATCGATATTACTAACTTCGATATTAAAAAAACCGATATTTCTTACCTTCAGGTCGATATTCTGGTCACCGATATTCTTTTTAAAAAAAATTTTTTTTATTGAGCAGAGCAATAAGAACCTGATATACATATTATAATTTAAACAGTCATAAAAAACCTTTTTTTTTTTTTTACACAAATACGATCGCTTCTTCTTTCCATGACAAAATTTAAAAGAATATAGCTGTAGCAGTTAATACAACAATAATTGTAAAATAGCAATGTGCAAAACATGTAATAAAATATAATGGCAAGGAAAGTGGCAGTGCAATGGCAAGAAAGTGCTAGTGCTTTCTATCACAGAGACTGCTACTACTTCTACATCAGTAACAAGTATTAATATCCCTCCTTCAACTTCTCTAAATTGCTAAAAAACTTCCAATTTTTTTCAAATTTTCTAATGGCTCCCACCCGTCTCGCATAGGCTTCTTCAAAATTTTGTGTCCTTTTCATTTTATTAAACCACTTCAGATAAGAGGGAATAACCCTAGATTTCCAATTCTGAAGAATTAAAGAGCGGGCTACAGTACAAGAAATAAATAGGAAAACTTTTTCGGCCTCTGTTAACATCATTCTATTACTGCATAATCCAAACAAAATGGCCTGAGCCTCAAACGCAACTCTCTTCCCGATTACCTGCTCTAAATCTGAAAAATTGCCTCCCAAAAGAGTCTCAGCCGTGGACATGCAAAAAATATGGTGCCAGCCCCCTCACCATCAGCCTGGCAACGGAAGCATTTATTTTCAGCATCCGAATATCTCTTTTCGAGTGCTTCCGGGGTTAAGTAAGCGAGCCATCGTGATAGGAAGGCCATCCTTTTGAAATTAGCTGCGCGCAGGGATTTACTTCCTAGATGGCATAAGGCTTCCCATTCCTTAAGGGAAAAAAATACATTGTGTCTCACGGCCTATTCTTGCCAGATGACTCTCTATCAAGGGTACTTGACCCTGATAATGTAGCAACCGATACCAATTCCCTACACCATTGACTTTAGCCCCATAGAGAGCTACCACAAGTTTATTAGGAGCCTCAAAAATGCCATTAATATTTTTTTTTAAATGGACAACTTGTAAATATTCAAAAAAGGCAGGTCTCCTCATACCCTCAGCCCTTGCCGTTACCTCTTGCCAAGAAATCACCCTATCTTGAATAACAAAATGTCGTAACTCCCGAGCTCGCAGCCTTCCCAGATATTCATATGGCTTACTCGAATCTGGAGGCCGAGACTAGTACATTCTCCCAATCTCAAGTACTGCAGACCTGAAGAGCCCTTTATTTAACAAGGGACTGAAGTCTAAAAGAATAATCCTTTAAGGTCTTATATCTAGTTTTTTTGGAAGTTTGAAGGTTTTTAGAAAAACTTGAGTTTGAGATCCTATTTCTTGTGCCATTTTGTCAGTAAAGAAGCTATCTCTAATGCCCTTAGATCCCATCAAGCCCGCTACTAAATTTAGAAATGCGGCCTCGTAGTAGGTTCTTAAATGTGGCAAAGCCAAACCCCCTGTGCGATCGGTAATTGTACCACAGTCAGTTTAACCCTTGACACTTTCTTCCCCCAGACGAATTCTCTAAACAGAGTTTCTATTTCTTTAAAAAGGACACATTTATTTTTATTGGGACATTAGTAAAAAGAAATATAAGTAGCGGAAGTATAGACATTTTAATTAATGAAACTCTTCCCACCACCGATAAAGGGAGTAAAAGCCACTGTTCAAAAAGTCTCTTGATTTTTTCTTTCATCCTCAGATAATTCAATTTATATAACTGTTGGTATTGATTGGACACAAATATCCCCAGATATCTAATTGGATCTGACTTTGCGGCTTGTGCCCTCAAACAGGATGGAGAGAAACTTAAGTCTGTATTGAGGGCGAGAACTTCGGTTTTGTTAGAATTTATTTTGTAGCCGCCAATTAACTCAAAATTCCTAAATTCCTTTAATACGAATTCTAGATTATCTTTATTGGGCATCAAGTATAAAATGATATCGTCGGCAAAAAGTTTCAACTTTGCCATGCCAGAGATTGGAGGTTGAATAGCAGCATTATTTCGCATTTTAATTACCAAAGGCTCTATAAAAAAAGTAAAAAGCAATGGCGAAAGCGGACAGCCTTGTCTTGTCCCCCGGTTTATTTTTATGGTACCTGCACGTTTCAAATTTATTACTACCGAAGCCGAAGCCCCCTGATAGATGTTACGTAGCATGGAAATGACCTGGAAAGGAAAGCCAAATTGACAGAGGGCAAAAAACAGAGTTCTCCAGTTAACCAAGTCAAATGCTTTCTCAGCATCAACCATCATAATACATGCCGGAATAAAATTGGTATTAAAATAGTCCAAGGCCTGTATTAAAAACTCAGTATTGGCCGCCATAGATCTGCCTGCTATAAAACCAGTCTGGTCTCTATGAATTATCTCTTGGGCGGCGAATGAAAAACGCTCAGCCCAAACTTTCATTAAAATCTTGTAATCCGAATACAAGAGACTAATAGGTCTGTAGGAATTAACATCCATAGGATTTTTATCTTTTTTAACAAAGGACACAATTATCGCCTCTTTAAAAGATGCAGGTACCAGACCACCCTTTTTAATATAGTTAAATAATTTTTTCAAAGGTACAGTTAATTCTTTTGAAAAAGTTTTATAAAGTTCGATGGGGAAGCCATCCTGACCACACGCTTTGGCCCCGGCTGTGGCTTTAATGGATGCCAAAATCTCGGCGGATTCCACATCAGATCCTAATTGGTTAATCCGGCTATCTGAGAGTCTAGGAATATTCACATTCGTGAAATAATCCTGGATTGACTCCTCCCCACCGAATATTCTGTAGAGTAAAGTTGCTGGAAATATTTTAAAAAGATCTGTGGAATCTCGTCACCGTTAACAACTTCTTGACCAGTCCTAGGGTCAAGCAATTTTGATATTATAGCTGCTTCTTGTTTTTTTCTTGTCAAATTAGCCAAGAGTTTACCAACTAGCTGGCTATGTTCGTAGACCCTTTATTGATATAGTTGAGAGCTACAAATCTCTTCTAAAACAAAAAAGTCCCTCAGAGCTGTTCTTGCCATCCTGACCACACGCTTTGGCCCCGGCTGTGGCTTTAATGGATGCCAAAATCTCGGCGGATTCCACATCAGATCCTAATTGGTTAATCCGGCTATCTGAGAGTCTAGGAATATTCACATTCGTGAAATAATCCTGGATTGACTCCTCCCCCACCGAATATTCTGTAGAGTAAAGTTGCTGGAAATATTTTAAAAAGATCTGTGGAATCTCGTCACCGTTAACAACTTCTTGACCAGTCCTAGGGTCAAGCAATTTTGATATTATAGCTGCTTCTTGTTTTTTTCTTGTCAAATTAGCCAAGAGTTTACCAACTAGCTGGCTATCTTCGTAGACCCTTTGTTGATATAGTTGAGAGCTACAAATCTCTTCTAAAACAAAAAAGTCCCTCAGAGCTGTTCTTGCCTGCTCAAGTTGGTTAGGGTGCAGCTGAATCTGAAGGGCATACTCCTTTTCGACCGCTGTTTGCAATTCAGCTATTTTAAGCTTCCGAGCATTCGACTGGGCAGCCGAATGGGCAATTATTTGTCCACGAGCTGCCGCCTTGAACCCGCCCCACACAGAGAAAGGTTCCGCGGTGTTGTCATTGATCTTGAAGTATTCGGAAATCCATTCTCTGAAGCTTTTAACCCAATCCTGGTCTTGGAGGAGGAGGCGGTCCAGCTGCCACCTGGGCCGCTCTCTGCTCCCCCAAGTACAAGTTCGAGCCCAATATATGCGTGATCCGAAAAGGGATTACCCCGATATCTGTCTTTAAGACCTGAAGAGATCTGGATGTAAGAAAAATCAATTCGGGACGCAGTTTGAAAACGGTGCGTGTAGCAAGTAAAATAATTTTTATCGGGATTTATATTTCGCCAGGGATCTATTAATTGATATTCTTGTTTAATGGCCTCCACCATTTTTTTAGTATTGGGTTTAAGTTGTTTTTTATTTTTATTTGAAGTGTCCTTTTTAAATCCTGTATAAAGTTAAAATCGCCTCCTACAATAATCTGTCCAAGGGCTCCCCTCAGAAGCTCATTAATTTTAACCAGCCCTGAGATGTCATCCGAAATAGAGCCATAATAATTTATGAAATTCAAGGTCTTCCCCTGGAGCCTTGTTACCACCCATATCCACCTCCCCTGTGGATCCCTAGGAACTTGTGTGAATTCCCAGGGTAGTTTTTTGGAGAAATAGATGGCAACCCCTCTCATCGCAAGGCCTGCGGATGCAAAAAGGCATTAGAAAAAACCCTGGGTAGAAATAATTTAGGGGAATTAGATTTTAGATGTGTCTCCTGAAAAAACAAAACTTGGGGGTTAAATGATATCAGCCATCTAATAAGAGCGCCATATTTTCGTTTATTTAAAATTCCATTAGCATTGACTGATAGGATCTTACATTTACTGATTTCTATTTGTATTTCTATTGTTAAAAACTCCTGGTTTACTCAGTAACGAATTTCTAGATTTCTTGCTATCTGTTCCTTGTGCTCCTGCTCTTTTTCCTGCTATGAACCCCTCCCTACCCCCCCACTTCCCGTCCCCAAAAAAAAACCACCCATCGAAATGTGGAAAAACCCCCAATAGCCACGCTAGCCACATTTTGCCCCACCCATCTAACCTCCTGGGTGTCATGTACCTACACCCTGGGTGACCCCACTGACCCCACTGTCCCCAGCAAAGAGAAAAAAAAATAGAGAAAAAAAAAGAAAAAATAGAAGAAAGAAAGAGAAAGCAATAATCTTAATTAACGAATACCCCTAGCGCCAGGGGTGGGGGGAGCCCCTTTTTCAAGTATGGCAGAATCAAGATTTCTTAACTAACGAATACACCTAGAACTAAGGGTGGGCGGAACCCCTTTTTTTTTGTATAACAGATTAGAGTATTCTAAACTAATTCCTTAAGCTCAGGATCCACGCGAGATCTCTTTTAATAATGCCTGAGCTTCATCCAAATCAGAGAACATGAAAAACTTCCCCTTAACTAAAACCCGCAGTTTCGATTGTTGGGCAATTGATGCTTGGGCACCATGGGCTTTGAACAAGTGGAGAATCCTGACAAATTCTTTTCTTCTACGCGCAGCAGCGGCAGTCATATTAGAGAATATGCGACACTTGGTGGTTTCATTTACTACAAACTGCTTCTGCTGAATCGCCTTTGTTAGGATTCTCTCTTTTATTCGAAAGTCAGCAAAGTTCAACAAAATTGTGCGTGGCATCGTAGAATTGGGGAAGGGATGGGCTGGAACTCGATGTGCCCTAGTAATAGTAAGATCTCCTTCGAATTCCGGAAGAACTTTCTGCTTAATGAAGGAGTCAGCCCATTGCAAAGTTTGAGAACCCTCGATACCTTCTGGGACCCCAACTATTCGGAGGTTTGACCTCCGAGAGTGGTTCTCAAGATCCTCCAATTTGTTCTCTAGATAGCTTTTATTTTTTGCAGCGTCTTTCGCTTCCCCAATAACCGTGTTCATTTGATCTTCTAATATTGAAATCCTGGCTTCTGCTTCCTGGAGTTTAATAGGGAAGCATGTCATTGCTTCTTCGATCTTCTAGTCGTAGGTGCAGAGAAGCAATTTCCAATTTTTGAGTTTCTTTCATTTCTCGAACCTCATCCAATATTAGATTAAGCATGTCTCTAATGTCAAGTTGATAAGTTCCTGATGTCTCCATACTTTGGCTGAGATTACTTTGCAGTTCCGTAATGCCAGGATTCAAATTCCCAACCATAGTGTCTTCCTGGAACAGCAAGCCCTCTGATTGAGACAGCGATTGAGATTGAGGCTGAGATTTAGATTGGGATAGCATCGGATTCAAGGAGACATTTATTGGTATCTTATTGCCTTCATCTGAAGTTCCAAGTGGCTTAGAGTGGATTGGACTAGAGACAGTCATTTCTGCTAGGCTTGACGAGGCCTCCTGGTCTTGGCCTTGACCTTGATCTGACTCCAGAACTGCCAAATGATCAGATTCTGGGTGGCATTGTGGTCTCTCCTGACCTTTTGAAGCGTGATCTTCTAATACTGCCTGTAGCACTGGTATGGCTGATGGGCCTTTTGATATGTTTGTGGTTGGGCTTAAAGAGGGGGGCTGTAGAGTTGCTTTCTTAAAAAACAAGGGAAATTCCTTTGCCCCTTTTAACCCTTTTTTAAGGCCATCAAGTACAGAGTTGTCCTGGTTTAATTTAGACGACAAAGCTACCGCTTATCGGGTTTAATGTGGCGTTTGTCTGGTCTGTCACCGGTGCCTCACGTTCTGGAGGGGGGTGGGGGACACCTCCTCCTCCTCCGAGCTCTCAAGGGTGCTATCGAGGCCATAGGAGTTGGTGGTGTTCTCCTTATTGGTCAGTTGTGCGGCTTCTTTTGCCAGAGCTAAGCGTGTTTTGGCCTTGAGGCGGGCCGCAGAGTCGACTTTGGCAACTGCGTTTGTTTGCTTCAAAGGTTTGCCCATTTTTTTTTTTTTAACCTTTTTTGTTGTCTAATATCCCCCTTCTCCTTCTGTTATCCCTCTTATCTCTCAATACCGCCCTTTAATTCTCCGTACCTTAAATTGTACAGTCTCTTTACAGTCCTTCAGCAAGCTTTTCACAATGCTCCAAGTCTCCGTCCTTCTGCTGTCCCCCTATGGCTCCGGATGACACCAGCACTCAGCTCCACTGCCAGTATCCAATAACCTCAGCTCGTTCCAATACAGGCGCCGCAGGCAGTTCACAGCAAAAAGCTGTGGGAGAGCAGCACGATAGCCGCTCGAGAGATCCCACTGCGGATCCGAAGCTGCCACCCACCTCTACTTAACCGTGTCCGACGTCTGCATCTATCTTCCAAGGCCGCCTCGCATCCTCAGTGCAGACCGAAAGGAAATTCACATCTGAGCCCAGCAAGCGCTTCCAGTCTGCGGCGTTTCTCGACATCCTCTCAAAGCCCGCGAAAAACTCGTAGAGCAGCGAGTTTCCCTCGGCAGAATCGTCAAGACGCCAGCCAGGTACGATTCTCCATTGCTGGGGGTGGAGCAGCGGCGTCACCTGTGGCTACTCGGAGGCGTGGTTCTCCATAGCCATCACGTCCAGTCACCGATATTCTTGATGTCGATATTCTGTCCCTACGATATTTAAAACTCAATATTAATGTAGGTCGAAATAAAAAAAACTCGATATTTTGTCTGTGCACCATTTTTATCACTTATTTTCTTAGTCTTTCCCTGTCAACATGCTGAATCCTAACTCACCTATACCCCCTATGCCCTCTGTTCTGTCAGACCTGTTTCCTCAATCAGAACTTTCAGAACTAATACCCTCATTCTCAGACCCCTCCAGGAAGCTAGTTCATCATTGTAAATTTGTAACATCTTCTTGTTCATTCCCCACCCTTGATTGCTGTGTCTGATATTGTGTTATTGCCTATATGGTTTTACTCTACCTCTTCTGTTTATTTTTGTAACGTTCTATTTTGTACCATTTCTCTCATGTAACGTAACTGGTTCTATTGTACAGCGCTCTGACACCTTCGGGTAAAGTCTGCGCTATATAAAAAGGCATTAAATAAATAAATAAAAAATCAAGGGGTTATTTATGACACTGTGCCCAAGTGCATAGGATTTCTTTCAACACTTGCAATAGAATGCAACAGTAAAAGCAGCAATAGGGCAAGGTTCTTGCTCGAAGAACAGGTACAGCAGAGACAGGAGAAGTTCAAGGTTTTCACACTCACAAGAAGTAGTTCACAGTTAGAAGCAGTGCAATCTTCACTCACACTTACAGCAGGTACTATACAGGTACCAGCATTGCTAAGGAGAACAAGATTTCATCATGCACGTAATTGTACAGGTAGCACCTGTGTAGGTTTTCTTCACGCACAAGAAGAATAGCTTACAGCACTGCACTGCAAGCTTTCCTTATACAAAACAGGCATAGCAGAGACAGCTGAAGTGCATGTTTCCTTCATACAAAAAACAGGGACAAAATGAGCAGCAGCACTGTAAACTTTCCCTGCACAGAGCAGTTGCAGGTTGGACATCAGCACTGAAATCACTCTCAAATCAGTGCAGTACAGTGATCAGCAGTACAAGCCTCTCTAGCAAACCAGTTACAGCATGGGCAGCAGCAGTAAAAGCTTCTCTCGCACTAAATATGAAAAATACGAGCAACAGCTATAGGGGTCTCCCTCAAGAAACAGATACAGCACCAGCAACAGAAGTACTACAAACATTCAGAACAAGAGTGATACACCATGGGAAACAAGGAACAATGACAGCCACCTTCACAAGAGAGGTATAGTATGAGCAGCAGTCGTGCAAGCATCTCTCACCCCAACAGATAGAATACCACAGCAGCTCAGCAATGCAAAGTGAGAAAAGAGGTGATGCAGTGTGAAGGGAAAGATGTGCACAGCTGCTAAGTGGCAACATGTCACACATGACACCCTCAGTCATTCCTGGCTTTTCATCCAAAAGTACTGTACAACCGGGGATATCTAATCCAATGTATGAAAACCCAAAGACAGAGCTTCTAGTACCAGTACCAGAATGCACAATGTTGTGTATCAAGCTAGAACAAGCTGGAGGTTTCTCATATGATGCCAGGAGGTTGTGAGCGTGCATGAAAATGTACACACCACTCTGCCAAATGCGCCAGGAACTAATCCTAAAATTTGATGGAATATACAATCCAAGTCTGCCATCATTTGAGTTATGCATTTAAGAAGCATATTTTTAATCTGGAAGTCAATGTTTAAGAGTTATAATACATAGGTTTCTGAGTAACTTACGGGTTCAAATAAGCTCTTTAAAGATCTTTTATTTTATTTTACAAATGGGTGCAATTCACATTATAGTGTCTTCTTGGTTCCCTTTCACTAAGATTTCGTTGGTGGCTACATATCATTTCTCTCCCGCTCAGGTCATTTAAATGACAGATAAAAAAAGCAGGGGCTTATTTACAAGGCTGCATCGCTTTTAATATGGGAAAAAGTGACGTACTTGCAGCGCAAGGGGCTTGTAAATAATCCCCTTAGTTTGGAGAATTCATAGTGATCTGGGTAAAAAGTTCAGCCCGGGGACTGTACGCCATGAAAAATGAGATGTGATTGAGTCACTGGCACTGTGTCTCACTTTCTCAGTCTGGGGCAGGCCACACAAGCACCCAGGACTGGCTTTCGCGTTAGTGGTACCCAGTGCGCCAATCTTTGTTATTGCCTTTTCATGACCTCTTTCTCCACAGATTCCCTCACTGCCACCCTCCATCGGTCCCTCGTGTCTCTAAAACCCCTTTCTCACATTTATTTAATTTCTTTTATAGCTCTACTCATTCCAGAGTGTGTGGTGTTTGGACACATTACATCACAAACACAAACACATTGGTGGTGATGGAGCAGGGTAAACAAAATAATTTTGTACCCCCTTGGAAATTAATGAACTCTTAATAATTTAATAATACTGACTGTTTGAAAATGCATGTATTAACCAACAAATGCAGATTTGTGCAAAATCTAATCTATTTACAATTGTGAAGTTAATTAACATTAGTATTGTGATTTGCGTACTAATTAGAGTAAAATTGCATGATTTATGTTACGTAGTAGATTTTTATTGTGGCAAAGAATGCGGATGGTAAGTAAAATGGCTTTAAATGTCGCTTCTGCTAGGTAACACCTAACATGGGTCTTTAGAATGGCGGGTGGTAAACAGAAAGGCTTATTTTCTCTGTTCTAATTGTGGTTGTGTTTGTTCTAATGATAGTTCGTTCGGGCCTGTTAGGCCATGCTTCGAAATGGCTGCTGGAGCGGATGAGATCACGTGAAAAGGCAAAGATGGCCTCTGCGCAGAAGCAATAAAGAAATCAAGTCACATGGATGCGGCCTGTGCCCGGAGTGAGAGATGTCAAGGTCGAACTGACCTACAATAAAGAGAGTGCCAAAAATATTCAGCATGTATTCGTGGGAATGGATGAGAAAGAACTGAGCGACAATGGACGAACTAAAATGTGACCATCAAGATCGCTACAAAATGAATGGACAAGTTGGACTGCTTTTGACCCCGGAGTCATGAGACTCATTGTATGTTTTACTGTCCCTAAACCAGTTTGAACAAGGAGGGCGATGAGGTGACCATCACCACCCCTCAAATGGACCAATTAGCGTGATTCTTGCCCCTAAGGATTGCAACTTTTTGTGTAGTAAGCTAGAAAATAGGGTATAAGAGGGTTTACTCTTATGTGGGGTGGGCTGCTGCTGTGGTCGCTGCTATTGATGCTGCTGCTGCTGTTGGTATTTTCCTGCCATACCGCCTCTTTATTTTTCATTTTTCCACCTCAATACTGCAAAAAGACTCTGTCATTTTTTGGACTTTGAACTTGACTGGGGAAGGAACGAGATTGTTGCGGGAATTCTGCCCGGGAGGTACGTCCGAGGAGGTTAGCGGGACAGTCAGTCAGTTTGGGAGTTCTATTCTGTGATCTGTGGTTTATCTTCTTTTTGGTGAACCATTCCTGTCCCCATCCTAAGACTATGGGTAATGCATAATTTTGTATTCTTCATTAAACTTTTCTTAAATGTTTATTGATTTATTAAATGTGATTAATAAATAAAGAATTTCACCTATTCAATTGGGAATTTAGATAAAATTATATTCTAACTTAAAATGAGTATGTGGTTCTTTAGTACATTTATGAGTTATAAATGTTAAAAGGTTTTAATTGTGATTGAGCTGGTCTTAATCACCATCAACTTATTCTACTAGTTGGTCCATCGACCAAAGAGCGGAGTACCTTGATGTTTGGAACCGACAGGATCAAAGGTTAATGCATATAATGTCTGAGTTATTATTCTGTCAAATTTAACAAGGCATCCCGTTCGTCCAGCAGCATATTCTCCTATGCGGTGTCATGGGCCCCACCGACGTAAGGTTTAATGGACAATAGGTTGCATAAATGTTTTACCTGGATTCGTGTCCTAAGGAGAAATTTATATTAGCCGCGCTGGATCAGTGGCACGTGGTGTGACAATCTTTATTGGCACTCTCCCCTGGCCTCCTTCTCTACGGATTCCCTCCCTACCATACTCACTCGGTGCCCCTCATATTTAGTTAATTTTGTTTAGAGCAATAATAATTCCAATACAGGGTGTGAAAGAGGTACATCACACACAGATATTAAAGTGCAGTGGCGTAACAAAGGCCCCCACAGTGCGGGGGGGTCCGAGCTCCAGGGGGCCCCCTCGGCACAGTACCGTGGCCCAAGAGCTCCTGAGTGAGTCCAGAGGCCCCCTCCATGTACTTTGCAGGGGGGCCCCCTCAAGTTTTGTTATGCCACTGTTAAACAGATACAACAAATCAGTAACATATGCAAATCAATATATTGGAAATGTTACAAGACAATAAGGGCTATAAGATGTACAAGACAATAAGGGCTATAAGATGTATTAGACACATCACACATACGGGTAGGCATTATATGTTAAGAGTGCTTGGTCAAGAGAAATAAAGATTCAGAATTTGAAATTTAATACGCTGATTGGGGTTGTCTATATTAATCAGAATTGTTTACTACCCAAAGGAGCCATTTTGAGCAACCTTAGAATAATGAAAAGTTGAGAAAAAAACCCAATAAGGTTCTAAACCTATGCCTTGCAGTTTGCATACAGCTCTTTGATGACAGTTCGGAGGTCACTGTGCTTTATTAAAGGGGTTTAACTTACGAACTTCAAGTAACAAAAGATTCTCAAAAGCAGTAACACACTGAGCTATCTACAGACAATCTGTTATCATGTTGTATTTTACTGCAGGCATATTAACCCTCTGTGCTACTTAATGGTAAGTCAAAACTGTGACTAGACAAAACTCAGATCTCTCCATCAACTACATTATACACCAGAGTTACCTTGTCTTCATTATTACCCCCTGAAAAATGTAGGGCACACAAAGATCTCTGCAGGCTTCTTGTGTCTCTTCCTTACCAGTAGCATAGCCTGAGAGTCATGGGCCCCGTTGCAAGCAAGAAAAATGGGTCCAATTCCCATCTTAGGTCCGTATTCAAATATAGCGCTAATTAGGATTTGTTGAGCCCCTCACACTCCTGGATACTGATGTCACTACGCTGTCTGCATGAATGATAGCTATACCCCTGCTTATGGGTCACAGGTTTTAAATTAATTTTGTCTCTCCTCTTTATTGCCATCTTTTTCCTTTGTTACCACTTTCCTCCCTTTAATTTTCTCCTCCATATCCCCTTTCAGTCTGTCTGTCACTCATTATTAACTCCTTCCTCCCTTCTCACCATGGCATCCTTATTTCTGGCCCCTTTCTCCTCTCTCCAGTGGCGTAGCAAGGATTTCATGCAGTGGTGTAAAGCAATATTAGCCCCCTCCTCCCGTAGAATGTGTTGAGGGGCCCTGAGTCTCCCATATGCCACAAATATTCATACTCCTAAGGCTGAATGTTGCCCCCCCCCCGAAGGTTGATAAAGGAAACATCATTGCACTCGGCAACATTAGCACCTAATATTTATGTACCAAGACACAAATTAGTGGATATTGTTCCATACAGTAATGGCCAAAACCGTTATTGTTACGTCAATGAAAGCAAATGATCTAATCTCAGGCTATAATAAAATGGTAAGAAAACTCTGGAAGTTAACGTATTTGCTGGAGAGATCTGTGTTTTGCCTAGTCCTAGTTTTGAATCAAAGTAGCATAGAGGGTTAATATGTCTCCTGCAAGCACATTATGTAATGCGCAAATGGCAGATTTTTATTTTATGTAAATAGATGAAGTGGGTTCCAGTTTTTAACACAGAGATCCTTTTATTACTTGAAGTTCATAAATTGTCACTGTCTTATGTAACACATCCTGCACATTTATTTACACATTGCCAATGTATAATGAGTACACGTGATGTAAAGCGCTCTGACACCCTGCATTGGGATATGTAGAGCTTTAGTGCTATAAAAGAAATTAAACAAAATAGTGGTAGTTAGATTGTTACTTGTGTAAAATGCTGGGACAGACTAAAACATCTGACATTCCTACAGTGCATGCATATCTTAACTCTTATATGAAGAGACTGAACAAAGTCAAAAGCATGCCTCTCTTAAGTAAGTTTGAAGTGATAAGGTGTGTGCCTTTGTTTCTCCTCTATTGCATCTAGGTGTGAGGCTCCCAATAGCTCCACGCCAGGATACTCCAACAAAAAGAGCCCTTATGGCCCCTTAACTTCGGCCTTTGTTATGGACCCATTGGAATTTGATAAGCCCTCTCTTCCCTACAATGCTGCTCCGAATTAAAGCAGACAACGTGCAGACACTACTGAATGTGTCCCAGTGTCTGAAAATTACACTGGGACAAGTTTAGCATATTTCTGTGGGGCCCAATCTGTTGGCAGGGTAGACAGCATCCACCCTGTTAAAGTAGTGGGTAGATGCCATCTACCCATGTGTACTCTCAACCTGTGCCCTGCTATTGCCACCCATCATACTCCCACATCACATACAAAAGCCTCACCCTTGCTCAGTCATTCCTTCATCACACACCACTGACTCATCAGCCCCACCCATCCATTTCACATCACTCTCTACAGCCTTACCGTGGCCACATGCTGAAATCACAATTCTTTCACCACTGCTATCCATTACATGTTGAAAACACAGTTTCACCATCACAGTTTCTGTATTCTACCTGGCTGAGTTGTACATCCTTCTAAGCAGTTGCTGTTACATGGCTCCCACTGACAGAGTACAGTAGCAAAGTTTCCATAAGCTGGAGGGGGGGGGATGGGGGGAGTTGCTGTGATCTGTAACTATTTTGAGACAGAGGAGCTGCATTGATGTTGTGAAAATGATTGCTGTGTTCTGCACCCCATTGACACAGAGATGCAGTTCTGTTGCGAGTGTAGTTGCTGTGAACAGTACTCAGTGAAGGTGTGGTATTGTGCCGCTCTGAGTGTACTTTTCGTGATCTGCATCTGCCTGACACAGTGAAGTTGAAATGTTATTTTGAGAGGTTTTTTTTGTGATCTCAACCCACTGTGCTTGCTCCTCTGTCATGTCCTAGCTGCAGCTCAAACATGTAAGGCTCGATTCACAAATTGCATTCTGTAGTAGAACAGAAAGTAGTATGCCTGTAGTACTAATATTATTACAAAATAATTCATAAACCTACAAGTGTAAATTTCTACCTCTCCTAGCTTATCTTTTGGGAGAGCCTCACACGAGTTTACTTAGGGCCCGATTCCGATGCGGTTAGGAAATCATTCTGACCGATCGGTTTGGGAATGGTTTCTGACCGACTCGGATCGGGAGAGTCCGACCGACCGATTACGACGCATCCGGATGCTTACAGATACGATTCGGTCGGACTCCCATTGACTTCAATGGGAACCTATGTTCCGACCGAATGCATAGGCTCTCATTGAAGAAAGGGGTGGCTGGGGAAAAACGGGCACCCTGTGGCGGGCACCCCCTGGTGCCTGCCACACTGTGCATGGCTGGTAAGGGGGGCCCATGGGTACCCCCACGGGCCTGATTGGGAAGGCTCTGGGTGCAGGGAGACCTGCTATGGGCCCCCAAAGTCTGATTCCGACTGCCGATTCGAGTCGGATGGCACGATTCGGAAAGGCTGTCCGAATCCAACATCGTAATCGGTCGTTCGGAAACGCGGCCCGTAGAGACGTACGAGTCTGCTCCGTACGGCTCATTCATTCCGAATGGCGTTGGGTTCGGATTAGGATATTCCTAACGCCTAATTCTCATCGTAATCGGTCGGTCGGAAACCTTTCCGATTTGGTCGGAAAGACACGTTCCCGATTCAATTCGGACGGAGCAAATGCCGTTAGGACGCCTTCCAATCCGCATCGGAATTGGCCCCTAATTATTAATGTGGGAGTGACAGCGGTGAGTAGCTGTAAAAATGGGACAGCTAACTAAAAGGGATGGGTTTGTGGGACCTAAGGAGGTCTTTAGGGAAGGCTAAGAAGGGGTTTAGGGAGGGTCAGAAACTGACCCACTAAATAATAAGCCCATTGTTATTCACAAACACCATTGGTGGCTTATACGCACAGCCACAATAGCAGTCAGGGCCTGGATCAAAACAGGCACTTAGGGGCTTATTCACAAAGGAAAATTTTCACATGAATAAATATGCACATGTAAATTTACTCTTATGCTTCATAGTATATTTTCTACTTTTGGCTATTCACCATTTCCGAACGTACATTTACTACCAAGTGTAGATTTCCATGTCTTCACCCCCTGAAACAGGGGATGGGGCCAAACATATGAAAGTAAAGATACTATATTCAAAAAATATCTAAAACAGTAGTATACGTACTCCAACTCAGAACTGGAATATTTCAACTGACATCAGCATAGTGAAGGTACTGCTTGTGCTACAGGAGTGGTACAAACGCCAGACAGCTAATTTTTAGATGAGACTGTTAGTCCAGAGCATCGTGACGTTTGCCAGGGAAAAGGAAACAGTTTGTGAACTACCAATCAAAAGTACTATAGCACAATGCAACAGTACTGGCAGACTGCAATACTGCAGTTCCCACCCGGAACCACAAATAGGTGAGTCTTTTGGTCACCCACACCTGGGGTATGTAGATATCTCTCCCCAGTCCACCTTCCTCTGGCACACTGGAAACTCACTGCAGCTGGCTTCTCTTGGACAATCTCCCCTCCTGCAGGGTCGGCAGCCTCCCTCAGCCAGTAGGCTGGCTTCTGGGCACTTCAGGCCAGATGAACAGTTTCATCCAGCCAGGCAAGATATAGGTGATGTCACCTCACCTCTGAGAAGCTGATTGTCAGGCTGGCACCAGCTTTGGTTGCCCAGCAGTTCTCTGAGTACTCTGCTGCGCATACCTTCCCTTGGTCATAGAAAAAACATGAAACTGAACAACAAGTGGGTCAGTGGGTCCTACTTTTATACATACAAAGCAGACAGGATATTTGGATCCATTGTCTGCACTTTCAAAACAGGTCTGGGGTTGTTCTCCTGTCAAGTGCCCTTTCCAGTCTGTTCTCCAATCACAGCCTAGAGTGATATTCCATACAGCAGGGTAGACTCCAGCATGGAGCACTGGCAACAGAGGCACAAAGAAATATGATCTTTCTGGCTCTCATCAGCCACAATTTAGAGTGATCAGGGAAAAGATAAAAGGCTGACTTCAAGTAAAGGATTCTGTTCACCTTTAACAACAGTGACTACAGTTACACCCTTCACTCCCACCATCTACCCAATGGCAGTGTTACATGAAAACTAATCAGCAGCACCTCACAGTAAAAGACCTAAGTGAATTTCTAAAGGAGCATTGTCTCATCAATACCCCCATTCCGATGTCTAGGTATTCTCCCTCCAGCTTCAGGAATGTCAGCAATACACCTCTGCTGTCTAGGAAAACAACCTCATCTCCTTCTTGTGCACACGGCCAGGCTAGGGGCATCCAAAATGGATCCCACCACCCTCTATTACTTTGACTCACTGTTGCACACAATTCATTTACCATGCAGGTCACATATACAAACACACACAGCGTACATGTGGATGTTAGTATTAGGTTCTGGGTTAGCGCTTACAAGTGTAACTTTACATAAAAGGGACAGTAGGCCTCCTCTCAAGTGACAGAACTATGGATCTGGTCACAACTGTGGATTCTCAATTTGCTGCTCTAAGTACGAAACCCATGACAGGCACAGTAGTCCACTATCAGTGAGGTGAAAGCACATATAGTGTGCTTTTCCATGTCACAGGACCTGTCCAGGGTCTCATGTGAAGGGACAGGATTGAGCCTTTGTGCACACACTACATTAGTGTAATGCAAGGACCAAAATAACAAATCGTGATACCAGAAACATGCATTTGGGGACTCAGCGCAGGGGAACATGACCATACACCATGCAGGGGCCATTTAAGTCCCAACATATGGTGTACTGAAACTTTTTCTGTGTGCAGTTACATAAAAGCAATGCATATAAGTACTGAGGGTTGAATTCAGATAATTGCACAGAAGGAACAGGATGGAAGCAGTGTTCCATGTTTTTGCTTATGATCCAATGAACAATATGTTAAGGAAACCTCTTCCTTAGGTTCAGAAAATACCAACACTATTAAGTTTAAGGGTGTTGAATGTTAGGAATGGGTTCTTTTTACTGACTTATATCTGACCTACCTGTTTGAAAATTCGTATATTTTGAATAGGCATATTCTGAACATGCAAATACTCCATCAAGGGGGTCAATTAGGGTGTGCCAGAGTGGAAGAATCTCTGTACACTGGTGAGTCTCACGACCCACCAAACCCAAGGCTGCTCTACCTCATTTAAAAGTGGAGAACCCACTAGGTCTCTCATCGTAGGGTCTCATCTGGATTCGCCATTGGAAACCTTTGACCAGTAACTCATCTGCTACAGGGCTTATGGTTTTTGTGAATCAGGAGACCTGCCCTACCAAGTATATTTTACCAAGAAAAAGCTGGAATGTCCCTGAGACAAAGGAAGGAAACTCTGTCCATCAGCGACATTTGTTTTTCTATTTCAGAAGCATATGACGGTGATGGGGGTTTGTGCCTGAAAAAGAGATCAAGATGGCAAATGGGTTACCATGACATGATGGCTCACTCAGAAGGCATTTTCTTTGAAAGTCATCACGCGGCATCAGTGGGGGCACAGTCTTGAAAAAGTACGTGAAAATCTCAGAATACAGATGGTGGGTTACAGCAGGTTGGGTGGGGGTTAATCCGATGCCATCCCAGTGGTTTGGCGGCCCCCTCACCATACTCTTACCGACCCCCATGAATATATACCTTTACTTCGCATGCCTTACATCGCATGTCTTTACAGCGCGGTCGTTACAACAACCGCGTGGTTACAACGCAAACTATTACATCGCAAGTCATTTCAACGACTTTCTGTAGGGGGCGCGCTGGACTTAGGAATAGTATAATTTACTATTCCTACTCCAGTTTGTGCAACACCAGGGAAGGTGTTGGATTGTGAATTCCAACACCAGTGCGCCCCCTACAGCAAGTGGTTGAAACAACTGCGATGTAATGGTTCGCGTTGTAAAGGCATGCGATGTAAGGCATGCGTTGTTATGGCTGTTTCCCGACCCCCATAGTCTTTGAAATGTAGGACCAACAATTAGTAATTGTAGTTGACTAGAGTATATAAATGACTATGCAAACTGTTCAAGAAAAGGAAGGCGGTATATAAATTGACACACTGTAACTTGAACAATAATTGGACCTTTAAATGTATAGTAAGTGAATCAAATATGAATACAGAGGCATTCAATAGGTAGAGTGTTAATGATTGAGATGGCTACCTACATCATGCTCAGAGTATACTTACTGTTTTAGTTTTGGGCACCTCTGTTTCATACTCCAGGGAATATAGGGAATTCATAATGTCATGGTGAACACATGTCCATGCCTTCGCCACTTGTGTTTCATCAGCACAAGATTCAGCAGTGCCCCAGGGAAGAGACTGTGACAGGAAACATTAAATGCACAAACTGTAAAATGTGACAATTTCTGTTAATAATTAAATACTACCTGAGTGAGTTCTAGGAATGATCCCACATCATTAAACATTTTAGCATCTCTTATAATACCAACTGGTGTAATACCACAATCCGAAGGATCATTATATTCCACACTCTAATGTTTTCATTAGTGTTATTCACGTTAGGTTTGGACCACATTAAAGACATTGTGAAATGTTAACTCAGAGTAGTGTGCGGCTAAATTACGAACGCAGATTAGAATTAAACATCTCCTACTGCCACTACTCAGCTGAAATTATTTAACTCACAATGTAAACTTGTAGATAATGGTAGTAAGACAGTAGGGGGAAATGATCTATTGGAAAATTTCTCACCTTGTACACTGTCACCTTGTTGAATTTGAAGCACACCCGCACTTAACTTCTTCCTGCACTAAATCCACTTCCAGTCTTGGTAATAACTTGGGTGGTGAACAGCCGACTATGGGCCTGGTTACAAGTTGGTCGGTGTAGTTCAACTCATGCATAACCCTTTTTACACACGGGATCAGAGTTCCGAATTTGAAGTTATTTATAACATCCGATAATTATCAGATGCGCTAAATAACTCAACTTTCGTTACATTTCGGTAGTTCAAACCTGCCAAAAGGTAACAGGGCAAAAGCATATGGAATTTACGGTATCATGAGGATTTTTGGTGTGTTAAACACCAAAATCCTCATGTTAATCGACAGAAACCCGTCATAGGTGCTATTTATTGCACTAGATAAATAACATTTCCCGTGGTATCGTTATTAATCAGGTGCGATAGCCCAGCACCTTTACTCGTAATCAGGGCCTAAGTACCTCAAGTGTCTTGCTGTTTGACTGGAAGGCCAGAAACACTACCTACCTGTTCAAGTAGTTCTTCCTTCTGGCACTTTTTCAATTTCCCTGTGAACAATTGGCATAAGGCCCTAGCACTTTATTTATAAAGGAATAAGAATGCAAGTCCTTACCCCATTTGATGGCTTTGTTCTATAGAAAATAAAGAGAATCTAAAGTGGTTTTATGAGGGTTTACAGTGCCAAGAAAGGGCATCTCAAGCAGTCCATCCACTCATGTAACCTAAGCTGCATTTGGATCTCGAGGGGAGTCAGTTGCCTGCACAAGAACAGTCAAACTTAGCTTTATAAGATATAGATGCACATCAAGGCCCTTATTATGCATAGGGCTCACTTTACTAGCTTGCCCCATGGCTCACTTTTTAAATAGGTGTGCCATGAGAATATAGGGAAAGCGCGCCCTGTTACAGTGAATACACTGCCCTCAGAACAGCTGCAAGCTTGTGCTGTTCTGGGCATTCAATTGAAATACGCAGTGGTTGCTTCAAAGCCTCTCCGTGTTTTATTGTGCAGGCGGCACCCCGTCTGCAATTTATAGAAGGATTAGAGATCCCTTTGGAGGCGGGTGCAGTGAGTGACTGCACCCGCCTTCAAGGGTATGTCTGGGGGATCCATGGAACCCTATTTCTCCACACCAGATGGCTGCGATCAGGGAGCGCACTGACAGTGCGCCATCTTTTTGTGGTGCACTTTAAGTGCACCTCCTAACAGCATCTTTTCCTTTGAACTCACTTCCATAATACTGCGTGAGTGCAGATGCAAAGAGTTTCCCTCATGCCCTCTTCAGATAGCGTGGGTGCTACATGTGCACCATCACAATCAATTTTACAGAAGGGGCCGCACAAGCGTTTGCGGACCCTTCTGTAATACCAATGTGCCCTGGGGATGCACAAAGCGGGAGTCCATGCCCGTTGTGCCCACGGGGCACTTTCTGTAATACGGCCCCTGGTGCAAAAATAAAGACAGAGATTACACAAGCAGCAGACATGGATAATCTTCAGTCAGATGATTCTGTTTGGAAGAAGCCAAGTGACAAATATATTAATGCAACTTGGAAAACAATGTGTGCCACACTAGAGGCAAGCTAGGGCTCTTGTATTGCAATCAGATACGAATGAGATCCAGAGGGAGCTACCGCAGACCCTAAATACCCCTGTGATCGCCACTGGCACCAATCTAGACAGGCTAAACTATTTGGTCGACTGTGCTCTGGATGCTGTTCAGTGCACAGCAATGAACTTGGGTAGCTCATCTATTTTAGAGATGTTCATTAGTTTGCCATTCTTGCCCCAGGTATTGCAAGAGGACCTCGTGAAAACTCAGAAAGGTGGGTCAATAATTCTACCAGCTGGAGTGATTAGGAATAATGGTGCACTGACTAACATTTAAAATATTGTTCAATACATAGGGCCAGGAGCCCCACTTTTCAGGATAATGCAAAAATGTGCAGGACCCTGTTGCAATTTCCTCATATTTAGGACTAGATAGCACCAACATTGCCTGTTCTGAGTAGCACAATGAGTAATTTGAGCCTGATCTATTAAAAAAAAAAAAATCATCCAAAAATAAATAAATGAAACAAAACAGTCAGAAATCAAATATCCATAAACTTATTGGCTAAAGCTATTGACCCTCCATTTACAAATGCCATTTGTGTGTTTGAGAAAAAAGACCATAGGACTTTTAAATGATCTTGAAGCTGCACAGGAAAAAGAAGCATCACTCTTTGACAAAGAGGAAAATGAGAACACAGACCTCACATTCTACTGTGAAGCGTTTAGTAAAGACAATAAAAGGCTGGCCCTGGAGGCAGACTACATAAGTCGGGACACCCACTCACTTCTGCTTTTGCACCCCATCTATCAGGGGGTATGAGGTTACCCGACAGTCTGCCAAAAGTGATGATGAGCTGGTCTCTATTACATCTACCAAAGCGAGTGATAGACTTCTCATGGGGTGGAAGATCTATTTTGACCTTGGTACACCAAATTACAGGCTCTTTTGGCGTGAGAGATGCCTAAAGCCAAAGGCAATGTAGTCCATTTGTGTAGTGTGGCCTAAAAAACAGAGCCAGTACAAATAACCAACCCAAGTAACAACCAACAGCAAAGCTCCCAAGTGCCACTCACAGACTACAGCAGCTCTTTCTTGACCCAAAAAAGCAGTCTGTTCCTCTGATTTAAGGGCCCCATGGGACAAGATCAAAATGAAATGACAATAGTGAAAAGACCGACCCCAGAAATTGCAAATTATTTCTTTGAAGGAGTCATAGTTTTACAACCACAGGGGCTTCTTTATGAGAGCCCTGCATCACTTGTGCACAACGTAAAGTGGTACATGCATGATTCAGGGCTCTATATCAGATTTATGGAGCCACACAAAGCCACCATGTCATGTGTCTTAGTTAGGCCCATGAAGAAGCGCTGCCATCTTTTGCCATGAACACGCTTCTTAAGTTGCCTTTCCATTCACACAATAACCTTTTACACACATTTGTGTGTGTGACAATACTGTATTCGTTTCTCTGAAACTGCTGCATTTACTGATTCCACTTTGCAAGACCATTATCACAATTCCTTGAAAAGGTTAAACTTACTTGCTGCCGGCCGCCTCCTGCGTCGCGGGGATTTGCCTAATCGGGCTGGAAAGAAGCTCCTCTTAGGTCAGGGAGTCTATGGGGTTTCTCTAACCTGGCTGCTCAATACAGCCGGGTTAGAGAAACCTAAGAGCGCATGTGTGTTTTGGTTAACCTGAGATGGCCGGCCAAATACACATGAGCACTTAGGGAGTGCACGTAGCACTCCTCCTCCCCCACATGCCTCTGCCCACCCCTCCCTGCACACGCTGGCTGAGTCAGCGGCATTTTTTTGAAAAAACAATAACGAAATATCATTTTAATTTTTTGCTGCTGGCTCTGAGCCAGTGGGGCGATGCTCTTGCACTGATGATGAAATACCGGTTGTCTACACTCCATATGAAGAAATAGAAGTTCCTCTCATGTACCAAGAAAACATAAATGTTTAAAGGTGTCCTACCACACACCAACAACACAAAATCCGCGGGTCTCTTAAAAGAGTACAGACAAAGACACAGGCAATCCAACAGAAAGATGTGAATCAGGGGAGTCCTATTTAAGAGGACGGAATCCCATCACCCACCGAAGTGGCATGCTTCATCATTTGGGATCTCCTCTTGGCTGCAACAATTTACCCAGCCTAGAAAAACAAGCATTGGATTCCTTCGCTAAGGATACCTCCCTCACCATCAAGCCCGCCGATAAGGACGGTGCCATTGTCCTTATGGACACTACTGACTACCGGGCTGAATGCCTGAGACAACTGATGGATGAGCGATCGTATAGAAAGTTGAATTCAGACCCGACAGCGAGACTCATGAGAGAGATTGGTGATCTGGTTGAAGAAGCTAGAACAGAGGGCTGGGTGACAACCCACGAGGCCAGATTTCTTGTAACAACTCATCCGGTAATGCCATATTTGTATGTGTTACCCAAGGTACACAAGCCCCAACGGCCCCTACCCGGGAGACCCATCATTTCGGGACTGGGCTCGCTCCTGGAACCTTTATCCACGTTTGTGGATCACTTTTTGAGACCACTAGTGAAAGCGATGCCCACTTACCTTCAAGACACAAAGGATGTTTTACAACTGCTCCCAGGTATTGATTTCAACACTGAGATGGATTTCCTCGTCAGCTTTGACATCGAATCCCTCTATACCTGTATTCCTCAGGGAGAGACATTGGATGCCGTCAGGTCACTTTTGGACCAGAGTCCCTATGCAATGAGCACACCATTCCCTTCATCATGGAATGTGCCAGGTTGGCGATGACTGACATTTTTTTCAGATTCGAAGATCATATCTACCTCCAAACATCGGGTACTTCGATGGGCAGTGTTTTTGCCCCCAGCCTGGCGAATTTGTATGTACACCTATTCGAACAACACTGTGTACTTGCCGAAAACAATCCATTCCTGGGACACATCAGGGAGTGGAAACGCTACATAGACAATATCTTCGTCATATGGAGAGGAGATGCGGATACACTAATGGCATTCCATATTTGGTTGAACACACAGAATAACTTTCTGAACTTTACGATGGATTCAAGTAAAACAAGCCTGCCGTTTCTTGACTTACGTATTTTTCCATCTGCGAGGGGTCTTGAAAGCGAGCTATACACGAAAACCATGGCAAGGAACTCACTATTAACATTTGATAGTTTCCATCCGAAATCCTTGCGTGAAGGGCTGCCATTTGGCCAGTTCCTTCGGCTCAGAAGGAACTGTTCAACTACTGAAGACTTCAACAAACATGCCACCGTGCTGTCCCGGAATCTGCGGGCTAGAAAATACCCCAAGAAACTGATATGCCAGTCTTACAAAAGAGCTTCCAACAACAATCGTGAAGCTCTAATAGAATCCGCGACTTCCAAACCTCCACTCACGAGATTTACTTGTGTGAACACATTTAGCACACAGTCTAATCAGATCCAAAAGATTGTGTGCAAACACTGGCGCATCTTAAATGTAGGACAAGACAAAATACCCCCTCCCCTTTTTTCTTTCAAAAGAGGTACCAATTTGCAGGATTGTTTGTCCATACGCGACCAAGAGGTGGTACTGCCCCAAGTCAGGGTACTCTCTGGAACATGCCAGCGGTCCAGGGACATTATCCATGTGGTACATGCGCGGTTTGTCCACAAACTAAACATACACTTAGTTAGACATCGGTACCAATAGACCTTGGAGACAAACCAAGCATACGAATTGCAACAGCGAGAGAGTCATCTATTTAATAATATGCCCCTGTCTTAAAAAATATGTGGGCATGACTACCAGAAAAGTTAAGCAGAGGATCATGGAGCATAAGAGCACCATCCGGTGTAAAAAACAATCAACGAGATTGACCAACCACTTCCTCGAGCTTAAACATAAGCCAGAGGAGATGGTTTGGACTATTCTTGAGCAGCCATATATACCAGCACATATTACTGACGTCTCTAGTTTTCTTTTAAAAAAAGAACAGCGCTGGGTCTTTAAGTTACATAGTGATACCGAGGGGCTGAATGACGAGATCCCCTGGACCTTAGTCTGAATCAGGATTTGTACCAGTGATAGCTCCACACCGGGGGTGCAGCCACCGGCTGTCTTAGTTTATACACCGCAGTTTAGTAGGCCCCATGGGACTATTTCTGTCAAAATTATGCAGCATGTTCACATGTTCACATTCCTGACAGCATATACCAGACAAGTAAATAGGATGGCATGTGGCTTCGATGTGTACTGTTCATCACTATTCTTTAATGCGGGTACCGTTTACATGTTAATATTGCACACTGCCTGAGGAAAACTGATGGTCCATTTTGAGTCATCACTAAAGCACTAAATGCTGGAGAGTTCACACTACGCGATTGTGATTGACAAAGAACTCGAATTGGGACACTCTACTCGGATACACCACACGATGGTGATCTAGCTGATATTCAATAAGAGTGTGCGCGTACCACCAGCACCACATTCTTCAGTGGCCTGAGAGGCCCAGCATAATCTATGTGTACCCCCTTCACCTTCTCATAGACATAATTTCAGGCTACGGCATTTAACACAGTTTATTTGTTTGCGTGACACATGAAAACTGGGTTTCTGTGCATCGCACCATACTATCCAGTAGTCTTAGCGGGGGTGGCACACTCTAGATTTTATGACGAGCACTCGTTAGGCACGCAAAAACATTGACGCGGCTCATTGCCACCCGCCGCCCGGTACGCTTAAACTGCATTACCCATACACCCCAGGGTTTTTTTTTTAGTTCTCTGACGCGAACGCCCTGGCGTGCACCGCATTGGCGTAGCTCCATTCACATACTGTTTACGCGTTTTTAAGCGCGACAGCAACGGCTAGCCACAGGTGTTCGATTTCAACGATCATCTGAACACCCTACTTAATGCCGCTGACGCCACCGTCTGCTACTGCTCGTGACAACCAGATTTGGGTCCGAGGTAGCGACGGACAGGTAAGCGCAGCGGGTCTGTGGGGGTTGGTTTTGTTGGTTTCTTCGGTTTCTTTACTTTCCTCACTTTCGTTATTTATTATTATTTTTTGGCTCTGGGTACTGTAACATTTATTGCAGCCCTGGTTGGTCTTTAGCACTTCATGGCGTCCCGGGGCTATATTAAACCAATCAGAGCCCTGTCATCACTCTTATACATGATCTTGGCTTTTAAGTAGTCTGTGACTTTAGCACTTCATGGCGTTTTGATGTCTTGTTGGGAGACAGTAGAGAACAACAGTCACTTGTTCTCGTTTTGAACATTCTGAGTTTTTTCTAAACCCCAATGCACTTGTCTAAATATACATTTGGTATGAGCTTGGCACTTTACACACTTGACAAGCATACTTTTGGCTTTGTATGATCTCAGTAGTTTTGCCATTTAGCATATTCCACGCCCCGGTGGTGATCTGAGTAAACCCTCTTGATGCTACTTTGCAAGAGTGGTGGTTCCATGAGGGTCCACCATTTTTAGAAATAAGTAAAAAGTTTCTAGTTTTTGGTATTATTTCCATTTTCTATAATTATTTTGTTTACAGAGCGTTGCCTCACGCCCTGAGTTGTTACCAGGAGCGGTGGGTAGTCCTCCCGATTACATACGGGTACGGGTTTTGATATAATGATTCCACATGATAGTATGATATGTGTCGAATATTTTATTGATTAAAGTGTTCTTATAAATACAGACAGCACATGTGCATGAAATTCTGAGTCTACATTTGCTCTCTTTTTTCTTCTTCTCAATAGGTGTTTACCACATATCCCTGTAGTGCCTACAAAAAGTATTACACAGGTATAAGTTGGTGGTATCGTTCCAATTAATTTGGTAAAAAATATTTGTTGTGTATTCTTAAACACTTATTTATGCAGTAGTAGTAACAACCAGGTCCTGAGGAAGACCATGATCGAGTTGTGATCTTGATTGGCTGAAACATGTAGATCCTCTTATTGCTTTGACCAGCGCATTCACACATTATTTCAGACCGCGCTTACACTGCTTTTAATCCTTGACACCACGGGATACCTAATAAATGTATTTCTCTCCTGGTAGTCAATTTTAATTACTCACTTTATACACTGCTTTACGCACTCTTCACTACACTGTTCCATGCTCCATCGATCTTAGGAGATCTAGTCACTGGATCATATTAAAACATCTGCGAGCTCCTCCTAAACACTCGCTGGGAGTTGCAGCTCATTGGCGGCACTAGGTTGCAGCCAAGAGGAGATCCCAAATGATGAAGCATGCCACTTCGGTGGGTGATGGGATTCCGTCCTCTTAAATAGGACTCCCCTGATTCACATCTTTCTGTTGGATTGCCTGTGTCTTTGTCTGTACTCTTTTAAGAGACCCGCGGATTTTGTGTTGTTGGTATATATGGTATGGGCATTGATCCGCACTGGTCTTTAAACTTCCCTTAGACCCCTTTTTCTATCTGGTATTGTATTGTCCTACCACACACAACAGAAAACGTGGGACTCGGTCTGCTCAGCAATGACGGAGTGACAGGGCCAGTCTTTGCCGGTTACACACCGCATACTAATGTTGATAATTTACCAGCAGCAGAGGTGTCAAGACTACACAAAGATTTACTAACAATATATAGAAGTCTTACACAGTTCATTATGCAAACATTGACACTTAACCCTGCGTGGATTGCTCAAGCTCCACAACCACAATTGGCTACCCCAGGCATCAGCCCACAAACGCTAAATGCAATCATGGGAAAAATTCCCGTCAGACAGGAGGAGATTCCGTTCTGGATTGCACAAGAAACGAGCCAGTTTGAAGCAGCGTTTCCCCATTTGGGCCCACAGGAAAAACACAGAATATTAATAATTTGCTTGCCAATGGGGATGGCTCCCCCTGTGAAAGACTGCACAACTTGGGGTACAGTTTTTTCTGCAGTATATACCAGAATGCATGGTATCCCTTCTTTGGCTGTTTTGCCTGAAGTGCTACAAAAGGGGATGATGGACGGAACGTTTGAGCCAATCAAACACTCACCCCCAGTCAACTGATCTGGGTTTAATCCATCATCATTCTTTAGCTCACTCCACCACCCCAGTTCAGACATGGCCATATGCAAATCAGTCTGACCCTGTGCCTCATGGGAACAGTCCAGCCCGAACTGCCAAGCCATGTCTTCCCTGGACCGGAAACAAGCATCCTAGGACCGGTTTCTGGCATTCCAGCCGTCATCAGCCAGGCTTGCTTGAATCCAGTGGCAAAGTGAGCAAGGGACCCACGTCTGGGCATACCCCCGCCAACTTAGGGCGAACAAAGCGATACAAAAGGGGATGATGGACGGAACGTTTGAGCCAATCAAACACTCACCCCCAGTCAACTGATCTGCAAAATAACGATGGATTAAACCCAGATCTGTGACTGGGGGTGAATGTTTGCCAATGTGCAGCATTCCGTCCATCATCTTGTGTGTTTTGCATTTCGCCCTAAGTGGGAAGGGTATGCCCAGACGTGGGTCCCGTGCTCACTACGCCACTGGAGTCAAGCTATCCTGGCTGATGAAGGCTGATAGCCTGAAACCGGTCCTAGGATGCTTGATTCCGGTCCAGGGAAGACATGGCTTGGCAGTTCGGTCTGGACTGTTCCCATGAGGCACAGGGTCAAGACTGATTTGCATATGGCTATGTCTGAACTGGGGTGGCGTGGTGAAGCAAAATAACGATGGATTAAACCCAGATCTGTGACTGGGGGTGAATGTTTGCCAATGTGCAGCATTCCGTCCATCATCTTGTGTGTTTTGCCTGAAGTGCTGAAACAGCTTCAGAATGAGTACGGGGCAGCACCTATCTTGGACTTGGGAATGAAACTGATGGGCAAGTTTGTCACAGTATCCGCCATTATGTTACACAACATAAATGGCAGTAGCGCTGGCCATACGTCAACGCCTAAGGGGTTTGACTCCTTCACAGCAGGAGCGTGGATTACCTAAACTTATCAAAGAAACCTATGCTATGCTTGATAGAGATAATTTGAGAGCCAGACCTGGTAAACCACAATTGAAGAGTAATTCTGAAAAGTGTGATATTATTAGACTGCTTGACAGGTAACAGGATACTGATACACGTTTGTCTCGTTCCTTTCAGGAGGCATCTGATAAACATTTGTAGAAAGGTGGACGGTTAGAGCGCAGATCAGAGGAGCACATGAAATGGAAGAAGGACTCACAACGCTCATCTGACTTGACAATAAAACAGGAAGATAAACCAAAACCTTCCAAGCTGCAATTCAAAAAGAAGAAGGTAGCTGGACTGAAGGTCAGGCATGCCCCAGATAATGAGGACTCTGCTTCTGTGCGGGAATGGGCAGTGACAATGCTAAACAGCGCGGCAGAAGGCACAATAGTTCACCGGAACCTGATAGATTGTCTGGTGGGAGTAGCGCTGGGTTCGCATATCATGGTGGAAACACCTGAAAATAGGGTAATTGTCCCGATCGTTTATACGAAATACAGCTACAATTGGAGGTACATACCCAGATACATCAATGTTCTCTTCTGGGAGGATTTAACTTACGGTTACGATATTCTTTTGGTTGAAAAGGATTGGCCACCTGATTTCATAAAGGAATGCCCAAACTGGGAAAGGGTAATTTTACCTGCTTTCTGCGACCTCGTTCCAGAATCAGTAAAACATTAATACACCAAGGACTAGGCGCTAGCACTAGCTCCTGCATTATACCGCAACCATGTGGGGTGGAATGATGATCCCCTCATCATGAGATCACATTGAGGATGACCCTAGAACCTCAATGACAATACCCAATTAAACATGAAGCTCAAAAACAAGTTAGGGAAATGCTAGAACAACTTGAAAACCAGGGTGTAAAAGAAAATTAAACCTCATCAATGAATAATCCTTTGTTTCCAGTAATGAAACCAGACCATTCATATCATCTAGTATTAGACTACAGACACTTAAATACAGCTACTCACACATTTGCAGTAAAGAATAACACAGTGTCGTGCTAATGAGCAATATTGTGTGGAAGAAATACAAAACAACACTAGATATCTCAAATGGATTTTTCTGCCAGAATATAGTACCTGGAAGCAAATATCTGACAGAATTTAGTGCACTAGGTTCTTAAAAACAGTTCTGTCGATTACCCCAGAGATGTAAGAATAGCCCGGGGCTGTTTGCATCCAGAGTAACCTAGGTACTAGAACATTTTGATGAATAGTCATTGTCCTATGTCGATGACCTATATCTGATGGATGTTGACCTTATGGAACACTTGACAAGAGTGGATTGCATAATCTTAGGGTTTGTTTACATGGGCTACAAATTCAATTTAAAAAAATTGCCCTCCTCAATATCTTTTTTCTGGGATATGAGCTGTTAGGTGAAGAAAAAAGCCTTGCGACACACTTCCTAGAGAAATGTGCACTGCTTCAAACACCAACAACATTGAAAATACTCCAATCCATATTGGGATTCCTAATATTTGGCAAAACACACATTTCAGATTACGCAGAATGGGTTAAGCCATTCTACGACTTGATACGTCCAGACTTCTCAAGCTTACATTGGACACAGGAACATACAAATATTTTACGTTCCTTACAAGCTGACATGATAGCTTAAAAACATTTACACACACTTTCGAACATAACAAACCTGGTGATCTACGTCATCACGGGAACATCAGGGTATACACAACGACAGTGACACAGTACTAGTTGCATATAAATCACATTTATACACCAATGCTGAAACGCGTTTTGCACCTACTGAAAAAATATACACAGCAGTACAGACTGCTGTGGTAAGAGAGCGAGCCCTTTCTCAGGTTAAACGCATAATTGTTGTGAACCCAGTGCCGACCTTAGAGGCCCTCACCAAAGCAAGCATTCCGCACGCTAAGGCTTTACAATCACCATGGGTACAATGGGCTAACTCACTTACCACAGCAGATGTAGAGTACAGATTTGATTCTACACTACAAACACAATCCTTTCTGCAGTATGAACAAGAATATCCTCTGCCAAATTAAATAATGCCTCTAGATTGCTATGATTACATCATATATACTGATGAGCCTGCCCAGCTGACGTAGAGACTAAGCACCACTACTCAGCTGCGTGCCCAATTGTAAAAGGGTGCATGCACGATGGAGAATTCCATTCTAAGAAAACCTACATGCAATCAATTGGTGACTGCACAGCGCATCTAGCAGAAATAAAGGCTCTAATTCTGGTACTAGAGAATATGGATTATGGATTCCCCACACTTATAGTGTGCGATTCATATTACTGCATCCAGTCCTATAATGAATACCTACACTATTGGAGCCAGAATAGATTCAGAGATTCAAAGGGTTGCACAATAGAGCACAAGTTGCTTTGGGAAAAGGTGGCAAAGCTGAAAGATCGCTTTCCATGGACTCATGTAATTCACAAATTGAGTCATCAACGTGTTGGCATTCACGTTGCAGGGAATTCTATGGCTGATAAAGCCGCAAAAGCAACAGATCACACAGCTTCAGTTGCTACAGTAACTCATTCTAGCACAAGGATAGACCAGTGGTGGCTGTCAATGCTGTATGGGACGGCACACACCTGCCCACAGGCTTTCCACTCAAGAACTCCTACAAGTTAGATGCACAAAACATACCATATGCTCATATTCCTGGAGTGGGTGATAGAGTAATACCACAGATCGAGTCATCTCTCAGTTCTAAAACACCTGCCGAGCTGCCAAAGATTGATTTGACTGCCTCTGGCTACTTCATCGACTTTTATGACTTCTCTTCCGACACTTCGGATCCGACACCACAACCTCTGCCTCTCCCTTTCAGGCTGAAAGTTCATGTTTTCTATTTTTGACTGAAAAGGACATATTTTGTTTCTTCTTGGTTGCATCTTTGGATTACAATTGGGTTCCTTTTCCTGGTCCACTGGATTGGTTTGGTGACAGTTTTTTCCTGCATCTAAATAGATAATAGCCTCCAGAATGCTCTGCAGTACATCTGGTGAACTTGGTACTCAAACCACATCCATCATCACACTGTGAATGGAGAGACCTTTCCCTGGTGAACATTGTAGCAGTTCCAGTTCCCAAGGGAATTGTTTGGGATAGGATATCGTATGACGTGTATGGTCCCACTGAACTTTTACAAATTCCGTATTTGTTCAAAATTTCATTGAATTATGTCATTACCCCTAGTACTGTTTCTGATGGTTGGGACATTGATACAGAGCATGAATTGCTAGAAGATCTAGAGCATTCAACTGTGTTTTCCTCTGACTAATTATATGATGATACATCTAATTATGATGACATGTTCTGTTTTCAACATTACAGCCATCATTTCCTACATAAAACAAGGGTTCCACATGCTGTTTATAATTACACTCAATGGGAATGTTCCCCTACATCACCATGAGGTAGTTCAAAAACATTTGCACTGAAGTTTACTTATTTTTCTGGTTACGATACATCGAACCCAGCCTCATATTTTTATAGGCTTGTACTATCACCTACATAGAAAAATATGCTAACTGACAACAAGCTGATATATTCTGACTCATTTCTTTCCCAGCTGTCTGTACAGGGTTTCGACTTTCGGAGGGACACAATAGATGTAACGTATACTTGGGGGACAAAAGATTGGCAGGTTCAGGGAACTGAGGCTTTGTTAGAGCATGCCTAATACCACAACAAATGATTTTCCTGAACAAAACTGTGAAACAAACATCATGTCTTGGAATAGCCAAGGTAAAAGATTTGAACACACCACAAATTCCCACGTTTGCACGTTTTGAGAACTGGTAACAATTAACACACTACAGTACGGATAAGTGGCACATACAATTCATCTGACCCCAATTGGAAGGGATGGTTAGTTTGGCCTCTGGACACTATAGGATGTCAGGCACGATTTGTGGGTAACACAGAGGGTTTCAAGAGTAATAGACCTGACATGCGTTATGTGCAGACTAAACACTCAGGGGTGGTGACAACCTACAGTGTTAGGAAGTTGTGCACTGATTGGCTAAAAACCTCAACACTGTCTCAGGTGAAACAACACTTGTCCCTTTTATCTGAAGACCTGGAACTCAGGGACTTTTTATTGGGTCCCCGGAAACCACATCAAAAGCGCTTCTTGTATGCCATATACGACGAATTATGGAAGGTTTCTCAGCAGGATGCTGCTGAAAGACTGCACGAGATTGACAGGGTTAATTTATAGAAGGCTTTTGCAGTGGTTGACAATGGTATGACCACCTTATCCTCTAGAATATTCTCTTTGGGCAACATAGTGTCATCTGCAATAGACATTATACAACAGGACATGTCCACATTACAATATGGGCTATTATGCTATGAAGCTGGAAACTTCAAACACTATGTTCTGGCCACGTGCCATGGCGACGTATTAATGCCACTGGTCTGTTTTCTCCATTCACCTGGCGGAACAGCAGACACTCATGACACGTAAAAATGCAAGTACACCATGCTACACATTGAAAAGCTAGAGAAGTTACTTTTCACTGTTGCTGAAACGCCGTCCGCGGATTGGATAATCCATGGGTATATTAATTTGTCAATTTCAACATTCCATTTCCAATATTGTCTACAACACCACCAAGTAGGCAGTTATGAAGCATTAAGGAAAGGGTTTGTGCACGAGTATTGGGCACTGCCTTTCAAGTTTCGATGTAGAAATGGGGAATCTGAAGTCTTTCTCAGTGGTTCTGACTGTGGGAGCACTTTAAGTGGGTCGTTAGTCTGCAAGGATATTTTGTTGCACTGGGCTTGTAATGCATCTGTGGCAAACTTGTCCTGTTACCTGAAAGGTTCCCTGGCAGCTGTTATTCGTCCAGCTTTCAGGTTGCTCTCTAATGGGAGCTATTTGATGCTTAACAGTCAAGGCTGTTGTTGAATGAAACCCAGCATCTCTTATCTGGTGACTGTAAATTCCATAGTTACTTGTTGTACTAAAGTTCTGTTTCCACCTGCCCACAGGGGTTAGTTAGGGAGGCAACATATTGGCCTTCAATAAATGTTTCAAACATACTCTTTGATGCTCTGAGCAAATTGAAAAGCCATGCTGTTTCAAAGAGATATGGCCTTAACATCCGCTAAAGAGATGCTTGATCTCCAGGTTGCAAGGTCCTCTTCGGAGATACAGTCGCTACTCCATACTAACTTCCCACTGCATTTTGGAGAGTTGGTTCATCGTATTTTTAACATGTCTGATGCGAAGGGACTAGCTCACTTTTTTAAATCTATAGGCTCTGGGTTGGTTAGTACCTTCCAGACAGTTTTTTGGAGTAATTCCATCTTTTATACACTCTGTACTTGAAAGCATTTTTGGAGGTCTTCTGCTTGTCCTGCTCTTGGTTGCAGGGACTGTGATTTTCATTTTTCTGCTTCGCAATGGATGTCCAAGTTCAAAACAAAATTGAACGAGCACTACCACATGTGCTGCTGTGCCGTGAACGCATGGTGCATTGCTTCGGTACACCTCTGCTTCAGGAACTGAATGAGCATTGGTTCTTGTCATTTCGGCCTGTCTGGCAGCACTGGGTGCAGCCTGTCTTCTGCTGTCCACTGTGCACTTTCGAGTGTGTCTTGGATTTATGCCTCGGATTGTAATTGGTTGAGGCATTGGACATGGATATACTGGTGGACCCCTTAAAGGCGCATTTGTATAGTTGTCCCCAGCATATTCCATTGCTGCTGAATGCACTTTTTGAGCCATCCTGGGATGCTTCAGCTCCTAGTGAAATGGATCTTGGCTCTGCATACCTTCTACAGGCTGTGGTCACTCCCTTAGCGGCTGCTGTGGGGGCTGATTGGGAAAATATTTGCTCCGTTAACATGCTTCGATGTGCGCCTCTGGGAACATCATCTGCGTTTGCTGGAAACAGAATTGTTTTGTCTACCACTCAGAACACATGAACAATTGGCTATTCTGTTTGGTGGGAACTCTTAATTTGGCCTGATTTTGTTTTTCTAAAAGTAATTTTAAACCTGATTTTATTAACTTGTATATGTGTTATACTTTCAAGCAAATGGCTTTCTGTGTGCTTTGACTTTCAAATTGCATGACTGCCTTTTTAGAATTCGTTTTAGATGATTTTTATACCTTAAAATTTTTATATGCCACTCTTTTTATATAGCTTTTCTATTTTTTAGACAACTTATTGGCAATCCCTTTGTCTGAGGAGTGGGTGTCATGCGTCTTAGTTAGGCCCATGTAGAATCGCTGCCATCTTTTACTATGATGAAATTTTTTAAGTTGCCTTTTCTTTCACATAATAACCTTTTACACACATTTGCGTGTGTGACAATGCTGGATTTGTTTCGCCGAAACTGCTTCGTTTACTGATTTCACTTCGCGAGACCATTATCACGACTCCTTGAACACCATGTCCAAGGCCTCACACACATTGTGCAAATGTCATTCTATTTTTCATCCACGAGGCGACACAGCTATCTATAGACCATAACAATGCTGGCTTGCCTAAAGGACTCGCAAGGATGCTTTTCATTATAAATAGACAAGCATTTCCAGGTTTAGTCAGAGCAGCACTCTGCTGACATTGGCGAGGTCTCTATACGCTGAAACTTCAGTCCAGCAGCTTGCTGATATCTCGGGCTTGGATCATCCGGTACAAGGATTCTTGGCAGGACACACACACTCCTTAGTATATTAGGTTAGGGGCTGCATAGTAGGAGTACGCCAGATTTCTGTATTGTGTTATATGCCTGCATATGTACATTGTCTTAGCACAATGGTGGAACTTTTTATTCTGTTCACTGTCCTGGTACTTCTAATAGCTTTTATCTGCTTCTGTCTATTGATCATTGCAGCATATATACTCCATACAAGAATCATGTTTGTTCAATAAACATTGAAAGCGTCCCATTGTGTATTCCTTGTATATTTCTTTGAGAATAAGAGAGCACAAGTGATTGAGCAAAAGAGTTCGAGATCTGTTACCACGATCCCTGGGGGATCAGGGTTGACATTTTCAGTGGTTGCCAGAACCATTTGCTACCCACCTCGGTTTAGGGGTACTCATGGTGGCACTGTGAGCTAGCTGGCCTTAAGGACAACATATCCTGAGGGGGTGCATAGAATCAATCTGGCACTATCCCAACAGTTATGCCATTCACAAATGCACAGTTCCTACTGTAGGATGGAAACTACACAACACCAGCAGTGGCCCGTGCAGGTAAGAGTGGTGGGGCCAGGTAGGGGGGGATTTCGACAGACGATGATGGAAGATTAATTATTTATTGAATTTTCATTTATGGTCGTCTGTCGAATCCCCCCAACCCGGCCCCACCACCCCACTGCTCTTACCTGCACAGGCCGCTCCTGCACAACACTCTGCATGGCTTTGAGTGGCCTCATAAATCATGAGTAAGGCAACGCAGCGCAAATTGCAGAGTCACCATACTCTGCACCAGAGAGACATTCCATGGGGGTTGCGGTGGGTTTCCCCACACAACGTCCATAAAATTTGATGCTACCCCAGATTTACAAAATTACGAAAACATGGGGAAACACTAAATCCTCCTGAGGTGAGGCGTAACAAGGAGAAATATGTTTATTTCTTCTTGTTTTTTCCTCTTTCTATGTGTGCTGAATTCTGCAGAACACATTGAAAGAGAAAATGCCTCTTAGTGACCCTTCCTGCACAAAAACAATCCTGTATGCAATGGAGGCACCATTGAACCTTGGTGCAAGGGTGCCTTTGTTTGCGCTAAGCTGCAGAAACGGCACCAGCGCAGGGAGAATGGACAGGAACGCACTGTATTGCATAAATATGGTGCATTCCAGCCCTTTCCCTTTGGCGTAGGACAGAGCACTAACGTGCCTTGCTGAGCTGCCCTATGCCAAAATCACATAAATGAGGGCCTTTGAGTTTCCACTGTAAAACAAGAGTGTTATTCGACCCCTCTACAGATTAATGTGCAAGATGTTGGGAGCTCTGCAGTAAATAATAAAATATTTAATATAACGCGTAGCTCAGTCCTAAGGGAGGCACTAGGAACTAATAAGAGAGAATTCAATCTGAACAATAATGTTTGAGTTGGATGGGTGCAAGGACAGGACAGAACTTGCACAGGAGCAGAATAAGCATTGCCTTACTTTCCAGAGTTTGACTTGGGATGGACAGACCCATAACTGGGGCAGTGAAATCAGTGGCTCAGAGTCAAGGCCGTTTTAAAAAAAAATTCTATATGACATATTATTTCAAATGATTTGCAGCACCCGTAATTTACCCCTTAATGTCCCTGTGATTAAAGTAGCAACAAACATTGGCAATTTCAATAGGTCTGGCTTATGAATGAAAGTGTCTTTTGTGTCACTGATGGAGTAGACACTCGATAAGTCATCCTATGTGCACTCTGTCACCCATCTTTGCACTCATGCATCGATTTATCAGTCCACTGACTCATCCTTCCATTCATCCTCTGACACAACCATTATAAAAAACACACAAAATAAACAACATATTGAAGATAAATTAAAAGAATACAAGTAGAAAAACAAAAGTTTGATGCCTTCTAAATACAGAGGGGCATATTTACGTTCCCTGGCGCATCCCTGCATATCAGCAGGGATGCGCCAGGGAAAATGCGTCACGCAAGTTTACCCTTGCGCCACGTCCGATGCGCCGCATTTACAATGCGGCGCATCGTGGCGCAAGGATAAGCAGATGCGTGACGCATCTGCCGGCGGAAGGTTGGCGCAGTGCTGAAGTTGTGTCGCAAGCGCGACGCAACTCCAGCACTGTTCCAACCTTCCCTATCCCTAACATGGTGCGTCAATCCTTACGTCTGCTTGAAGCAGGCGTAAGGATTTGACGCACCAGCGCTCGGAAAAGTGACTGCGTGAAATCTTGTAGATTTCACTACGTCACTTTTCCGAGGCGTTCCTGCACCGGAACGCCCCCAGCGCCGGTACGCCCACATGAAACCTGACGCAGGTTTCATGTGGCGCAGGGGTTTACTACGTGATGCATCTCCCTAGATGCGTCACGTTGTAAATATAGCGCAACACGGCGCATGGTTTGCGTCTCCGCTGCGTCACATGCGTGACGCAACGGCGGCGCAAAAGTGGCGCAAGGGGCTTGTAAATATGCCCCAGGGTGCATATATTTGCAATAACAAAACTTAGCATAGCAGCGGGTGTCCAACTTGCAAATGTCTTGTAAATAGTCTATCATTGTTTTAAAGTCCCAGCATAGACATCACATTTAGAAACAATGCCTTGGCCATTTTGGAATGGAAAAACAATGATATACTATGGATAACAGCATTTAATAGTATTCTGGTTTAGAGGAAGCGGTGCCAGTGCCTCATTGTTGCTGGTGTTTGCTGGTGCGTGCTATTTGTCTGGTCACCGATACAGTAGAGTGTAATAAAATGTTGGCACAACCTATTATAAGGTACACCAGAGAATCTTTGATAATGATGGACGGGAATACTATTGGTTCAAGGGTTTACACAATTTTCCTCTATCTAATTTATGACAGGAGGGGCCATGCTTTGACCACTTGAAAGTAGCCGGGTCATCAGTACTTAAGGAATCGCCCTCAAAGAAAAAAAAACATACAGATTCCCACCCCACGGACGATGTTTCTCAGAGGACCATGTCCTCTAACGCTTTTGAAGGCAACCTGAACCTGGCAGTACAATGTATACTAATTAATGCATGTTCATTGGTGAAACATGCTGTGGAAATCAGAGAACTTCTTGTTAATTCTAACTTCGTCATTTTATTTATTACTATAAATACAACTCTAAAATATGACCTTGGTTCTGCATGTCCAGAAGACTATAAAGCAGTCCGTTTGCCCGACGAGCATGTAAAGGTGGAGGGCCGGCTATACTATTTAAAGAGCATTTCAGTATGTCCAGGGTAGAAATTTAGGTCACGTTTTTCCCCTGGCCAACAGATTTGAACCTTTGTTAAGTACACAGGGGCTTGATGAAAATGATTGACTAACATCAGCCCAGGTAAAGCCGCAGGGCACTAGGCCCATGGCTCCGGTCTTTAACATTCCAGTTTTATTTGTTTCACCTCCTAAGCCAGTGCCCACCTGCTCACTTAAGCCAGCTTTAACATCTGATACCCCTGGCCCCTTTTGTATGAAGATACTCTCATGGAACATAGCAGGCTTAAGGTCAAAAAGAGATGGCGCAATATGGCAGAATCTCCTCTTACCATGTCATATATTTGCCCTACAGGAAACTGGGACACCAGCAATAGTTTTTTTCTGGATGGTTTTATATCGTTCTTTAAGTGTGCAATTTCCTCAACAGTGGTAAGAGCAAGGGGATGTCTCCATTTATTGGTCTCACTTGAATTAACCTGTAAAAGTAGATTGGTAGAGTGTCAATCATCCCATCTATTAGCAGTGGAGCTGACATTTAAGAATCATCCCACCCTATTAGTTGTTAACTTTTAAAATCCCTTTACTAGAAGCCTTGAGACAGAACCTTTAGTAGCTTTGGAGGGGCTTCTTGAACATTATGGGGAGGGGAAACACTCCTATTATGAGATAATAGTCTTGGGTGACTTTAACACTCATCAATGTCACCTTAATTGTATTGCCACAATGGATCAGGGGGACTTCTTACCTTTGGTCACACATTTTGAGCATTCACCATCAGGCACTCACATAGAGGGGCTCCTCTCAGTCAACAATCTGTACTGTTTAGAGCAAACAGAGGTAAACACCCCGTTTCCCACTTATACAGGCAGGGGCTGCACCAGCTGTATTGATTAAATAATGCTCTCTGCACCTCTAGCCCAGGCAGTGGAGACATTGAGCGTTTTCTGGAGCAGCCACAGTGACCACAATCCCCTTAAGCTTGAGCTAGGTTACCTGTCTGCTCTACAAGGAGCAGAGGGCAGGAGTATCCCAAATGAGGACATTGGTACCAAAGACCAAGCACGTAGGCTGAAGTGGGAGAAGGTGATACCGGAAAGATTCCTGGATAATTTGTATGCTGCATGCACCTCAGAGATTTCAGTTTGTATGGACACCAACACGCAGGATAGAGCTGTCCTAGATGCCTTTGATAAACTAACTAAGCAGATAGCCTCCAGTCTAACTACCAAGAGCAGGAGTAAAGGACCCAAGTACAAAAGGTGGTTTGATGGTACTTGCACCACGGCTCATAGGAAGTTATTGCTGGCACTCAAACGAGTAATAAGGCCATGGTTAGGAGCTGTAGGAAGGCTTACAAGTCTGTAGTCCATAAAAGGAAGAACTTTATCAGGGAACAGGCCTGGGAGGCTCTCGGTCAAGTTAGTGTTCTGTCTGATAGCTCAAAGTTTTGGGCCACAGTCAATAGTCTCTTCTTTTCTGATACAGCCAACTATAGAACAGACTGCACCATATCTGCTGAGCGCTGGGTTCAGCACTTCAAAGGCATGTATAGTGGTGATACTTTAGAAGAACCTGAAGCACATGGGGACCCCGACTTAGCTAGCATTTCACTTCATTTCAGCACAGACGAGGTTCTCAAAGCTATTAGAGCAACATCTGGCGGGAAAGCACCTGGTCCGGATGGAGTCCCCTCAGATCTGTAAGGCCGACTCTGTGATTTGGGCAAAGATTTTGGCATGGGTTTTCAATGCGGCCTGTATGTGTGGTTTCCCTCCCTCCTGGGCCAAGGCTATTATTATCCCTATTTTTAAAAAGGGCTCAAGGGATGACCCTGCTTTTTATCAACCTATCTCGCTTCTGGACTCGGCTGCTAAAATCATGGGGAAAGTGATACTGGAGTCCGTGCTCGTCGGGGCAAGTGGACTGCTTTATATTTCTTCACTTTAGTTATAAAATTAGCCTTTCGTTGTCTTCAGGGAAAAGCATATCAGGCACTTATTATGTTCTGCTTCTCAATGCTGTCGGTTTGAATTTTGTGATCAGGCTCTCAGTTTAGTAAATCTTCTTGTTGATATCTTTTCTTTACTTGTTCCAGATAGCGTTGGCGTCTTCTCGAATCGTGCTTCTCCTTTTCAGAAAAGGCTCTAACATACTCAAATTAAGGTGCCTCGGCTACAATGCTAGCTCAATAAAAAAAGGACTAAAAAGAACACGTGGTCCACAACCTTAAGAAAATTGCCTCCGGATAGGCACAACACCTTCATAGAAATAAGGACTTTAAAGCACGACAAATACAAGAAGAGAGCAGAAATTATCCAGTCTAAAGGCCCTGAAGAGAACCCCACAGTTAAAATGGGGCTCGAAACGCGTCGGCGTAGAAAACTGCTGGGATAAATCAACTATGATAAATGTCTTAAACGCAGGGAGCAAGTGTAAAAGAATTACCCTTGCAGTGTAATAGTGGATACCCAGTAGCCAACAACCTTTGATGAGTTATATGAAAAGAGTGCAGTCTAATACAAAACTGGTTGTTATTCATGAAATTGACTGGATCTATTTATCATGTTTTACACAAATGAATGTATATTGATTTGTGTCAGTTATTACGTCTTGTAAAAATTGAATGTGTTTTTTCTTTTATGTATAAATGTAGTTCACAATGTTTGTTTAACACATGTAATCACTGTGAAGTTGAAGTGTCTTTCTGACAGGCATGTGATACAAATGAAAAGATTTGCGTATATAAAAAAGTTCAAAAAGATAAGCAATTAAACGCTTCTGAATTTTCGAAAAAGCAAATTTTCTTAGACTGGTAAATTCATTCCAGCACCTTCAATAGACGGTTGGGTCCTTCTTTTTGCTTTCTACTTAATTACACCACGGCGGCAGTGAGATTTAATGAGGATGGCGGCGTGATGGACTTTTGGGTGGTCAAGAGAGGAGTCCGGCAGGGGTGCATTTTGGCCCCCCCTGCTGTTTACGCTGAATATCAATAAGTTAGGGGACATTCTATCATCTGCCTGTAAAGACATCCCAAGAGTTGGCCCCAACATGACCCCTGCCCTCTTGTACGCAGACGACGCGGTCCTGTTTGCCAGAACTGCCGTGGGTCTTCAAAAACTCTTAAACGGTTTTATAGATTTTATGGATTTACTTGATCTAGCCACTAATTTCTTAAAATCCCATACCATGTCAATAGGCTCTCGGAAGGCTGCCAGGATTAAGTTTTTCTGTAAGGGGGCAGAACTAACAAAAGTGTCAACCTTTCCGTACTTGGGGGTGCTGTTCGATGACCGAGGGACTTGGTCTGTGCAAAGAATACACAAAAAGAATGTCCTGGCCAGAGCAGCAGGGGCTACTTTGGAGTTTGCAAAAAAATCAGCGATGTGTTGGCTTAGATGTAGCTGCACACATTTTCCAGCACTTCTGCAAGAAGAGGAATATTCGAAATAGGTCTGAAGCTGTCTGGAATTTCCGGGTTCAGAGAGGGTTTTTTTAGGATGGGGATGACTTGCCCGGTTTTCAGGGAGTCAGGTAGGGACCCTTGAAGAAGAGAAGCGCTGATAATTGTAGTCCAGATGGGAACGATGAGTGGGGAGGTCGCTGCCAAGCAGTTGGCGGGGAGAGGGTCGTTGAAGTGGGTGTTCGGTTTTAAGGAGGCTAGAATTTTAGAGATGGACTGATCATCATAAAGTTCGAAGTTGGACCAGTGAGCCTTGTTTTTGGGTGTTGTTTGGAGGGGACAAGAGGGGAGAAGGGCTCCAGTAGGAGGAGAAGGGCAGTTTGAGGTGGCATAGAGTTCGTTACCTGGCGAGTTGATTTTGGTTGTGAAGAAGGAGGAGAACTCATCGCAGGTTATTAGGGATTTAGTTGTTTCTTTTGATGACTTCGCTAGTTTGTTTGATTGAAGTTTGACTATTTCGAAGAGTTTGCGGGGTCTGTTCTTGGCATTATCCAGTTTTGATTTGAAGAACTCTTTTTTGGACAAGAGGATATTCTTGTTGTAAGTATTTCTGGCCTGGCAGAGAAGTTTAAGATGGGAGGCTGAGGGGTGCTGTCTCCAGTTTCTTTCTTTAAGTCGAAGGGCTCTCCTTTCGCTATTGAGGGGTCCGCTGAACCAGGGGTTTTTGTCTTTGATTTGGGACCTTTTGAGCTTTAACGGGGCCAGATCATCCAAAATGTTAGTCATAGTCGAATTGTAGTGCTCTGTGAGGTCGTTGACCTTAGAAAGATTAGGGGGGGTGAAGGTCGCTCTCGCAGCGAGCTGTCAGCTTCTTGAGGTCAAGGCTCTTAGTGTCTCTGAGCCAGCGATTTGGTTTCACCGGTTGCCCAAGACATTTCAGGTGGTAGTCAGGTATTGTGAAGGTGATGGCGTGATGGTCTGACCAGTCGCATGGCTCAATTGAATTCAGCCTGACCGCTGATGCCTTAGAGATTATCCAATCCAAAGTGCCGCCTATTGTGTGGGTAGGTAGAGTGCATGCCTGGGTGAGTGATTGGTCAGCGAGGAAGACTTTGATAGCGTTGACTTGGGAATCATTGGGGTCGTTCCAATGCAGATTAAAGTCACCAAGGAAAATGTCATTGGAGTGGGGGGAGACCTTAGCAGTGATGATTTCCATGAGGAGATCTGTGAAAGTGTCGTTCTTGCCTGGGGGGTGGTAGAAGATGTGCAATTTGCATAACTGAGAAGTGTTGTTACTAATGGAGAGAGCAAGATATTCACAGGAGTCCATGGGTTCTGCATGGAGTTCTGTGACAAGGAGGTCTGAGCGGTAGATGCATGCAATGCCTCCCCCTTTTTTTATTTGTCTATCAAGTCTAAGGATGTTATAGCTAGGTGGGACCAATAAATCAAGGTAAGGAGATGAGGAATCATTGAGCCACGACTCAGTTAGGATAGCTACATCCGTATTATGGCTTAGGATGAGGGCGGCGATGTCCGAGGCGTGTCTTGCAGCTGAATGACAGTTAATAAGGAGGCCAGAGAGTGGAGCTTCGGTACGAGCGTTGTAAGAAGGGGAGGTTAAAAGTACTTGTGTTAGGTTGTTGCTGTTTACTCTATTACGGAGGGATGATGATCTATTGGTGTTGATTGCAATAGTGGGAATCAGGCAATCGACTTCCTTGTTCGGAGGACGGGGGCGTCAGGGGAGGTCATGTAGGATGTAAGGAGGGCTAGAGTTTCCTCCTCCGAGAGGTAGTTTGGAAGTTTGCGAGGGTGAAGTTGTCTGCTGGCCAGCAGCATGGGCTGGAGGGTGGGAATGGTGAGCAGGGGAAGGGCTGAGGTAAGGGAGGGCTTAAAGGTGGCGATAGAGTGTTCAGTGAGGAGAAGGATGTTCTTCAAAGCAAATAGGGATTTCTGGATTTTCTGAACTATGATGGATGCTCTGGTGTTCAGGGTTTCAAAGTCCAGAGGTGTAGGTTGTGCTTGCGGGCAAGGGACCAGGGGGACAGGACAGGGTCTGAATGCATGAGCGGTCGGGCAGACGGGGGAGCTCGACCCCCCCTATGGCTAGGTTACTGGGAGGAGGGGGAGAGGAGGGCTCGGCAAGCTCCAAGAGGAGGAGGTTCTGGGACTGTTGCGGGGAAAGTTAGTTGAACTGGAGGTGAAGTGATTGTTAGTTGCTAGGCGAGGGGGCGAGGAGCGAGGATAGGAGGCGGGGGCGGCGACAGAGACATATTGGCGGATGCTAGGGGTTGGGGGGAGTGGAGGGGAGTTCTCTGAACGCAATAGGGGAGATACTATCCCTGGATTTGGACTGATTGGAGAAAACGTTGGGAGGGTTTGTGCCAATCCAACCTGTGGGAGTGAGAGAGGGAGTGGAAGGGGGAGTAGCAGCAGCATTAGTAGGTCAAGATGGGGGGCCCTTACTCGTGGAGTTCGAGTTGAGTGGACCGGCGCTGAGAAGGGAGTCAGGGGGCGATGGCAGGCCCAGGGTGTGTGTGTGGAGGAATGAAGTACTTGTTTCTTATGGATGGGGAAGAAGTCAGCAAATTTGTTGAGATCCATGTCAGAAGCTTGGATCGTGACAATGCCGTTTTTGTAAGCGGTAATGGTAAGGTCGGCTTTAAGGGTTTGGGAAGGCAAGATCGTGAGTTTGGACCCATGGGGGATGTTCCTGGCATTGAGTACGCTAAGTATGTTAAATATGGTAGTGCGCCATAGTGCTGTTTTCCTCGGATAGAAAATAAGGTCATTGGTACTGATGCACCTGTCGGCGTTGAAGTACAAGTCAGAGATCAGAGTCTCAGGGTGTCTTCTCAGGAGGGAATGTTTAAAGGATTTAGCAGCGGACTTGGAGAGGTTAGGAGGGTAAGCGATGGTGAAGGAGTTGCATTCAGTAGCAATCAGGTCAGATCCAGCCATCATGGGAGGATGGTCTGAGAAGTCCAGGGAGGGACCAGCGTTGCAGATGTGGTGGGCAGTATCTACTCGGGGAGCGGGCAGTACAGGGAGAGAATCTGAGGGCAGTGATGCCCAGAGGCTGCAACCCAGAAGCTACGTGGAGGCCGGTGGTATGGAGCGGGTCCCAATACAGGTAGGGGCATCAGGAAGATGTAGGGTACCAAGGCGCCCCTACCAGGGATAGAATAGATTCTGGCAACCTCAGAACATGACAACACTGTTCCCTCAGGATCGTGGAAACAATATGCTACTTTTCGCTCAGTCACTCGTGCTTACTTAGTTTGTCTCAGAGAGAAACACAGAATAAACAAGCTGGGCGTTTATTGAACAGTTGTTATTCTGGTATACAATAGATGTGCTGCAACAACCGTTAGACAGTATAGGATATAAATGATTAACAGTACTATGAAAGTAAAAGGATGGTATAACTCTACCATCTTACTAAAATCATGAATAAATTCAAGTATATGAAACACATGATAATAAAAGGTACGTACTCCTACAATGCCTCCCTAACTAGATGTACCTAAGTGTACCTAGCATTGGTGTAGATGTTAAGCCAAGAATTCCTCTAGGATCTAGTCAACCCCGTTACCTTAAGTGAGACTGTGGGACCCTGTCCTGGTCTTGAGCTAGACACCCGCGAGGGATGTTAGACCACTGCGAGCTGGAGTGTCTGCATGCAGGAACCTCAGCGTCTCTGGTCAGTGTGTCGGCCGGGAAGTCTCGGTCTCCTCTAACTGTCTTAGCAAGATGTGATGTATATACCCATAGGTCTCCCCAGGGGTCCTACCTTGCTGTATTACTGTGTCAGCCTAAGGATGACGTTGGGCCTGAACTTTGTACATAGATTTTATACAGGAGCTGGTAGTCCTGCTGTGCTTCCAAGAATCCTCATGCATAATGTATGAGATTTCGAACTAGGGAAAACCCGCGTTCTGACTGCAGTGTAATATCTAGGCAAAAGGTCAGTCCCTGTAAACCGTGACAAGTGTAATGTAGGGAGAGAATATAGGTGGCGGGCAATGAGATTACCGGGGCCTATGTTATGATACCTATATGGAATATAACACCCACTCCTCTTTCGAATAGACGACATAGTTAAATTCTAAACGTACTACTAGGCTGACTAGATACTGGTACGCAAACGGTAAAACAAAATTAGTGTCTTTTTATGTTTAAAAACAATGTTTAAACTTTTTTTAAAAATCCTAAAAAGAGGTAAAAAATGGAAATTGACACTCAAGCTATAGCTCTAATATGTCCGTAGGTATAGTTCAAACTACTATAAGCATTTGAAAGCCATGCATGCTCAAAAAAAATGTCAATTTTGATACGGAGTTCCAATTTTCCGTTTGTTTTAAAAAAAAGTCTAATTTTTCTCCAGCACACGACGGGCCAAATGAATCAAATGTTTATGTGTCCTGGCTGGTAGACGCAGCATTCTCGTTGCTTACTTCCTCAGCTGGCGGTCCCTGTAACACCTCACATATTATGTCAATTGAGCACAGATGATCTTCCGTACTGTCCACAGCCGGTGCTGGGGCAGCCTGTGCGCCATCCAAGGCCTGGGTGTCAGGGGAGGAGCCGGTGTCCATACCAACAGAAGCAGATACTACCTGTGGTGGCTCTAGGAATGCTGCCATCAACATTGGAATACGGTGGGGACACTGCAAAACATGGGCCGTTATATGGTCCAGTAAAGCATCAATGTCCGGCCGCGCACATGATGGGAGTGTCAGACAGAGATCCAACACGCATTCTTCACCGCAAAACAGGCATCGGAGGACAGGTAAGATGCAGTCCATCCAGACTGGTCTAAATGACAAGAACCAAGAAGCACTTAGTTCTCTTAGGCGAGGTGTGCCTAGAAGTTGTTCCATGCGATCATGGTATTTTCTCTCCAGGAGCACTGTTTCCATCTCCTTGGTGACTGGGACGTCCATTGCGTAGCAAGAAAACGACAATCAGGATACCTGCTATTAGAAACAGGATCAGTGGCAGCCCTCCAAAGATGCTTCCAAATACGGAGTGTATAAAGTTTGGTATAACTCCGAGGACCGTCTGAAAGGTGCTTAATAGTCCAGAACCTATGTTCTTAAATAGGTGGACAATGCCTGTCGTATCAGACATGTTAAAGATACGATTTACCATTTCTGCGAAATGAAAAGGGCAATTTGTACGTATAAGTGCCTGCATCTCTGCCTTGCTACTTGAAGATCAAAAGTCTCTCGAGCGGAGGTTAAGGGCACGGGTTTCTGTATAAGCATGGCTTTCATTCTGCTCAAAGTATCAAACCGTATCAATGAAACATTTAGCGAAGGCCATAACGGCGCCTCCCTGGCTGTATGTGTTGGTGGAAACAATACTTGCATACAGCAAGTAACCCTGGAACTCACAATTACCAGATATGCGATGCCCGGAAGCATCCCACAGCAACCTTGATCGTTCAGCATCAAGTAACTCCCATTTGAAAGTAGCCTGAACACTGGAGTGATCACAGCAGCTGGGGCACCCTTTAAGTGACAGGATAAGTTTGCTACCGAACCATTACAGGCCCCATGAAGCCTTATATCCTGGCATATAAGTGATCCACTTAAAGTATTCTCGCAGTCTGTACCGCTTAGAAACACTTATTTTTCCCCACTCTGGCATCGGAACCTGTACGGTAATTCCCAAGATTCCTTGATGAATTCCCTACCCATTTCTTCATATCTGCCTGCCTGCATTTGTTCTCGGCAATAACGGAATTGAAATGTCGTGACCGGGAGAGTTATGTGGCCATGGATTAACCATTCTGTGGACGGTGGTTCTGCCACTGTAAATTTTAATCTGTCCAGTTTTTCAACGCGCAGCATTGTATACTTCGCTCCCCTCTGTGCCATTTCTATCTGTTTCTCTGTCAGATTGTATGAGGAAAACAGAGACGTGCTGTTTATAAAACGCCAAGGCACATAGCCTGCACGCAAAGATTGCAGCGTCCAGCTGAACAACATAATGGAACGCAATTGCGATTGCCCGTGTTGTAGTATGGATAAATCTTGTTCTAGTACATCGTTAGCAGAAGATACAATGTTGCCCAGTGTGTATATCCTGGATGTTAAGGTTGTTAACTCATTATCTACCACTGATAGAACTTTCTCTAGGTTTAGACGATCTATTTCTCGTAATCTTTCCGCTGCCTCTTGTTGTGATATTTTCCAAATCTCATTGTAGACAGCATAATAGAAATGTTTGTGAAGTGGCTTCCTAATACTAAATCCTTTAGTTTTACCCAAGAATCTTTCTTGACAGTTATTGGTGTCTAAGGGCCAAACCAACCATTCCTTCCGATCGGGGACTGTTCTATTGCTTTGTAAAATGCCATCGATTGTAACCACTTTTTGTGATGTTACATTCTCCTCAGTGTGTGATGGTGCTGGCACCCGAGGTGTATTCAGATCTTTATTCCTGGCTAACCCAAGACAGGTTGTTTGTTGCACTGTTTCATTCAAGAACATTATTTGTTGAGGAATCAGACATGCTCTAAATAGTGCCTCTGTTCCCTGGACCTGCCAGTCTCTAGTACTCCAGACTGATTTTAAGTCTATTGTGTCTTTCCATAGGTTGAACCCTTGTTCTGACAACTGGGCAATAAAGGAAGCAGAATAGATCTGTTTTGTGTTTGTCAACATATTTTTCTGTGCTTGTAAAGGTGCAACCTTATAGTAATATGAGGCTGGGTCCGATGTGTTAAACCCTGAAAAATATGGACATTTTTGTACAAATGTCTTTGAACTGCTTTTTGGCGGTGTTGGGCAATGTTCCCATTGGTGATATGTGAAAACATTCCTAGGGCTAGCAGATTTATGCAAAAAATGATGACCATAATGTTGATAGCAATACATTTTCTCAAAGTCTGATGTGTCTTCTAACATTTCATTATTAGAAAAAGCAGCAGATTTCTCTAAATCAGACAGCATATTATTTACAGTTTCATAATCCCAATCATCAGAAAATGTACTTGAGGTAATGATATCGCTCAATGATATTTTAAATAAATGTGGTATTTTTAAAAGTACAGTCGGGCCAAATATATCGAAATCAACCTTGTCCCATACTATACCATCAGGTATAGGAACTGCTGTGATGTTCACTGATGATAGATCTCTTCTTTCACGATGTGATGATAGGTGCGGTTTCAGAATCACATTCACTTTTTGTGCCGCAGAGCTTTCTCGAAGATAAGTTCCATTAATAAGCATACTAAAAACAATTACTAGGCCTATCCAGAAAAGAAAGAATAGTATTCCTGTAGATACCCAGAGTTCCACCCAAGGTGATACCAGGTAAATCTTTTTGAGAAAGATCAGAAAGTCTTTAAATCGCTGTAGTCGAGTTTTTTGGGCTGGCGGTGTTTCAGATTCGCATGGATCTAATGAAAATGTGTCAAAGTCAATGAAATAGCCAGATGCAGTTCGATCAATTTTCGGTAGTTCCGCAGGTTTTGTGGAAACTGTAGCTTGCTCTCGTTGGGGCATGTAGACGTAGATATCCGTGTTTGGTCGAATTGAAATTTGTCATTTAGTTGAGTTCTCATTTTGAACTTCAGTTTCAAGAGGAACGAGTTCCATTGCAATGTTGCTTGGTCCTTCATTCTGTGTAGGTGACCCTTCAAACGTGATGAGTCTTTCTGTTTCAACTTCTTGTATAGTTGTGAGAGGAGGGTGTCTGTTACTTCGGAGTCCACATGGCCTACTACTCAGTATCGGCCACATAGTGTGGTTTGATTAGGTCAATTGAGATGAATCTTTTCTCCTTTTTACCGGCAAGAGGTGGCAGAAGTACTGCTCTTGTTCCTTCAACTGCCAGGACAGGTACAGGCTTTCTGTATGATGGCCCAAATTCTTTTTTGTCCGCTATTTTTTCTCTGACCAGATCCCCGACTTTAGGGATCCAGACAGGTCTTACCGTGACACTTTTTACCTCCCCAGTGGCGTTCTTCTTTGTATTGACATTACTCTGTTGTGCCCTGTTTTCATTCAGGTCCTGTAAAACAGCCAAACGTTTATGGATGTCAAATGGTTTTTTATCCACCACTGTGCCTTCACAATCAAGATCAGGTACCCACATTCTCGTCCCAAATAGGACCTCATAAGGAGTGACCCGCCCTAGGGAGCTTCTTGGCTGATTATTCAACGCACTTTGGACTCCGTACAGGTGTTTTACCCAATTGCCACGAAAGCCTAATACTCTAGCTGTTAAAGATTGCTTTAAGTCCCGGTTTTTCCTCTCCACAACCGAATTTCCCTTGGGATGGTACGGAGAGAGTACCGCAATGCTACACCCAGACTTCCCATAGCTTCCTTGTAAGCCCTAGAGCTAAACGCGGGGCCACAGTCAGAATCAAGTGTGCCGATTGCGTATGTCCCTATAAAGACTCGCAAATCCTTTATAACAGTTTGAGCGTCAGCCGAGCGCTGGGGCCACACCCATAGGAACCTAGAGCAGGAATCCACTGCAACCATGATATACTTGTAAGCCCCATCAGATTGTAAGGGACCGCAGTGGTCCAAATAAACACACGCGAGTGGTTTGTCTGATATCAGTAATGGTGTCTGCTTTGGACGTGTTACGGTGGAACCGTTCATCTGCTGACAGATGTCGCATTTCATGAAGTAGTCTTTAGTCTGCCTTCTTAGTCCTGGCCACCAGTAGCGTTGTTTCAATAGAGAAACAGTAGCCAAAACTTCTGCGTGTGCAGAACCTATCCCCTTGTGTGTTGCTAGAATTAATCCTAACCTTCGATCCATATTTGGTATTACTCTATCCCCCACTCCAGGAATTTGAGCAAATGGAACATTGTTTGCATCTAACTTGTAGGAGTACTTGAGTGGAAATTTCTTTGGTACTGCTAAGTTATTTTTGCGTGTAGCAATAATCGCAACCATTATTTCACCATCTATTCTCGTTTTTGAACAAGTGATTGCAGCTATGGAAGCCGTCTGTTCAGCCCCCTTTGCGGCCTCATCGGCCAATGAATTTCCTTCAACGTGAATGCCATCACGTTGATGACTCAGTGTGTGTATCACGTGAGCCCTTGGTAGTATGTTTTTCAACTCCACTACCTGTTCCCAAAACATTTTGTGCTTAATTGTGCCACCTTTTGCATCTTTAAACCCATTCTGTTTCCAGTTATGTAGATATTCATTGTATGACTATTCGCAGTAAAAGGAATCGCACACAATTAGTGTGGGGAATTCTCGATCCGTATTTACCAGTGCCAGTATCAGTGCTTTTAGTTCTGCCAGCTGTGCCGTACAGTCTCCGAGAGACTGTGTTTTTGTGCAACTCGGATGAAACTTTCCATCCTGCATCCGTCCTTTAATGATAGCACATGCGGCGCTATATTGCTGTTTACTCCCTATGGCCGGTTGCGCAGAACCATCAGTGTAAATAATGTATTTATACTGATCTAGAGGCATTATTTCATTTGGTAGAGGATATTCGTGTTCGTATTGCAGAAATGCTTGTGTTTTTAAATTTGGGTCGTACCTGTATTCTACATCTGTTGCAGTGAGAGAATTAGCGCATTGTATCCATATCAGATGTAAGGTTTTAGCGTTGGGAACACTTGCCTTTCTTGCAGCCTCTAAAGCTGGAACCGGGGTCACAACTATTATACGTTTCCCTTGAGCCAGGGCTCTTTCTCTGACTACAGCAGTCTGTACTGCTGTTAGAATTTTTTCTGTTGATGCAAAACGCATCTCAGCATTTGTATACAAATGTGATTTATATGCTATTGGTATTTTTTCACCTTCATTATATGTTAGATAGGTGTACCCTGATTGACCCGCAACTATTCGGATCACCAGGTTGCGTACGTTTACGCGTGTCTGTAAGTGTTTTGAAGCTATCATGTCAGCTTGTAAGGAACGAAGTGTATCTGTGTGTTCCTGTGTCCATTGTCGAACTGAAAAATCCGGTTTTATTAAATCATAGAAAGGTTTAACTCTTTCTGCGTAATCCAAAATTAATGTTCTGCCAAAGTTCAGAAATCCCAGCATTGATTGTAAATTTTTTAATGATTTCGGAGGTTGTAGCAGTGCACACTTTTCAAAAACGTTAGCTGCTAGGCTTTTCCCTTCACTTGAAAGCTCATATCCCAGAAAAAGAACATTGAGGTGGGCTATCTTTGATTTTTAAAAATTAAATTTGTAGCCCTCAGAGGCAAATCCCAATATTTTGGTATTTACTCTGTTCAAGTGTTCCTCCAGGTCATCATCCGTTAGATAAATATCATCCACGTAGGTACAATGCCTCTTCATCCAGATTTTGAAGTAATTCAGTTACTCTGGCTGAAAACAACCCCGGGCTGTTCTTATACCCCGGGGGGAGTCTACAAAATTGCCGCTGTGAGCCTAACGCAGAGAATGCGGTTAAATACCTGCTTTCAGGCACTATATTTTGGCAAAAAAATCCATTTGAGATATCTAGTGTCCTTTTGTATTTTTTCCGGACAATGTTATACATTAGTGCAGCACTGTGTGCATTTTGTACTGCAAATGTTTTAGTGCAAGTGTTTAAATGTCTGTAATCTAAAACTAGACAATATGAGTTGTCAGGTTTCATTACGGGAAACAAAGGATTATTCATTTGAGCGGTGCAAGTTTCAATCACCCCTTGATATTCAAGTTGATCTAAGATCTCCCTGACCTGTTTTTTAACTTCTTGCTTTATTGGATACTGCCTCTGTGGAGTCAGAGTATTCTTTAATAGAATTGTGTGGTGGGTTGAATCCTCATCCCATCCAACATGGCTTTTATATAAAACCGGGGCTAGGGCTACAGCCCACTCCCGTTCATATGTGTGTTTTAGATATTTGGGAACAGGGTCGGAAAAGGCTGGTAAAACTGTTTCTCCCCTAGGACAGTCCATGAAAAATGCTGGCGGCCAATCTTGTTCAGCTAATAGAACGTCATAACCAACCGTCAGGTTCTCCCAAAAGAGACCTCTAACTTTCCTGGGCTTGCCTCCATCCATTTGGAGTGTTATTTCATACAATTTATGTGGGACACTTACCCTAGTATCAGGTGTTTCCACCGTGATATAATCATTCAAGTCCAATGTCACCAGAAATTCCATCAGGATCTGGCGAGCTATTGTTACTTCTGCCGCACTGTCTAGCATCGTCAGAGCCCATTCCCCGTTCAGTAGTTGAGTCCTCAGAATTCTGGGCATGTCTTATCTTTAGACCTGCAACCTTCTTCTTTTTGAACTGAGGTTTTGGTTTGGCTTTATCTTCTTTTTTGGAAGTATAGTCTTGAGCGTGCTGCTTGTCTCTGGACTTTGTACGCTCTTCTTGTCTGTCTGACCGTCCTTCCTCTCTGAGTTTTTCGATGAACCCTGAAAGGAACGAGAGGAACGTGTATCAGTATCCTGATACCTGTCAGGTTTCCTAATATTGTCCCTATTCCTAAGGTTGTGCCTCCTTTCGGAGGGCTCCTGTGGAGGAGATCTACCTCTGGATTAAGATCTGTTTTCTTTATTTTTTGTTTTTTTGTTATTGTCCCACTTCTTCTTAGAAGAAGCAGGTGCCTGCTTAAAAGTGTCCTTCTCAGGACTACTCATCAGTTGTGGTTTTAATGCTGTCCCACCCAAACTGTCTCTGCCTAACTCTGCATACGCAGTCTCAATTAGTTTAGGTAATTCATGCTCCTGTTGTAAAGGCCTGAACATCCTTAGGCGTTGACGGATTGCCACTGGTGCTGCTTCCCCTTTAATATTTGCTAATATTATAGCTGATACCTGGGCATCATTTTTTATTTGTCTTAATACATCTGGTATTACTGCTAATGACGGGATACCATGTGTTCTGGTATATATGGCAGCGAAAACTGTACCCCAAGAGGTACAATCCTCTATCTGTGGTGTTATCCCCATGGGCAAGCAGATTGTCAGCATTCTGTGTTTTTCATAAGGGCTAGTATTCAGGAATACTGCTTCTAGCTGTGTTATTTTTTGAGCTACTCAGAATGGCATTTGTTCACGTTTTGCGGGCATTTTACCCATTATTGCGTGTAAAGTTTGTGGTGTGATTTTAGTTGCTGTATTTTGAACTGTATTTGTGTTTGTTGTAGCTGTTGCTGGCTGGACTGTAAGTGTTCTCATGACGAACTGTGTCATGTTTCTGTAAAGTTTTATCAGTTCTTTGTCAAGTATAAGTAAGATGTGGTGTGTAGGCCGCTAATACTGGCCATGTCGCTCCTTCTCTTCCGAGCAGACCGATTCTTACTTTATTTCTTGTATGGGGGAGGGCGCCATTAAACCAGTATAAATGTTCCTGGTAAGTTAGTGGAACTTCAATGTCCTCATAGGGACAATATTCGTCCGGTATTCCACTTTCTGTGTAGAAATTAAATGTTTTTGTCCTTGCATTGCATTGCATTGGATTGAGATCTGTTCTCTTTAATATTTTGTTTTTTATTATTGTCCCACTTCTTTTTAGAAGAGGTAGGTGTCTGCTTGAAAGTCTCCTTCTCGGGACTACCCATCAGTTTTGCTTTTAACGCTTTACCACCCAAACTGTCCCTGCCTAATTTTGCATACACAGTTTCAATTATTTTCGGTAGTTCCTGTTCCTGTTGTAAAGGACTGAATTCCCTTAAACGTTGGCGGATGCCCACTGATGCTGCTTCCCCTTTAATATTTGCCAGTATTATTGCTGATACCTGGGCATAGTTACCTAGTAACTTCATCCCTAAGTTTAGAGCAGGCTCTGCTCTGTACTCATTTTGTATTTGTCTTAATACGTCTGGTACTACTGCGAATGACGGGATACCATGAGTTCTGGTATATATGACAGCGAAAACTGTACCCCACGAGGTACAGTCCTCTAGTTGTGGTGTAATCCCCATGGGAAAGCACATTGTTAGCATTATGTGTTTTTCATATGGGCTAGTATTTGGAAATACTGCTTCTAGCTATGTTATTTTCTGAGCTATCCAGAATGGCATTTGTTCACATTTTACGGGCATTTTACCCATCACTGCGTGTAACGTTTGTGGTGTAATTTTAGTTGTTGTTTTTTAACTTGAGCTGTATTTGTTGTTACCATTGCTGGCTGGACTGTAAATGTCCTCATGACGTATTGCGTCAGGTTTCTGTAAAGTTTTATTAATTCTTTGTGAAATATGAGTAAGTCTTGTCCTGGCATAGTTTCAATGTCAGGATGTGGTGTGTATGTTGCCAATATTGGCCATGTCGCTCCTTCTCTTCCGAGCGGACCGAGTCTTACTCTTCTTCTTATATGGGTAGGGCGCCTTTTAACCAGTATAAGTGTTCCTGGTACGTAAGCGGAACCTCTATGTCCTCAAACAGACAATATTCCGCTGGTGCATCACCTTCTGTGTAGAAGTGAAATGTTTTTGTTCTTGCATTTGCTGCTGGGAATGTAACCCATGAATAAAATACCTCTGTTCTGTATGATTTGTGTGCCTCAATCACGAATGCTACTATGCCACCCCTAGGTGTTAACCCATGCGCAAGTAGTTTCAGGGTAACTGTATTTCTAAAGTTCTCTGCAATCGGAATTGCATCTGCATTTTCTTCTTCATCTGAGAGGTCAAATATTGCACAACTCCTCCCGCGTTAGCCTCGCCTTCAGTCATTGTTTTAAGGAAGAAGTTCTTTTTTTTTTTTTTCTCAAGGAAACTAAGATAAGGTGTTTTTGCACAATTTTAGGAACACTGTGTCCTTCAAGCTTGATTAACCAACAGCCAATAAATAGGATGTTTGCCTACTCAGCTGTGGCGGAAATTAGCCTACCCACTCCAGAAGTCTCTGGTATTTTGTAAATAGGGATTTCTGAGAATAGCACGACTGAACTACTCAGATTCTACTGTTAAATAAGTACCCAACCAACGTTGGCGGCGCCATGTCGTGTAGTTCCTATATGACCTATACAGGATCTGCGCGTTTGGATAACATAAACTGTGGGACTGGTGGCAGACTGATTCCGTGCACCCCCACCGGGTATGTTATCCTGTCTTTATCAGCTAGCTCACAGTGCCACTATAATCTCCTCTTACCAGGGAGTGAATAGATTATGGCAACCTCAGAACATGACAACCCTGATCCCTCAGGATCGTGGAAACAATATACTACTTTTTGCTCAGTCACTCGTGGTTACTTAGTTTGTCTCAGCGAGATACACAGAATAAACAAGCTGTGCATTTTCAATAAGCATTTATTGAACAGTAGTTATTCTGGTGTAGAATAGATGTGCTGCTACAACCGTTAGACAGCTTAGGATATAAATGATTAACAGTACTATGAAAGTAAAAGGATGCTATAATTCTACCATCTTACTAAAATCATGAATATATTCAAGTATATGAAACACATGATAATAAAAGGTACGTACTCCTACAATGCCTCCCTAACTAGATGTGCCTAAGTGTACCTAGCATTGGTGTAGGTGTTAAGCCAAGAATTCTTCTAGGATCTAGTCAACCCCATTACCTTAAGGGAGACTGTGGGACCCCGTCCTGGTCTCGAGCTAGACACCCCGCGAGGGATGTTAGACCACTGCGAGCTGGAGTGTCTGCATGCAGGAACCTCAGCGTCTGCATGCAGGAACCTCAGCGTCTCTGGTCAGTGTGTCGGCCAGGAAGTCTCGGTCTCCTCTAACTGTCTTAGCAAGATGTGATGTATATATACCCATAGGTCTCCCCAGGGGTCCTACCTTGCTGTATTACTGTGTCTGCCTAAGGATGACATTGGGCCTGAACTTTGTACATAGATTTTATACAGGAGCTGGTAGTCCTGCTGTGCTTCTAAGAATCCTCATGCATAATGTATGACATTTCGAACTAGGGAAAACCCGCGTTCTGACTGCAGTGTAATATCTAGGCAAAAGGTCAGTCCCTGTAAACCGTGACAAGTGTAATGTAGGGAGAGAATATAGGTGGCGGGTAATGAGATAACCGGTGCTTATGTTATGATACCTATATGGAATATAACACTACTAGGAGATTTTAACATCTAGTCAGATAAGCCGTGTTACAACGATGCCTCGGATGTAATAAATTCATTGGCAGCTGTAGGACTGGAGCAATTTGTCTCTGACCCTACACTTAAAGCAGGCCATATTCTAGATCTAGTCTTTGGTCCTCCAGACTCAATAAAGATGGTGGATATCTTACCCCAGGCTAGGTCCGATCATTCATTGGTCCAGTATTACATACTTCTTCCACATAAATCACTGAAGTCAGTCCCTGTTAAAAGCAACCTGATATGGGTATGCCCCTGGACTAGACTAAATGCTAGCTAGCACTTTCACCTCCTCTACTAGGTGATAGGCATATAGATTAGTGGGCAACCTATGTGCAGTGACTTAGGACAGCCCTTAAAGCAAGTTACACCACATAAATGGTGCAATGATAGAAGCTAAAATGAGCTGTACACACATAGAAAGTCACTGGAGAGCTAACTATGCCCCTGAAACTAAGCTAGAACTTAAGTAAGCTCTAAAACATTATACAAATCTTATCGAAGTGACTAAGGGAGACTTCTGCACTGAAACCTCAAATGATGTGAATCCCAATAAAAAGGTGTTTTTGATTGCACATTTGCTTGCTAGCAAATCCCTGCTGCCTGATCCAGACACTTTTGCATACGCAATCACTCTATGACAAGTTGGGACTATTCTTTGAGGAAAACATTTCAAATACTATTAACAGCCTTGAACAAATATCCACTTCGTCTGGATGTTCTTACTGTGAATTTATTGAGCCACCAACAGTCGTTGAATCCCCTCCGGGTCTTTCCAATCTGGATCACATTTAGCCTGATGCATTTAATAAAATTGTTTTATCTATCTCTTTGGGCTCACCACTAGATCTAATCCCTGCCAAACTTCTGCTACTAGCTGACCCATTATGTTCAATATGAAATTGTTATCAGTCTGCCAGACTGTTGCTATGTGAATGGAAAAAATCCTTGCTCATTCTACTCCTGATGAAGCCTACAGCAGATCCAGTGGTCCTTAGTAATTTGAGGCCAATATCTCTCTTACTTTCACCTGTAAAATATCTGGAAAAGCATGTTAACAAAATTATCTCAGGCAATCTAGAGAAAAACCTACTGCTCGATCCAGCTTAGTCATCCTTTTGTCCTGCTCATGGCACAGAGACCTCTTTAAAACCGGTCTTGGATGACCTTCGCATGACAGGTGACAAGGGCAACTTTGTCGCACCCTTTGTATTATCGGATAGGTCAGTTGCCTTTGATATAGTCAAAAATAAGATTTTGATATAGAGATTAGCGGAGGATGGTATAACAGGATCAGCTCCAGTGGCGTAACGAAACTTGAGGCCCCCCCTGCAAAGTACACAGAGCCCCCCCATACTCCCCCAGGAGCTCTCAGGCCAGGGTACTGTGCTGAGGAGGCCACCTGGAACTCGGGGGACCCCGCACTGCGAGGGCCACAGAGGCCTTTGTTACGCCACTTATCAGCTCAGAGATGGTCTCGCTCATACTTGGAGGAGTGTTTGCATGCAATAAACTTACCTCCTTTTCATTCTGAGTTTAGGGTCAACCGGTGTGGGGTTCCTCAATGATCATCCTTGAGCCCTACGCTGTTTAATATAGATTTGAAACCACTGGCCCAACTAATTCGTAGCCAGGGTATGCTTTTCATGAATTACACACATAATACACAGCTTATTATCTCATTGGATCATCCCATCCCTGGATCTTATGAAGAATTCCATAATTGTTTGCACAGCTAACTATCTGGCTTACTCGGAATTCACTTAAATGTAATGGTGACAAAACTGAGGTAATGTGCTGCTATACCGGTAGGGTACCTAGGTCATTCCCAATTAACTTCTCGACTGGGCCAGAGGAAACGCCTCCTGAAACTGCATTAGCAGCTGGAAGTTTAGATTTCCAATTCGATCCAGACCTTACCTTGGCCATGAAGTATAATAAATTGCCTTTTCCCTGCTTTGCACTATTAAGATCTCTGTATCAAATACTTCCATTCTTGCCACAACTATAGACCAGACATCTTTGTACACTTCAATTCTCCACTCAGATGGAATATCAGCCGTAAAACACTTCTTAAAAATGAGATCTATAAGCTATCTGGAACACTCAGAGATGTTACTGGAAATGCTAATGTACTGTCTAACCCACAACATTTTTCTTTTTAATGGAGACCTCGTCCGACAAAAACAGGGGACCTCAATGGGTACGTTGTTTGCGCCCACATATGCAAACCTGCTAATGGCAGTGTGGGAAGCTGATATTTTGAGTACCCAATACAAATCTAACATCAAGATCTGGACAAGGTTTATTGATGACCTTTTCGTGATACGGGAGGAAAATCAAACAGATCTTTAAAACTTCATTAAATCATTGAATAACAACAACTACAACTTATCATTTACATCCACAATTAGTGAATTGAATGTCATCTTCTTGGATGTGAAAGTGTTCATTAAAAACCAAAAAATCTGCACTAAAATGCATAGAAAACCCACCTTGTGTAATAGTATTCTCCACGCTAACAGTGGACACCTGAAAAACTTGAAGTGGAGCATACCTTATGGAGAAATGCTCCAAGCAAGAGAGAAATTGCTCTGAAGCATCTGACATAAAATTCCAGTTGGATGAAATGAGTACGCGCTTTCTTGAAAGAGGCTACCCAGTAGAAGTCATTGAAACAGCCAAAACTAATGTTAGACTGAAATCAAGAAAAGATGTTTTAACAGCACGACGAGAAGGTCCAGAAAGCAGTAATGAAGAAGATGAGACAATACGGCTGATCATAGATTTCAACAATGAAAACAAAGAGCTTAAAGAAATCATACAAAGGAATTGAAAAATATTAATGCTTGATGAAACCTTAAAAAAAATTGTTCCCAAACCCAAGCATTACACACAGGAAAACAGTTTCTCTGGGAGATACTCTAGCACAGAGCCACTTAGAAATTAAACAGCCGAAAACATCATCTTGGCTAAACACTCCTGGCTTCTGGAAATGCAACAAATGTAGAGCCTGCGAACATGGCCAAAACTCACTGTCATATAAACTCCAAAATGGGTAAATTGAGCTCATCCAAAACCATATCACCTGTGAGTCTAAATACGTGGTGTATATATTGGAATGTCCCTGCAAGAAGCAATACGTGGGAAGTACGATTAACAAACTAAGATTAAGAATTCTCCAACATCTGCGAGCTATTAGAAATAAGGACTTCTCCTATCCAATTGCTAAGCACTTTTCTGACCACCACTCGAGTGACAGCTAAAATACTTTGGCATACAAATTGTGAAACAAAAAGAATGTGGAGGTGATAGAACTTTGAACCTGACAAGAACAGAATCTCGACTCATCCTAGCCATTGGTACTGAAAATCCATTTGGGCATAATTTGGATGCAGAATTGCACATACACTTGTAGTAATATAGATCTATCTACAAATAAGAACTTTGGTATGGCAGTCTACATCCTTTTTCTCACATCTTGGATGAATGATTTCTGTGACTTATAACTGTTCAACAAGTGCAAAAAATGTTTAACAGGGGCAAACAAAGAATACACACAGAGATGAGGCCACTCTTGTATGAGATCGAACAGGAACTAAAGTATACTCAAATTAGATAGGGGATCTTCATGAAAATCAACAAATATGAAGTTTCTTTGGGTAATAAGACGCAAAGAACATAATCATGGAATGATATGGGACTTTTTGGATCTAATGGATATATACTTTACATCTATTGCACTTTTAAAGAAGAATGTCCTGTCATACTTACCAAATGAGATGCACAGAAGTACAGACCACTTTTTGATACAGGGACTCTTCATGAATTGACATATTTATGATTTAGGTTTTATTCAATACGTACTTTACTTAGAACTGAATGGATTTTTACATCGTAACCTATAAAATACTAATGCACAAGTCACTTTCATGAGATAGGAACTCTCTCTGTTTTTACAGAGTGATATGTATTTTATTGCCGTTATTTTGGATAAGAAATGATTGGGACTTGGATACTCTCTCCTTTTATAGTCATAAAATAGAATCCATTGCCCATATCAAATGTAGACATGCACAGATCACTTTATATCTCTAAGAATTTCGAATGAATTGACAAGTGTCACATGTGATTTAGGTGTTATTCAATTTGTACTTTACTGAAAACTAGGCTATCTTTTTCACCTAGAACACTCAAACGCACAGGTCACTTTACGTTATAGAATATGGAACGAGATATACATGATTTTAATGGTCGTTTGCACTTATGAAATGTGATTCAGAATTTAGACACTTTATATTTTCACTTTGTATATATCATGAGCTAATCCCCTACTAAAAAAAAAGGAAAAAATGTATGCACCTGCACTATCTGCCATACAAAGTAAACAGAATGTACTTCACAGATAACTTTGTCAAAATTGGCTGATCAAACTTGCCACTGTTTACATATGAGGGTTAGCAGTCTAGTAACTGTAATGCAGTAGAAAGTATTGAGGGATCAAAAGCACTTTAGCACTTTAAATGACGCTCTAGACGATGGGACTCTATGGTCCAGTAGAAGGCGGAGAGCCGAAACGCGTAGACCGTCCATACTTTTTGTTTTTGTACTATGGTGTGCTAAATAAACACTTTTTTAAAAGAAATACTTGCTTATCATGCTCTTTATGGTGCCGTGAAATTCTCGCTGTGTGGAGGTGTGAAGATTCTGAACATAGCAGAGCAGGAAGGTTCCTCTCCCTCAGCCTCTCATCTCTTCGAGATGGTGCATCTTGCACGGGAAGGCACACGTGTCATAATTTTATTCAACAAACGCCAAAGCTTCTCAAGATGCACTCGACAGTGCGTCTTCCATTCGGCATCACGGTTCAGCCTGCCCCAACCATCCAAGTTCGTTGTGTTGCCTGACGCGTTTCTGTGGCCAACGTACCACTTCATCAGAGGCATTTCTCCTGTACGCATTGGAGCGCTCTATATACTGCATGCTGATTGGTTTAAAAACCCCTCATGGGTTCAACTGCGTACTTGATTTCTTCATACAGCATCCTGGGATGTGTAGTCACATCGAGCTTTCATTAAACACCTTTAGTAGGTTCCAATGCTTACAGATTTCAGAGAGTCAGTTAAAATCCTTAGTAGGATCTGGATGATGGGAGCAGGCACTCTTCATCAAGACGCACTGTGCTGGAAACCGGAGCAGGAAGGTTCCTCTCCCTCAGCCTCTCATTCCTTCGAGATGGTGCATCTTGCACGGGAAGGCACCCGTGTCATAATTTTATTCAACAAACGACAAAGCTTCTCAAGATGCACTCGACAGTGCGTCTGTCATTCGGCATCACGGTTGAGCCCGCCCCAACCATCCAAGGTTGTTGTGTTGCCTGACGCATTTCTGTGGCCAACGTACCACTTCATCAGATGCATTTATCCTGTACGCATTGGAGCGCTCTTTATACTGCATGCTGATTGGTTTAAAAACCCCTCATGGGTTCAACTGCGTACTTGATTTCTTCATACAGCATGCTGGGATGTGTAGTCACATCGAGCTTTCATTAAACACCTATAGTAGGTTCCAATGCTTACAGATTTCAGAGAGTCAGTTAAAATCCTTAGTAGGATCTGGATGTGATGGGAGCAGGCACTCTTCATCAAGACGCACTGTGCTGGAAACCGGAGCAGGAAGGTTCCTCTCCCTCAGCCTCTCATTCCTTTGAGATGGTGCATCTTGCACGGGAAGGCACCCGTGTCATAATTTTATTCAACAAACGACAAAGCTTCTCAAGATGCACTCGACAGTGCGTCTGTCATTCGGCATCACGGTTCAGCCCGCCCCAACCATCCAAGGTTGTTGTGTTGCCTGACGCATTTCTGTGGCCAACGTACCACTTCATCAGAGGCATTTATCCTGTACGCATTGGAGCGCTCTTTATACTGCATGCTGATTGGTTTAAAAACCCCTCATGGGTTCAACTGCGTACTTGATTTCTTCATACAGCATGCTGGGATGTGTAGTCACATCGAGCTTTCATTAAACACCTATAGTAGGTTCCAATGCTTACAGATTTCAGAGAGTCAGTTAAAATCCTTAGTAGGATCTGGATGTGATGGGAGCAGGCACTCTTCATCAAGACGCACTGTGCTGGAAACCGGAGCAGGAAGGTTCCTCTCCCTCAGCCTCTCATTCCTTCGAGATGGTGCATCTTGCACGGGAAGGCACCCGTGTCATAATTTTATTCAACAAACGCCAAAGCTTCTCAAGATGCACTCGACAGTGCGTCTGCCATTCGGCATCACGGTTCAGCCCGCCCCAACCATCCAAGTTCGTTGTATTGCCTGACGCGTTTCTGTGGCCAACGTACCACTTCATCAGAGGCATTTCTCCTGTACGCATTGGAGCGCTCTTTATACTGCATGCTGATTGGTTTAAAAACCCCTCATGGGTTCAACTGCGTAGCTTGATTTCTTCATACAGCATGCTGGGATGTGTAGTCACATCGAGCTTTCATTAAACACCTATAGTAGGTTCCAATGCTTACAGATTTCAGAGAGTCAGTTAAAATCCTTAGTAGGATCTGGATGTGATGGGAGCAGGCACTCTTCATCAAGACGCACTGTGCTGGAAACCGGAGCAGGATGGTTCCTCTCCCTCAGCCTCTCATTCCTTTGAGATGGTGCATCTTGCACGGGAAGGCACCCGTGTCATAATTTTATTCAACAAACGCCGAAGCTTCTCAAGATGCACTCGACAGTGCGTCTGCCATTCGGCATCACGGTTCAGCCCGCCCCAGCCATCCAAGTTCGTTGTACTGCCTGACGCGTTTCTGTGGCCAACGTACCACTTCATCAGAGGCATTTCTCCTGTACGCATTGGAGCGCTCTTTATACTGCATGCTGATTGGTTGAAAAACCCCTCATGGGTTCAACTACGTACTTGATTTCTTCATACAGCATGCTGGGATGTGTAGTCACATCGAGCTTTCATTAAACACCTATAGTAGGTTCCAATGCTTACAGATTTCAGAGAGTCAGTTAAAATCCTTAGTAGGATCTGGATGTGATGGGAGCAGGCACTCTTCATCAAGACGCACTGTGCTGGAAACCGGAGCAGGAAGGTTCCTCTCCCTCAGCCTCTCATTCATTCGAGATGGTGCATCTTGCACGGGAGGGCACCCGTGTCATAATTTTATTCAACAAACGCCGAAGCTTCTCAAGATGCACTCGACAGTGCGTCTGCCATTCGGCATCACGGTTCAGCCCGCCCCAGCCATCCAAGTTCGTTGTGTTGCCTGACGCGTTTCTGTGGCCAACGTACCACTTCATCAGAGGCATTTCTCCTGTACGCATTGGAGCGCTCTTTATACTGCATGCTGATTGGTTGAAAAACCCCTCATGGGTTCAACTGCGTAGTTGATTTCTTCATACAGCATGCTGGGATGTGTAGTCACATCGAGCTTTCATTAAACACCTATAGTAGGTTCCAATGCTTACAGATTTCAGAGAGTCAGTTAAAATCCTTAGTAGGATCTGGATGTGATGGGAGCAGACACTCTTCATCAAGACGCACTGTGCTGGAAACCGGAGCAGGAAGGTTCCTCTCCCTCAGCCTCTCATTCCTTCGAGATGGTGCATCTTGCACGGAAGGGCACCCGTGTCATAATTTTATTCAACAAACGCCAAAGCTTCTCAAGATGCAGTCGACAGTGCATCTGCCATTCGGCATCACGGTTCAGCCCGCCCCAACCATCCAAGTTCGTTGTGTTGCCTGACGCGTTTCTGTGGCCAACGTACCACTTCATCAGAGGCATTTCTCCTGTACGCATTGGAACGCTCTTTATACTGCATGCTGATTGGTTTAAAAACCCTCATGGGTTCAACTGCGTACTTATTTCTTCATACAGCATGCTGGGATGTGTAGTCACATCGAGCTTTCATTAAACACCTATAGTAGGTTCCAATGCTTACAGATGAAGAGTGCCTGCTCACATCACATCCAGATCCTACTAAGGATTGTAACTGACTCTCTGAAATCTGAACATGAACCTACTAGGTGTTTAATGAAAGCTCGATGTGACTACACATCCCAGCATGCTGTATGAAGAAATCAAGTACGCAGTTGAACCCATGAGGGGTTTTAAACCAATCAGCATGCAGTATAAAGAGCGCTCCAATGCGTACAGGAGAAATGCCTCTGATGAAGTGGTACGTTGGCCACAGAAACGCGTCAGGCAACACAACGAACTTGGATGGTTGGAGCGGGCTGGAACCGTGATGCCGAATGGCAGACGCACTGTCGAGTGCATCTTGAGAAGCTTTGGCGTTTGTTGAATAAAATTATGACACGGGTGCCTTCCGTGCAAGATGCACCATCTCGAAGGAATGAGAGGCTGAGGAGAGGAACCTTCCTGCTCGGTTTCCAGCACAGTGCATCTTGATGAAGAGTGCCTGCTCCCATCACATCCAGATCCTACTAAGGATTTTAACTGACTCTCTGAAATCTGTAAGCATTGGAACCTACTATAGGTGTTTAATGAAAGCTCGATGTGACTACACATCCCAGCATGCTGTATGAAGAAATCAAGTACGCAGTTGAACCCATGAGGGTTTTTAAACCAATCAGCATGCAGTATAAAGAGCGCTCCAATGCGTACAGGAGAAATGCCTCTGATGAAGTGGTACGTTGGCCACAGAAGCGCGTCAGGCAACACAACGAACTTGGATGGTTGGGGCGGGCTGAACCGTGATGCCGAATGGCAGACGCACTGTCGAGTGCATCTTGAGAAGCTTTGGCGTTTGTTGAATAAAATTATGACACGGGTGCCTTCCCGTGCAAGATGCACCATCTCGAAGGAATGAGAGGCTGAGGAGAGGAACCTTCCTGCTCTGGGTTTCCAGCACAGTGCGTCTTGATGAAGAGTGCCTGCTCCCATCACATCCAGATCCTACTAAGGATTTTAACTGACTCTCTGAAATCTGTAAGCATTGGAACCTACTATAGGTGTTTAATGAAAGCTCGATGTGACTACACATCCCAGCGTGCTGTATGAAGAAATAAAGTACGCAGTTGAACCCATGAGGGTTTTTAAACCAATCAGCATGCAGTATAAAGAGCGCTCCAATGCGTACAGGAGAAATGCCTCTGATGAAGTGGTACGTTGGCCACAGAAACGCGTCAGGCAACACAACGAACTTGGATGGTTGGGGCGGGCTGAACCGTGATGCCGAATGGCAGACGCACTGTCGAGTGCATCTTGAGAAGCTTTGGCGTTTGTTGAATAAAATTATGACACGGGTGCCTTCCCGTGCAAGATGCACCATCTCGAAGGAATGAGAGGCTGAGGGAGAGGAACCTTCCTGCTCCGGTTTCCAGCACAGTGCGTCTTGATGAAGAGTGCCTGCTCCCATCACATCCAGATCCTACTAAGGATTTTAACTGACTCTCTGAAATCTGTAAGCATTGGAACCTACTATAGGTGTTTAATGAAAGCTCGATGTGACTACACATCCCAGCATGCTGTATGAAGAAATCAAGTACGCAGTTGAACCCATGAGGGGTTTTTAAACCAATCAGCATGCAGTATAAAGAGCGCTCCAATGCGTACAGGAGAAATGCCTCTGATGAAGTGGTACGTTGGCCACAGAAACGCGTCAGGCAACACAACGAACTTGGATGGTTGGGGCGGGCTGAACCGTGATGCCGAATGGCAGACGCACTGTCGTGTGCATCTTAAGAAGCTTTGGCGTTTGTTGAATAAAATTATGACACGGGTGCCTTCCCGTGCAAGATGCACCATCTCAAAGGAATGAGAGGCTGAGGGAGAGGAACCTTCCTGCTCCGGTTTCCAGCACAGTGCGTCTTGATGAAGAGTGCCTGCTCCCATCACATCCAGATCCTACTAAGGATTTTAACTGACTCTCTGAAATCTGTAAGCATTGGAACCTACTATAGGTGTTTAATGAAAGCTCGATGTGACTACACATCCCAGCATGCTGTATGAAGAAATCAAGTACGCAGTTGAACCCATGAGGGTTTTTAAACCAATCAGCATGCAGTATAAAGAGCGCTCCAATGCGTACAGGAGAAATGCCTCTGATGAAGTGGTACGTTGGCCACAGAAACGCGTCAGGCAACACAACGAACTTGGATGGTTGGGGCGGGCTGAACCGTGATGCCGAATGGCAGACGCACTGTCGAGTGCATCTTGAGAAGCTTTGGCGTTTGTTGAATAAAATTATGACACGGGTGCCTTCCCGTGCAAGATGCACCATCTCGAAGGAATGAGAGGCTGAGGGAGAGGAACCTTCCTGCTCCGGTTTCCAGCACAGTGCGTCTTGATGAAGAGTGCCTGCTCCCATCACATCCAGATCCTACTAAGGATTTTAACTGACTCTCTGAAATCTGTAAGCATTGGAACCTACTATAGGTGTTTAATGAAAGCTCGATGTGACTACACATCCCAGCATGCTGTATGAAGAAATCAAGTACGCAGTTGAACCCATGAGGGTTTTTTAAACCAATCAGCATGCAGTATAAAGAGCGCTCCAATGCGTACAGGAGAAATGCCTCTGATGAAGTGGTACGTTGGCCACAGAAACGCGTCAGGCAACACAACAAACTTGGATGGTTGGGGTGGGCTGAACCGTGATGCCGAATGGCAGACGCACTGTCGAGTTCATCTTGAGAAGCTTTGGCGTTTGTTGAATAAAATTATGACATGGGTGCCTTCCCGTGCAAGATGCACCATCTCGAAGGAATGATAGGCTGAGGGAGAGGAACCTTCCTGCTCTGGTTTCCAGCACAGTGCGTCTTGATGAAGAGTGCCTGCTCCTATCACATCCAGATCCTACTAATATAAGGATTTTAACTGACTCTCTGAAATCTGTAAGCATTGGAACCTACTATAGGTGTTTAATGAAAGCTCGATGTGACTACACATCCCAGCATGCTGTATGAAGAAATCAAGTACGCAGTTGAACCCATGAGGGGTTTTTAAACCAATCAGCATGCAGTATAAAGAGCGCTCCAATGCGTACCGGAGAAATGCCTCTGATGAAGTGGTACGTTGGCCACAGAAACGCGTCAGGCAACACAACGAACTTGGATGGTTCGGGCAGGCTGAACCGTGATGCCGAATGGCAGACGCACTGTCGAGTGCATCTTGAGAAGCTTTGGCGTTTGTTGAATAAAATTATGACACGGGTGCCTTCCCGTGCAAGATGCACCATCTCGAAGGAATGAGAGGCTGAGGGAGAGGAACCTTCCTGCTCCGGTTTCCAGCACAGTGCGTCTTGATGAAGAGTGCCTGCTCCCATCACATCCAGATCCTACTAAGGATTTTAACTGACCCTCTGAAATCTGTAAGCATTGGAACCTACTATAGGTGTTTAATGAAAGCTCGATGTGACTACACATCCCAGCATGCTGTATGAAGAAATCAAGTACGCAGTTGAACCCATGAGGGGTTTTTAAACCAATCAGCATGCAGTATAAAGAGCGCTCCAATGCGTACAGGAGAAATATCTCTGATGAAGTGGTACGTTGGCCACAGAAACGCGTCAGGCAACACAACGAACTTGGATGGTTGGGGCGGGCTGAACCGTGATGCCGAATGGCAGACGCACTGCCGAGTGCATCTTGAGAAGCTTTGGCGTTTGTTGAATAAAATTATGACACGGGTGCCTTCCCATGCAAGATGCACCATCTCGAAGGAATGAGAGGCTGAGGGAGAGGAACCTTCCTGCTCCGGTTTCCAGCACAGTGCGTCTTGATGAAGAGTGCCTGCTCCCATCACATCCAGATCCTACTAAGGATTTTAACTGACTCTCTGAAATCTGTAAGCATTGGAACCTACTATAGGTGTTTAATGAAAGCTCGATGTGACTACACAGCCCAGCATGCTGTATGAAGAAATCAAGAACGCAGTTGAACCCATGAGGGGTTTTTAAACCAATCAGCATGCAGTATAAAGAGCGCTCCAATGCGTACAGGAGAAATGCCTCTGATGAAGTGGTACGTTGGCCACAGAAACGCGTCAGGCAACACAACGAACTTGGATGGTTGGGGCGGGCTGAACCGTGATGCCGAATGGCAGACGCACTGTCGAGTGCATCTTGAGAAGCTTTGGCGTTTGTTGAATAAAATTATGACACGGGTGCCTTCCCGTGCAAGATGCACCATCTCGAAGGAATGAGAGTCTGAGGGAGAGGAACCTTCCTGCTCCGGTTTCCAGCACAGTGTGTCTTGATGAAGAGTGCCTGCTCCCATCACATCCAGATCCTACTAAGGATATTAACTGACTCTCTGAAATCTGTAAGCATTGGAACCTACTATAGGTGTTTAATGAAAGCTCGATGTGACTACACATCGCAGCATGCTGTATGAAGAAATCAAGTACGCAGTTGAACCCATGAGGGTTTTTTAAACCAATCAGCATGCAGTATAAAGAGCGCTCCAATGCGTACAGGAGAAATGCCTCTGATGAAGTGGTACGTTGGCCACAGAAATGCGTCAGGCAACACAACGAACTTGGATGGTTGGGGCGGGCTGAACCGTGATGCCGAATGGCAGACGCACTGTCGAGTGCATCTTGAGAAGCTTTGGAGTTTGTTGAATAAAATTATGACACGGGTGCCTTCCCGTGCAAGATGCACCATCTCGAAGGAATGAGAGGCTGAGGGAGAGGAACCTTCCTGCTCCGGTTTCCAGCACAGTGCGTCTTGATGAAGAGTGCATGCTCCCATCACATCCAGATCCTACTAAGGATTTTAACTGACTCTCTGAAATCTGTAAGCATTGGAACCTACTATAGGTGTTTAATGAAAGCTCGATGTGACTACACATCCCAGCATGCTGTATGAAGAAATCAAGTACGCAGTTGAACCCATGAGGGTTTTTTAAACCAATCAGCATGCAGCATAAAGAGCGCTCCAATGCGTACAGGAGAAATGCCTCTGATGAAGTGGTACGTTGGCCACAGAAACGCGTCAGGCAACACAACGAACTTGGATGGTTGGGGCGGGCTGAACCGTGATGCCGAATGGCAGACGCACTGTCGAGTGCATCTTGAGAAGCTTTGGCGTTTGTTGAATAAAAAAAAAATAAAAATATATATATATATATATATATATATATATATATATATATATATACTTTGTATCTTACCTGTGTTAAATGACATTTATTGTGTCTAGGTGATTAAATAAAGCCATTCTTACACTAGTAAAATGAATTTACTTTACAAATGAGAAAGACTTATGTAATGTGTGCACTAATGCTTCATATTTGCATTTATAATGTAGTTCTTATTCACATTTATACACATGCACTCAAGATTTTATCTACATGAAACATGTAACATGAATCTAATGTACTAACATTTTCCATTCATTTGTGGTTGGGTGCACACGCATAATAAAGGTGCACCATCGAGTTAACATGATAAATTGTCATGACCAAGCCCATATTACTTTCTACATGAGATGCTGTTTTCCATTTTCTGCTTGTGTGTCTTTTCTTTGCAGGTACATTCACATGGTTTGTTAGTTTGAGAATAGATGTTGCACTGTATTAGCGATAGAGAGCCAGAGAAGAAGACCTTGACAAAGAACATGTAGAGCCAGAGTGTCAAGACAGTTTCCATTCTGTAATGTTTCAAGGAGTCGCAGGTGACCAAGGATGATGTTGTTTTCACTCACAATGAGAGAATAGAAAGGACAATGGAGCCCCTGATGGCGTGAAAACGCGGTGGTACTCAGAAGATTCATGTGGTAATAATGGGTGTTCTCACAGGTCATTGTTGGCCACTTTTCCTTTGGACTTTGAGAGGTTTAGACCTCTATTCTTTCCCCTTGTGATTCATTGCTGAGTGTGGCTTAGGCTAACACTTCGTTCCCCAACCGTAGAAGACTCTTAACCGAGCTTCTGAAATGATGACACCTTCCCGCACTTCTTTGCATTTTCCTATTTTGCCAGCAATTTCCCTCATGTTTTGAGATCCTTTTAGGTTTAAACCATCCTCTTAAGTTGGACTTTAAATGAGATGATCTTAGACTATACTTATGTATAAAAGAAAGAAACAGAAACTCTTCTCTGAGCATCAAATTCTGTTTATTAATTTTCTGTACAGCTGTAACTGAATTTCTTGTTTGCCTTATTCTGGTATGCCTGAACTTCTTTAGGAGGTTGGGATATCCAGTTGTTATTCTGTATCCTTTATAGCATGTTATTGATATTCATTTACCTTAACTGGACCTCTAACTTATAATAAATCTTCTTACTTATATTCACTGATTCATGGCCCTTATTGTGTAGCCAAATGGGCTGCACTGTTAATGAGATTGTTTGATTAAATGCTAACTCCCTTTACCTCTCAGTCGGCAAAAAAGGTCTATGCGCTGGATCACTTCCTCTCGTAGATCCTCTGCATCTGCAGTGCAGGGCAGACTAAATTGTCTCCCAGTTCTTAAGAGGATTGTTTTTAGACCTCTCTGTTTAGTATGATTCATTTCAATTTTATTGATTTAGATCTTTAACGAGATCAACAATTATACTAAATACATAATTCCATTAATGTAAAATTCTCCTACACACATATTTTAAAAACTCATTTTAAACATGAATAAATAGATTTCATAAATGTATACAAATTATAGCAAACAAATTCATTTGGTGGGATTTCAAAAAGGCAATCAAATCAGTGGTGGAAGAAAGGTTATGTCTAAAAACAATAGGTTTTATAAAATGATTTCTAGCCTCGACTACCTCCTTATTGTAACATAAACTAAAAACATGTATTAAATCCTGAGTTCCATGATTACATTTGTTGCAAACCCCACTATCTTCGTCTAGGTTACTACAAATTTTGTATAAGCGTTTAGAGAGAGTATACCTAGTTACAGCATAATGATACATCTCCTGATACTATGCTCCAAAGTAAACTTACATATTCTTGAGGGATCTTAAACTCAATAGTAGTGGTGAAAAATGTATAATGAGATAGTTGAAGGCGGTGTGCCTTATCAAGCTCATAGCTTAATCGGGGAGCCATATTTTTCAAAAAGTGCTTCAGGTGTACTGGGGACCAGGATCGAAAGATGGCTTCCGTACACTGAAAATATTCTAAAGCTATCTTAAGATTTGTTTAGAAAGTATCATATTTTTTGCGTGGCTTAAAGGATTCGTGTTTCAATAAGGCCCTTAAAGAGCCTTCTATGGCGTGTAATAGTTTAAAAGCCCATCGAATTATGTTGGCTAGAGCTATTGAGAATGCACTTACTATAGCGAATTCTAAGTGGAGGATCTGTACTGGAATAGCCTGACTCAATGAGGTCATTTGTGGTAATAGTTTGCCTTCGCTGTTGGTGTTTGTTCCATCTAGCTATAGGGATATAATCTGTCACACAGATTATAGTTGGCGGAATTGTTGCCCTATAAACCTCGAATAGAACTTGAAAGTGCCTCTTACCCGAGTGGGAGTAAAATTTCCTTAATGCATTTGTATGTGCTACTGCTTTTTGGCTCATCTGATGTAGGTGGGAATGGACTTCTAGTGTTTGCAAGAAGACCCTCCAAAGATAGGTATAGGCTTTTGCCACCTCAATTGTTCTATCACCTAATTTCCATTTGTATACAGTATGGTGTTTCCTACCCCTAAATGAGACTACCTTGGTCTTAGAGCCATTCACCTTTAGATGGTTCATTTCTGAATATTTTGTGAGGATCTGTGCTGGAACAGCCTGACTCAATGAGGTCATATGTTGTAATAGTTTGCCTTCACTGTTGTTCAGTATGTTCCATCTATCTATGGGGATATAATCTGTCGCACAGATTATAGTTGGCAGAATTGTTGCCCTATAAACTTCTAATAGAGCTTGAAAGTACCGCTTGCCGGAGTAGGAGTAAAATTTCCTTAGTGCATTTGTATGTGCTACTGCTTTTTGGCTCATCTGATGTAGGTGGGAATGGACTTCTAGGGTTTGCGAGAAGACCCTCCCAAGATAGGTATAGGCTTTTGCCACCTCAATTGTTCTATCGCCTAATTTCAATTTGTATTGGGTATGGTGTTTCCTACCCCTAAATGGGAATACCTTGGTCTTAGAGCTATTCACCTTTAGATGGTTCATTTCTGAATATTTTGTGAGGGCATCTATATTTCTCTGTAAGCCAAATGGGATAAGGTCGAAAGGTACCACATTTTTGGCATACATTAGCACATGTATATTTTCTGAAGCTACTTTAGGAGGAAAATTATTTACATTTTGGAAAATCTCTGGTAGATCGCTTATGTAAAGCAAGAACAAAAGGGGAGCTAATAGGCAACCCTGCTTTAGACCATTCTGAGTGGATATCTTGTGAGTCAGGCCTTTTTCACCTCCCATCTGGACTTTATATCATGTTGAAGTGTGTAAAAAAACCTATATATTACTTGAGATTTAGATAGGACATATTTATCAATAATTGACTGTAGAATCCCTATATTATCAATCACAGAATAGTTGGGCTGAAAGCCCGATTGGAACTTCGGAATGATGCCCCTGGAAAAAGCCCAGTCTCTTAAGTGCTCAAGAATACTTGCAGCAAATATTTTTCCTGTGGTGTCCAGAAGTGCAATTTGCCGATAATTCCCGGGGTTAAGTCGAGTGCCCTTTTTCCGTTATGGAATGATGATACTCCCAGTCCATGAATAAGGAATTTAAGCGTGGCATATGAATGTCGAAAAAGGGGTGCCAAAAAAACGCTCCACCTCACCGGGTTACTTTGCAAGACTTTTATTGGTATCATGTCTGGACCCATGGCTGCTGAAGTTCTCGCCTTCTTGATATATAGCTCAATTTGTTTACCTGATGGAGAAGGTAAAGATTGTACCATCCCATAGAAAGCTCCCATATTGGGTGTTTTTCTACAATCAGAATGCTCTATATTCAATTTATAAAGTTCTAGAAGGTAGCTTTCCCACTCGGTCTCTGATACCAGCATTGCTTTTATAGATTTTATGGCTTTCCGTTCCTTTGGCAATCAAATGCCAAAATTGTTTAATATTTCTTTTAGTAGCAGCCATATGTAGATCCATCCAGTGTTTATCTGAGGTAGCTCTGTTTTTTTCCTTTGTAAGTCTTTGCAGTTTTTCTTCAGACTGGCAATTTCTGCTTTTCTTGTACTTGAGAAAGTAATAAATTGCTGTCTAATTAATATGTTCCTTCTTTTGGAAATATTCCCCCCTCCAGTGACCTTCTTAGCTTTGAGAGAAAAATTATATAAAGAGACCTTCTTTTGTAACTCATTGGAAATGGAAATAAGAGTTTGCTCAAAGTGCTTGATTGTGTTAAGGGTACTTTCTGGCAGCCATAGGTCTTCAGAAGGAATCACTTCATAAATTTTATTGATGCTTGCCGTGTTCCAGATTATTTGATCCTGCTTAGAGTCTAGGATCGTCTCACCATTCATCCAAGAGACCGTCCATGGAGAAGCCGAAGAGAGGTTTAGATTGAGATTCAGGAGTATTGCATGATCTGGTGTGAAATGAGAGTAAAGGTAATTTCATTTTTGGAATAACATTGGGTTACATATTATATAGTCTAGTATAGAGCTGCCATAGAACCCCTTTCTTGTGTAGCTTGCAGGTATATCCCTGTCTAGCCTTCCATTTATGATCACAACACTGATTCCAGTTACTAATTCAAGTATGATTTTCCCCCGTTTATCTGCTTTAATATCATCCAGGAAAATATGAGTTGGTATAAACCAGGCATTTTCTTCGTCTTTATTTCTTTCTTTTTTTCAAAATGTTATCGCGTGGTTAGAAAATTTTGCATTGAAGTCTCCTGTAATGAGGACTTGATGACTACCACAAGATTCTAATATTGAGACTATCTGATCGAATATTTTGATCAGCATAAGATTAAATTCAGGACCGGGCGGGATATAGATTTTAGAAAGAAATATGGGATCAGTGTCTCAAAGATTTTCGTTGCATGTATTTATCCTTGTACATTGGACTTTATTACTGCCTACATCTATTCTTTCGAAATTCCACTTTATGTCTTCCTTTAGTAGGATCATCACACCCCCATTCGCGTGACCTCGTTTAGTCCTTATTGCTGGTATTTCAAATGAGAAGTAATCCTCTTGACTAAAATTTCCAATAGAACAGGTTTCCTGAAAGCAGACCATTGCTGGCAAACTTTTAAGAAGATAGTTTTTGCAATTCCAAGCCTGCAGTGTTCCCTGAAAAACAGTTGATGGTTCTAGAGAGAAGAATCTTCACTAAAAAGGGAGTTTTATGCCTCGTCCCTGCCTATTTGTGTTTAAGTTGTCCGCAAGCCAAGACCAGGAGATATCCTTGTTTAATTTTGTAGTTTCGAGATGGTTATGGTTCCATATTGGTCTTTCCCTATCTGTTATACAGATTGTTAACTTATTGACTTTGGGGTCCGATGAGCTTTGTGAAGACTTATTTTGGTAAAAAGTCAAAGAGATATAGCGAGGATCCCTTTCTGATAATGATGGTTCCTTCAACAAAGCCTCAAAAGTCTTGTCTGACTCCCACCACGTTGAATCCATACTTATGAATGGTTTCTCTCTCATTTAAAATAATTGCAGGGATCACCCCAGACCAAAAATCAACTTGCACTGTAAAGATGTCAGCCTTGTCTGCGGAGAATTTTTTTTTATTCAGAGGATGAAAGCATTTGGAGTTGGGGGAGTTTATGAATGACATTAAGGACCCTTTCCTGATTTAATGGGTCATTTCCTACAGGAAAAAGATCAGATAGCTCTAAAGTTATACATACATCTTGGGTTTGGCTTTTACCTCCTGTCATAGCCTTTGACTCAAAAGCAAGGGCAGCCTGCTCGGGATAGCTTGTGGTCTGTTGAAAACCTTTACTTGTGAAATTAATAGCCAGGGGATTTAATTGACTTAATGATACTGTCTGAAAAGATGAAGGAGAAAGTCCCTTCGCATCGTTTTTGTCGATGTTACTTAGCATGTCCCTCTGTACATTTTTTCTTTCTGTCTGTGTGTCTGAGCCTAGCCGGTCTCTTTGTAAAAACATTATTTTGTGAGGGTTCGCTTTCGCAAATTTGCATTTAGACCTTTTCCGTCTCCTTTTTGTGCTTTTGATTTGTAGACTTGCAGTTTCCCTTGCTTGTTTTCCGAGATTAAATTTTGGGGATTTTTTTTAAAGAAGCCTCTCATATTTTTTGTATTTCTCTGGTTGGCGTCACTGATTGTTGGAAAGAAAGTTCCATAGGGTGTTTCTGAAGGTTCTGGGTAATCTCCTGTGTTATTTTGCGAGAAAAATTGGGTAATATTTGGGAGTTACAGTTAATGAGCTACTTTCTTTCGGTGCCTCAAATAGCTTTTTTAGAGAATAGATGATGTCAACTTGTTCTTAGTTTTTATTTTGGAATTTGTTATTTTTACTATTTGTTTGCGTCCCCGCTATTGTTATACGCGATGATAAATATCCTTTTTCCTTTGTTTGAAAGTTATTTTCAATTCGGTGATATGATTTCTTATTTTAATTTTTGTTTGCATCTGGGGATATTTGGGAATTTTTCTGGTCCAGAAGTTGGAGGACTGCCGATTGAGTTTCCAAGATGTGGTCCGAAATTGCTGTCGATTTTCCTAATAATGCCAGGATTGCTTCCAGAACACTTTGCAAAGAATACAGTGAATCCGCAATGGATGCTCTATTTTTTTTTGATCTGGAGACAATAGGAGCGGAAAGTCGGGAGAGAGAGACAGATTATCATCTACATCCAAAGGGTTGGTAGGCATACTATTGAACAATTGTAGCGTCTCTCTTGGTGTTTTTGCAGGTGGAACAGTAATTGCACAGCTCAAATTTATGTCTGGGAGGGTGAAGTCCATTACAGCTGTGCATATTGTCGCAATTGTCAGTGGGAATTGTTTCTGAGGATCCATTGCCTCTAGACATGATTTTGACAGTCCTTCAACGCCAACGATCTGATAGTTTGCAGGCAAGTCTGAGGTATTCTTCATGATTTCCCTGAGGCCCGTTTTGTCTTCTTGATTAGATATTTCTTGAGCCTTTTTTAAAGGTGGAGAGCATAAAGGAAAAAACTCCTGGTAGTGCCCCTATATGTGCTGATTGCGTTTTGCTTCTTCTCTGTGATTGGGCTGTGCCCAATCTTTTCATATAAACTGTTCTACTTCGTAATTTTCTGTAGGCCATAACTTCACCATAAACTTATGGAAGGGGATCCAATAGCACTCTAATAATGGATTTTTAATTTCCTTTGTTTAGTTGAATTCTTCGAACTCTGCCTTGTAAGAAATGATTGCTGAAGCTGATTACTGGTCTCTAGATATCTGGCAGAAGATTGACTACTCCTTCTTCTATATTGTGTAGATGAGATCCCAAGCTGTTTTAGTACTAAGTGCCCTTACCTGTGAGGCAAGCGGCGCCAGCCTTGCGCCGACCGCTTCCTCCAACACGTGGAGCTGTGCCGCGACACTAGCCTCTCCTGTCTTCTTTTGCGTTGCACTGTGGTTTGTGGACAGAGACTCCAGTAAAAGTTGCAGCCTCTTTATGCCTATTCACTCCTCTGATGTCGCCTGGGTATCACCGGTACCTACAGCTTAAAGGAAGTGCCGGTGTACACATGTAGGAGAGAAGCGGTATGGTGTGGATCGAACAAGAGAGATCACTGCCCCCACTCCTGGCCTTTCTGACCTGCGTGGCTGTGGCCACGATTAAATCCATTTGGTTGATAGCCACCCGACCTTTGAGATCCATGTGATGAAATACCTATCTCCAGGCTTTAATACAGAATAACAACCTACCCTTCAATACCCATTGACTTTAACATATGTTTTTAACAATTAAAATGTCAGGCCTATTGCCTTTATCATAATGTTTCATTGTAAACAATTAAGCCTCTAACCTTTATCGTTGGCTCGTCACACTAAGCCACTCAGACCCACTGTGTTGGTTCATAATCCTTCCCACAAGGCAACCATCAGGGATATCATAGTAAAATTTCAAATATGTATACAATACAGTTGTAAAACAATACAAAATCCCTACTAATAGAGCCAAATAAGGACTATCCTAGTGCATCATCTATCCCCATGGTTTGTTAAGGTATATCATTAGCAGCAAACCCTTGCCAACTCCAGTAATCGGTGAGATTCTATGTAACAAAATGCCTGCCTACAGGCTTTAGCAAAGTATAACAGCAATCCACCCTTAAAAGCTGTTTACCTTTAGCACATACTTTTCACAATAAATAAGGCCTAATTTATTTTGTCATAACTTTTCATTATAAACAGATAACACCCAAGGAATCTGACATAACGTTTCCCAGTGAACTGATAAGGCTTCCACCCTTTAACAATGGATTGACACTATAGACCTACAGAAGTGCGTAGAAGGTGGCATCCATCAGGTACACATTTATAAAATTGCAAATATGTAGAAAATTATAGTTGGCAAAAACAATATATTGCCCTCTCAATAGGGCCTAAAACGAATCATCAAAGTGAAATTCTACTCCCAGGGTTTGTCTGAGTGGGTGGCCAATACCATAACCCTTTTCTATAATGGTAATTTGTGAGATGTAGTAACCAAATATCTTTCTACAGCCTGTCTAAGGATGTGACAACAATCCGCTGTTAGAGGCCTACTGGCTTTACTATATGCTTTTTACAATAATAAGACAGGCCTACTGCCTTTGTAATAACTTTTCATAATCAACAGGCCAGACCTATGGTATCAGGCATAACATTTCCCTGCACATCAATCAAGACTATGGATATTATCATTGACTTGTCACCATAACCAACTCAGGCCTGAGTGTAACTTTCCCTTAAAGCAGGCGTACAGTCATAAAATTGCAAATGTATTCAAAATTACAGTTGGCAAAGCAAAAGACTATCTCTCCTCAGAAATCCTAAAATGTATTATTATTGTGCATATCTTCTAGCCCCACAGTTTGTTCTGGTAGATTACCAACACCAAAAACCTTGCTAACTACAGCAATCTGTGAAATGTCATCTCACAAAGTACCAGCCTACAGGCTTTAGTACAGTGTAATAACAATCCATCCTTACAAGCCTGTTGTCTTTAAAGCATGCTTTTTACAATAGGTAGGTCAGGACTACTGATGTTTTTGTCATAAACCTCCATAATAAACAAGTCAAACCTGTGGTATCAGGCATAACATTTCCCTGCACATCAATCAAGCCTATATATGGCATGCTTTTCCCAACACATCGATGAAGCCTTTATAATTTAACATTGGCTTTACACTTTACCCAGCACTGTCCTATTCAAGTGCGCATAACTTGCAACCATCATGGATACAGTTATAAATTTACAAACATGTAGAAAAATACAGCTTGCAAAACACACTATTACCCCTCTCAATAAGTGCTAATAAGAATCATCACAGTGAATCCCCTAGGGTTTGTCAAAGTTGATGGCCAACATCAAAACTCTTGCTCACTATGGTGATCTGTGATATTCCATGCAGCAAAATACCTATCTGTATACTTTAATAAAGAGTAACAACAATTCACACTTAAATGCCTATTGACTTTAACATATGCTTTTAACATTAAATATATCAGACCTAGTGTCCTTATCATAAGTTTTCATAATTTGACAGATCAGAGCTATAGCCATGATGATTGGCTTGACACCATACCCAACTCAGTCCTGCTGCATCGAGTATAAACCTTGCCTAGCCACAAAGTGCATAAATGCAGTACTTTAACTGGAAGCACCCAAATTCAGCACAAACAAATCCTGTACGCAGGGGAACCAACATGTGAGTGGAGCCTAAGCCCCTCTCAGTAGGACTCTGAAAACTCGTTTTTAATTAATCACATGAGGTCAAGTGACAGTTACACCATCAAGCAAAACCTAAAAATCCATATAGGTTAATGACTGCCCTCCTCCCGTCTGTGCTGCTGCCAGAGAAAAACACTGTATATTATCTAGTTATCTAAGAAACATTATTAGCATTACAATTTCATATGTGTGACCCTAAAAGTTCAAGCTCATTTAGCTGGACAAATAAACAAAATGATCACAGCTGCATGGAGGGCAAGCACATTTTTTTGTGGCAGTACACACCCTCTGCCCAATCAAAACATGTACTCCTAGCTCCCAATGTGTAGGAGGAGCCTAATCTCCTCTCCTGGTGATTCTCACATAATTGTCTGGATATAGTGGCACTGTCAAGCCACAGCATAACAATGGCTGCCGAAGGGAGCAACCTACTTTGCCTCTCTCATAAATTTTAAAGAGACAGAGTGGTTCTTAATGTTCAAATTGTACTGATTTGGACTAGCAACCGAAAAGGATAAATTATTAAGCCGACTTAGAATTACTGTTGACACACTGGAATTTGTTTTATCAAATTGATTATTTATTGTACCACGTAAATGCCCACAGTCAATAAGGCTAATGCCAGGGGCAGACTAGTTAAGTTCCTGCACATACTTTTGCTGCCACATGCTCAATTTGGTGTTTGAGGGGCCCTTACAAGCAGGCCCTACCTTGAAAAGGAGTGAATAGAACGCTTCAAGATTAGCACTGGGAAAGATTCTCAGACATTCTGGGCATGTATAAATAATCTGGATAACAAGAACACGAATACTTACTACAACAATGTTACCAGAGAGACCTGGGTGTAGAATTTTAATGTGCCTTTATATCAGATCTCAAAGAAGAGAGTAAATCAACTGACATTGAACTGAACAGGAATTAGATGGAGGCCATAATTCGTTTTGTATACATGATGGCACACCAGACCCAATTGGTCTGAGTCATTTTCAATGGTTGTAAGAAATGGGGTTATTAGTTGATATGGGGTAGAAACCCTTTCTTTTTTTAAATTTAAATTTTTTTTTACAGTCCTCATTTAGCAATATTTTGGAGTTGGAGGTGTCAGGGGCCCGATATCCCTGCTGTTCCAGCTGTAAGGGTTTCTCCTGGGTAAAAGCATCATTGCGTGGAGAATTTCCTTGTCCCTTCTTTTCCTCGGGCCCCTTTTTGTCCGCTTCCAGCGCAAATCGGTTCTGGGTGGAGCTAGTCACTCTGACTACTCCTTCAAGTTCCCACTTGAGATCTTTATTGCATTGCCTAATCATTGGACATTAAGACACGTGCCCCGTTCTTTAGCTTGTTTGAGTGTATTCTTCCCAAATACTCCAAAAGTTATACCTTTTACCCGTATTCCCACTTCTATCTAGTTTATTTACTCTTTGTATGGAGGCCAGCCATTCTCTATGTGTAGGAGGTATATTTTTCACCCATTTAATGCATATCTCCCTTCTTGCTAACAATATCAATAGGAAGAGATTATTCTCTTGATCTTTGCTCAACTTGGGTTTATTTAAATTAAGATGATTTATCCCAAAAATAACAAGATCAATACTCACTTCCACGTGTTGTCCCAACATCTTGGATAAGGTCTTACCCGTCTCTCTCCAAAATTCCTCGAGTTGGGGGCACTGCCAAAACATGTGGAGGTCGTCCGCGCCATCTTCCCCACATTTAGGGCAACTTCTCCCCTTTTGACTGCTGATCTTAGACAGCCTCCTTGGTGACCAATATGCTCTGTGGGTTGTAAATAAATGATTTTTTCTCAGAGGGGCAGATTTCACTATTCGCCAACAAGTAGCCATTGATACTTGCCATTCATGTTGGATATCCAGCTCCGGCAGTTCTTTCCCCCAAATCTCGCTTGGAATTTTGTATTCTTCTTCCCCTGCTTGGATTAGGGCCCAGTACCAGCATGATATTTCTTTATTGTTAGTCTTATTGCCCTGCATCATTTTCTCTATATTCCCATTTCCGAGTTGATTTTCTTTTTGGCTCTTAACCCAGCTGGTTAGTTGATAATACTTGAATCTTGCAAGTGTGCCCTTAGTCCTTCCGTTTAGGACTTCCCATTCTACGATCGAGTTTTGTTCAATTAGCTGACCCCACTTAGTGATGTTAAGGGGATTGCTAGCTTGTCTCTAAGACACTCTGGGGTTCCGGGGGAATCCCAGATTGGTGCATATTCACTGTAGTACGGAATTTTTAGGGTTCTTCTCATTTGGTACCAAGGTTTTGCTACCGACATAAGAGTCTTCAGTTTTATCTTCTTGAAATATTTTGGGTATCCAAATTTGTAAAGGTAATGACTTCCTTGGGGCGCTAGGTGGCGCACGAGCAAGATGGCCGCACAAGCGTGAGGCTCCTGCAGCTCGGTCCACTCATCCGCCCAAATAACCTGCCTAGGAGGTCCTAGGATATCAACTGATATGCCCAGCAGTTCCGTACGAGCTAGAGCCTGTGTGGTGTGAGCACGAAGCTGTTTTGGCTCCCCTTTCTGTGACATAAGGGCCCTTGCTGGCTGGGCGGTACAGCGGCCTCTCATCCCTGGAGCCTTCCCAGGCGGCGCGAGGTACGCGAGCGCCGCGGTGCCCACGTGGCGTCCAGGCCGAACACCTGCACATCGGAGCCTTTCCCACTGACAGAGGGTGAGTGACCGACTTCGCCTACTGCCACTTATGCCGATCGCCCTCTGAGAGCCCTGCTCCTCGGGCCTTGGCACTCCGCTGCTCCGACCCATTGCCTGCGTTACGTCGCCTCTCACCACCGTGATTGCTGAGGGACGCCGAGTAGCGCTGCCGTTGCTCCCCGGCACAGGCGCGACCAACATGGCGGCGTGAAACCTCTGGCTGCGACTGCTCCCGCTTCACCATACCTACTATCTGACACGAAACCTGCGATACCGCTCGGAGCCCTGGTGCACACCGCGTGCCTCGCCTCAATACTCCTCACGCTGCAGAAATATGCTCGGCCGGCTCGCATGCAAAAGGTGAGAGGCGCAGATCGGATCTTACGCTTTGCTCCGCTGCGGGCCCGCACTCACCTGCAGCACTATAGGCCGTGGACTCTTACAGCATCTGGGCGGAAGTACACTGCGCGATCATGGGGGCATGCACGTGGAGCCCGGGCCGCTACTCCCCTAGACCGTTACCTGTGGCACCACTGAAAACGACAAGGGAGAATTCGCGCGCTACACCGATGTGCGCACCTGCTCCCACCTTCCTGCCTTTCTTCCTCGTATCTGCGGCCTGAAGGCGCCGCTGGACCCCAGCTGGGCGCGCTGTGTCCAATCTGCCAAGTGTTCCTGACTGTGTGGACTATTAGCGTGTATACCCTGCCTCTAGATTGGTGGATATCTCACCCCCTTTGCAGTGATTAAACCTGCGCCCTACACCTCAGAGGGCCCACTACGCTGCTACGATTGCAATGACAAATTAATGGTACGCCGGAACTAACTTGCCACACGTCAACTCATACTAGAGTCACAGCAGTGGTGACATACGCTCCTTCCTCCCCTAGTAACCGGGACATCGTCACCGCACAGACTGTTGCGAACTGGGCCCGCACGCAATGACTGGCTCTCCAGTCCCCCCTGCACAGGTAACACTGAGCCATTTGCCCAAAGACATATGACTCGCTTCCCCCCGGACTGGTAGGCCAGGGTGTGGGCCCACACGAGTCTATGAGCCCTGCATCGGCAACCAACAACAACAAATCGAAAGCGAAGTCTACACCTCACTTGCACCGCTGCACAAGTTGGGGCAGTCTTACCTAAGTCCGCCCTCCGTGACCAAACTCTTGTTTATCTCAGTTGCTCAGAACTAATTCAGAGGACACTTTCATTACTTGGCCACGACGCAGCAAAGCTAATCGTTACAGACTCCCTGCAACTGCCACTATCGCAGCAGCTGTGCAATCACAAAATGGGGAAGGCAGATGCCAAGCAAACCCGGCTAACCTTTGAAGCTAAAAAGGGGGGCTGTATGCAACAGGACTACCCTGAGCAGACAAATGAAGAGCAAGCACAGGGATCGGCACCATCACAGGACGAAGACATGAAAACCCTCCTCCTTGAAATGCGCCAAAGCCTAACTTCGATCACAGAGAAAATGGATGCCATGAACACTCGGATGGACGCCATTGTTCACAAGTTAGATGGCCATGATGAACGCATCAAAGAAACAGAATGCCGCATCTCGGATGCGGAAGATACCACGTCACACATCCAGACACAGGTGACGCAAATGGATAAACTCCTCAAACTGATTGCTGCCAAAAACGAAGACCTCGAAGCGCGCAGTAGGAGGAACAACATCCGAGTCAGGCATTCCGGAGAGTACCAACAACGGCCGGATGGAGGAGTTTATCGAGAGACTACTACGAGAAACAATTGGCGCAGAATCTTTCTCCTCTCAATTCATTGTAGAAAGAGCGCACGGTTCTCTTGGTCCCAGGCCTACTCCGGGCAGCACACCGCGCCCTATCATCGCGAGGCTGCTAAATTACCGCGACCGCGATGTAGCTCTCAAAACAGCACGAGAAAAGCGGCGACTCACATTCGAAGGTAACGCATTCACCCTGTACCCTGATTTCACAGCCACTGTTCAAGAAGAACGGCGCAAGTTTCTACCGGTCAAACAAAAACTCCGCCAGGCACAAATCGATTACGCTCTCATGTATCCTGCCCGCCTTCAGGTAACTCACCAGGTCAAACAATACTTCTTTACTAATTCACAACAAGTTGAAGACTTTCTGAAGCGTATTAAACGTCACAACGGCTCCCGCTCCTCACATGAATCATCATCGAGACCGTCCTCCCGGGCTGAAATATAACTGGAACTCTCTGTGGAGCATCAACTTATTTCGGAACTACAGGAAACTTATACCCCTGCCACGACAACTGTACATCGTGGTGCAGAGCTGATGGATGGGGACGTCTGAAGCTACAAACCAGATAAGTGACTTCCTAGAGCTGTATGATACTTGGTACCGAGCACCCCCACCCTCGAAGAGTTTGAACACTCTAACAACTCGCAAATCTCTGAGGGCAGGGTATAACCGTGCATGAGCCTAGGAGTTCCCCCCGAGGGCACTACCCCTGTTTCTTTACTGCAGACCAGAATGCAGATTGTTTCTGTTTTGTTGGGGACTTGGGTGGAGGGAGGGAATGTTCTTTCTGGCATGATTGGGATGCTACAGTGAGTGGGGGCGGGAAGGGGACTGTTCTTGAAATGTGACACGGCATCAACAGGAGAATACAAAAGGCAGAGGCATCACAGCTCTATTACTCACTTCGCATGCACAGTGCAAACACTGCTCTACACATTATGTACCATCTTGCTGCATGACGGGTCCAGCGCCTAAGCAGAACTTTCAAATCCTCACGTGGAACGTCAGAGGATTAAGCGACCCTCGGAAAAGACGGCAGATTCTAGCATACCTTGATAGACACCAAGTCCAAATTGCACTGCTCCAAGAGACCCACTTAAATCCTAGGCACGATAGCACTTTTGCACATAAATGGGCGGACCATAGAATATTTTCATCCTACTCCTCCTACTCTAGAGGCACAGCCATACTTATTAAAAAACATACTCCATTCGTTCTAGCTGGTTCGTCGCAGGATCAATACGGGCGCAACTGCATTACATGGGGCAAGCTGGGAACGGACTCAGTCACCTTGGTATGTTGCTATGGCCCCAATATAGATACCTCAGAATTCTTCCCTATGGTCTGGGGGAAAATTATGGAGATATGCTCTACTCACATTATATGGGGGGGAGATTTCAACACCACTCTTAATCCTGCCATGGACAGATCTAACCCTGCACCACACCATTACACTAGATCACACAAAGTGCTACGAGATATAGTGACTGATAATGGATTGTTAGATACATGGCGCCATGTGGCGCCATGTACACCCACAAACCACCGAAGGCACACACTACACAGCCATGCACGCATCTTGGGCCCGATTGGATTACTGTCTAGTATCACATGGCCTAGGCCCGTCCATCATTGCTGTTACACATCTAGCGAGGACATAATCAGATCATTCTCCAGTAAGGCTGGCGCTCGCCCCTCCGGGATGCGGGGCCCTACGCACTGTCTGGAGATTATCACCCCTCACACTACTTGACGAAGCATTTCACAGTGAACTGGGACAGGAAATCACTGACTTTTTCCAAAGGAACATAGGAACCGTAGACCATGTTGAAACAGTGTGCGAGGCCTTTAAGGTCACGATCCGCGGGTTTTGTATCTCGAAAAGTTCTGGAGTCCTGCGTGACATCCAGGGAATGTTGAAGAAATTAGAAACGGAACTCAAGAGTCTGGAGAATCTGCTATCTATAGACGCAGATGGGAAGACCCAACGCGAATTCCGTGAAAAGCTTTCAGACTACACAGAAACTGCTGACAGTGAGATTAAATTTAGAGGGAAATACTGGGTGGCCCGTAGATACGGAGAGGGCGAGCGCCCCGGCAGGGCTCTAGCAGAGACAATTCGGAAGCCCCGCTTCTCTAATTATGTCCTTGAAATTGTGGGTCCTGATATAGAGTTAAACAGGGACACTGCTGATATACTAGACACATTTACCGCACACTACTATGCGCTATACACTTCAGGTAGACAAGACTCTCTCAATCTAACTGACTATCTGGAGGATGTGACTCACAAAGAGAATTCCTGTGTGCTCCCTTTGAGTTGGATGGGATACGGGAAGCAATCATGCACATGAAGTCCGGTAAAGCCCCCGGTCTAGATGGACTCCCTATCGACTTCTACAAAGCGTACATTGATCAGTTAGCTCCTATTCTTAAAGAGGTGTATGAAGATTCCCTTGAGACTGGAATACTCCCATCCTCAATGAGAGAGGCACTTATTACCTCCCTCCTGAAGCCCGGGAAGCCAGCAAATCAATGTGACTCTTATAGACCACTGTCTATTATCAATACTGATGCGAAAATTCAAGCCAAGATCCTTGCTAATAGATTAAATGTATTAATGGAGAAACTTGTCCTTCCAGATCAGGCTGGTTTCATTCAAGTTCGTGCGACCACGCATAACTTACGTACCTTTTTTCCATATTGCATAACGTAGATCCCGACCTAGCGCTAGCGGCGGTCTTTTTAGACGCCAATAAGGCGTTCGACTCCCTTGAATGGGACTATCTCCTAGGGGTGTTACAACGAATGGGCTTCCCTCCACTGTTTCTCTCATGGATAAGTCTGCTATATCGGCTTCCAACAGCTAAAGTCCTGATTAATGGGCAGATATCTCCAGCCTTCCCCATCACCAGGGGCACTAGGCAAGGTTGCCCACTTTCCCCCCTGCTTTTTGCCCTAGCGGTTGAGCCCTTGGGGGCTCGGCTGAGGCAACACCACCAGGACAAAGCTCTGCGTTGCAAGATGCGCCAGATCCTCATCTCCCTCTACCCGGATGATATTACTCTCTACGTTAGAGATCCGCAGCACAACATAAACCGGCTTTTGCGAGAATTCATTTTCTTTGGGAAACTATCTGGAATTCACATTAATTGGGGGAAATCCCAAATATTCCCCCTCACCTCTGCGGCCACGCAATTCCCACTGGATTATCCACTAGAGTGGTGCCACACCGACATGAGATATCTGGGCATACGCGTCTCCAGGGCCCGAGAGGAGCTACTACGCCTCAATTATGGCAAAGCACTAGACCATATCGCTAGCTGCGTCACACGATGGATCTCATTGCCACTCTCCATGGCGGGGCGTACTTCATTAATCAAAATGGTGGTTCTCCCACAACTACTGTACTTATTCCTAAATATCCCGTATCACCCCGGTGGGCACTTTTTTAAAGCAATGCGTTCAGAGATGATCAGATTAATATGGGGAGGAAAGCAACCGCGACTGCAATTGAATATACTCACCAGACCATATTCTCTGGGAGGATTTGATGTTCCTAACTTTGAACTATACTATATATGTGCCCAAGCGCATTATGCTTTTTACTGGTTCCACCCACCCACGTATATGCCGCAGGTCGCAGTGGAACAGTGGCTGGCAGACCCTGTCCCCCTCGCAGGCATGATCTGCGCTACTCCCCAGCCTAGAAACAAAGATTCCACGTCGATCTCGTATACGGTCGCTGCCTGGTGGCGCATTATGAACCTGTTAAAAGCCCCAATGCTTTATTCCCCACTACTCCCGTTGCTCTATCATCCCCAAATGCAATTACTCCAAGAGGCGGGGTTTCGTAAGGTCATGGAACGGACGAACATCTCAACTTGGGGTGACCTGTACCGTGATGGGACTTTCCTCTCACAAGGGCAGCTATTCCTTGAGGCTCCCTCCTCTCCACTGGATGTATTTCTATATGTTCGACTACGACAGGGTATGCGACATAATACTCCAGCTTTCCCACTGGAGCCCCCGACACTGGATCCCCTGCACCTGCTAATACAAGCTACCTCTCCAGGGCATATTGTCTCCACACTCTACCACACAATACATACTCAACAAGAAGTAACTGTGTGCCCTGCTCGCGCACACTGGGACGTAGAGTTAGGTCACGAACTCACAGATAAACAATGGACATATTGTTGTATGCAAACAGAGCAAATTTCAGCGAGTAGTAGACTCCGCATTACGCACTTCAAATTTCTACATCGCTTGTACTATACACCGGTCAAAATGTACAAATATAAGCTGAAAGAATCAGACAGATGCGATAGATGCGGCATGGAGGGGGCTGACTTCCTCCATCTAGCGTGGGAATGTCCTAGTTATATGTTTACTGGAGTCAAGTTTTCGAGGCTCTTGCGGTAATGACGACAACTACCTTGGCACCCACACCTCTAATGGCCTTATTGGGCTACACTGAATTAATAGACAAACCATACCGACGCTACCTCACAACAGCCCTATTAATGGCTAAGCGACGCGTCGCGTGCAGATGGGGCAGAGGGAGGGCACCCAAATTCAAGGATTGGCTTACTGATTTGATATATTGTCAAGAACAGCTAAATAACTTTGGGGAACTGCTCCCCCCGACGTCACGACCCAAAGACATTTGGAACCCTTTAAATAATTATCTATTGACGCATCCCCTAGGTGCCCCCGGCCACAAATGCGGAAATACAGCAGATATAGGAATATCAACCCAAGGTGCTCCATAGGGATCATACTATGTACTTTAGATCATTAAACAGCCTTTTCCGTGTCATTGCATCAGTCACACTGCATAATGTTTATGTTCTGATAATTGGTTGTTGATATTAAACAATGTAGGATATTGCAACCACTCAAGTGTATACTGAACGATACTGTATTGCAATGCAAGTCTCACCGAAACTCTTGACCCATGCACTAACGTAACGCGACAGTGTTATACAAACTGCTAGTTCCACCATGTGCCATCAAATGCTTGTGCCCGGACCATGTCAACCCGTGGGTTTCTGTATCTGTGTATGTGCAAATAATGGATTCTCTCATTGTTGTACTTTCTCTTTGAAAATCAATAAACACATTTAAAAAAAAAAAAAAGGTAATGACTTCCTTCTTTATTGACTAATGCCTGCAAGTAAATGGGGTATGAATCGAAACTATCCATCAATTTCCTGATGTTTTTAAATTGGAAAGCTCTACAATATTCCAAAATATCCGGGCTTGCAATACCACCTTGCGCCTTTTTCCTTCTTATCTTCTTCCAGGCAATCCTTGCCCATTTAGCGGCCCAAATAAAACTACTTATTTCTCCCTGTAGTTTTTTTATCCGGTCTATTTTGAAATCCAGAGGAATGGTGCTAAACAGATAAGTAAATTTTGGGAGTATCGTCATTTTGATTATATTCGATCTTCCCATAAATGTCTGAGGTAGACCTCCCCATACTTTAAGTAGTCTCCTTACTTCTTTGTGAATTCTGTCAAAGTTCAGATTTGCTATTTCCTCTATATCTGTTGTGAGGTCAATCCCGAGATACTTTATTTTTTCCTTCACCATCGGGTTTTGAGAGTTACTATTCCATTCTAAGATTTCAGACTTCGTTTGGTTCACTAAGTATCCTGAGACTTTTCCATATTGTTTCAAAATACCTTCGATTTTGGGAAGTGAGGCCATTAAATTACCGGTGAACACCATCAGGTCATCTGCATATAATGCTACCTTCTTCTCCCAGCCCTGGTATTTGAATGGAACTATATCCTTCTCTTTTCTTAGCAGACATGCTAAGGGCTCGATATAAAGATTAAAAAGTAACGGAGACAGAGGGCAACCCTGTCTCGTGCCCCTCTTTATCATTATCTTGTCCGTGAGACTGTCATTCACTAGAACCTTAGCAGAGGGTCCTTTATAGATCTGCTTTATAGCGTCCTGGAAGGTATCTCCAAGATTAAATTTAGCTAGAGTTGCATTTAAAAAGGCCAACTAACTCTGTTGAACGCTTTTGCGGCGTCGAAAGTTATGATTGACAGGGGGACCGAATGATGAATTGCTACGTCTATTGCGCTTATAAGTTCATGGTTTATTTCCTGTATTTGCCTTCCTTTAATAAAACCTTTTTGGTTTGGATGTATTACAGACCCTGCTACTTTTCCTAATCTTCTAGCTAATATTTGTGTGTAGACCTTATAGTCCGTATTTAAAAGTGAAATCGGTCTGTAGGGCTCACATTTAGCTGGGTCCTTCCCTGGTTTTAGTAAAATACTGATAATTGCACCGTTCCAGGAAGCTGGGAGATCTCCTTTACTTATAAAAACATAATTCAAGAGTTCTGTCAGAGGGGTAGCAAGTACTTCCCGTAGATTTATATAGAGCTCATTTGGGAGTGCATCCGGGCCGGCAGCTCTTCCCTTTTTTAATCCTTTCATGACTTCTAAGACTTCCTCCCTGGTGATCTCTTGATTAAGCTCTGTTCTTTGTTCTTGTGATGTAGAGGGAGTTGTTATCCCATCCAGTACTGAATTGATCTGTTCTGTTGTAGCTAAGGTTTCTTCAGTATAGAGATTTTCAAAGAATTTTACAAACTCTTGTCTAATCTCAGTATCATCTGTGCTATGTTCATGTTGGTCTCCTTTTTGTATTTTAGCCACCCTGTTGCGCATTGGTGGAAGCCCTTTCAAATAATAAACACAATCCTTGTCAGGGTGAACCACAAAAATCACTATATAGACCTGTGCTCAAGCCTCTGGTAGCTTGGCACAAAAACAGTCAGACTTAACTTAGAGGCAATGTGTAAAGTATTTATGCAGCCCTCAAACAGTAATAAAGTGAAAACACAACACAAGGAAAATTCCAGACCAATTTAGAAAACAGAGTGCAATTTAATATATAAAATAAAACCAAATGACAAAAAATCCAATCAGCAGTCAATTCAGATGACAATAGTGATAAAAATGGTATCTGATCACACTGGAGTGCTTCAAAGTCACTTTGATGTTCAATCAGGACAAGGCACAATTCCTTCCCCAGCCATATTGCCAGGAAGTCCCACTCCATCTACACGCAGCCCCATTTGTCCCCATGTCTGGAAGGAATACACAACACACCACAGGTGAGCCATTCACAGTTATGTGACCCTGGACACTGGCAGAAAGGCGCATTTGGTTTAGGCAGGAAAATGTCACCTTTCTAGAAGTGGCATTTTCAGAATAGTAACCTAAAATCAGACTTTACCATTAAAGTCAATTGAGTGGAAGAAGTATTTCTGTAGCAGGTACCAAACAGAAGTTATCACTTATTAAGGGTAATAAGGTATCCAGTGTTAGTTTATAGAATAGATAGCCTTGAAACAGTAAAAAGTGACTTTAGGAGTTTTTCACTGATAGCATATGTACATCTTAGAGATACAATCTTACTTTTAAAATACCATGCACCCTTCCCTATGCACCTTTAGGTCTTACCTTACGGGTGACTTATAAGTATTAAAAAGAAACGTTTAGGCCTGGCAAAAGGATTATTTTGCCAGGTCGTAATGCCAGTGTAAAACTGCACTACAGGCTGCAGTGGCAGGCCTCAGACATGTTGTACGGTGCTACTTTAGTGTTTGGCATAATGAGTGCTACAAAGACTGCTACAAGAAGCATTTAATTCACTGGACCTGTGTACATGCTGCTCCATATATTAGGAACTTATAAGTAAATCAAATGTGCCAGCTAGATATATGCCAATTTTATCATGTTTAAAAGAGAGAGAACAAGTACTTTACCACTAGTTAGCAGGAGTAAAGTGCACAGAGTCCTTAAAGCCAACAAAAATGAACTCAGCATAATAGGAAGCATAGAAAGCCAAAGATCTGAGCTGACCCTACAGAAAGGGCTCAGTCCAACAATGAGCACTCATTGTTTTGACCTCAGTAATTACATCCTTTATTCACCTTTCGCATAGAAACCTCCATGATGCCACTATAATGGAGGGGCTCTGTATCGCACCCATTCTATACAAATGGTTCTCCATCAGTCCTTCCAACTATCATTTGATTGCATTAATAGAAATAGAGGCCAACTGCTACATAAGAACATTGTTGGAAGAACTAGAAACTGGGTTGCTGCAAAACACAAACTTCTTGGTATCAGACAAACTTTCAATCAAAATGGGAAACCATAGATAACATCTTAGCCTTGTCACTACATGCACAGCCCTCAATATACATCAAATGGCTGTAGTATGCATGCTTTATCGATTTTAGAGCTGCATTTGATAGTGTTGACAGAGCCCTGTTTGGCTTAAGATATCCCAATAGGAGATCCCTTACATATTGTGCTTCATTCAGGTGCAGTATGACACACATTAGTGAGGATGTAATGCTGTACCCTCAAGATATCTTTGAATTGTGTCTAAAACAGGGGTCTGTTCAACCTTTATCTGGCCAATCTGGAGATTGTTTTACTTGTACTAAGAATATTTGCTTCAAAGCTTGGCGGTCAGCCATATTCCAAATTGCAGTTTGCACATGATTCCTTTTTTAGATAGAACATAATTATGCCTTTAAAGGTCACCGACCACCTAGATACAATACAATATAATGACATTTATAGAGCACTCAGCTACACTTGAGGGAGTGTCCCTGTGCTAGCAGCAAGACCACCCTAAAAACTGGCCAGCAGCCTCAGACATCAGTCTAAGCATTAAACATGTGGGACTTCAGATCTTTCCTAAAGATCCTTTCAGAAGGTACAAAACAAAGAGTGGTCGGAAGCGAATTCCAAAGTTTTGCTGTAAGAAAAGTTAAGGCTCTCCCACCATGCTAGCCCTATGGACCCTCGGGTGTGCAGGAGCTTCAATGAATTAGACCTCAGTCATCTACTCTGACAGGAGGCCTTAAGTATGCATCTCAGGCACAGAGGTCCCTTATGCGCCAAAGTTCAGTAGGCAAAGATTTTGCCTTGAACTGATGTGGCTGATTACAGGAAGCCAGTGCAGCTGGGGGAGATGAACAGACACCGGCAGATCAATCAGTGCCTTATGGATGATGCACGCGACTGCATTTTAGATAATATGCAACCGTTGCAGTAGGTAAACTGGCAAGCCCAGATAAAGACGATTGGTGTAGTCCAATTGAGGTAACAAGGACATGGACAATGGTCTTTGAGAAAGCCACAGGAACCAAATGTAACATCCTTCTCAGGGACTTCAAAGTAGCAAAACAGCTTGCCGAGACCACTTTAACCTGCGGTTCAAATGACAAAGCTGAATCGAATTTGACACCCAGGTTTCTTACACAGCTCAGGCAGCCACCAGCTGAGAGTCGGGGATCTTACTTGTGCCCAAAAGAAATAATTTCAGTTTTATCTGAATTTAGTTTGAGGCAGCTTTCATCCATCCAGTCACCCACTGTTTTTAGGCAGTTCTTGAAGGAATTGAGGGCATCAGATGCCTCATCATGTAAGGATAGAAGAGGCTGTGTGTCACCTTTCGGCCCCATGATTCAACCAACTTAGCAAGGGGCTCCAGATGCACATTAAAAAGAGTGGGACTCAGGGCTGAGCCCTGAGGCATCTCGTACTTGAGAGGCTTCGGGTCTGAGGTAAAGGGAGTGAGAAACACTGCCTGTGATCTATCCTCCAACTAGGATTTAGGCTAGGACAGCATGTTCCCTTGTATTCCAATCTTCTCTAGTCTGTTCAGCAGGATGGGGTGCGAGACCATGTCAAATGCTGACGACAAATCCAAGAGAATGATTATAGCCAAAGCACCTTGATCAAGGTTGAGATTGATAAATTCTGAAACCTTGAGTAAGGCAGACTCAGTGCTGTGCCCTGGTCGAACCAGACTGAGTGTCATGGAGGAGGGAGTTAGATTCCAAGAACAGGCAGAGCTATTTGTTGACCACCTTCTCCAACATGTTAACTAGTGCAGGAAGAAGGGAGATCGGTCTAAAATTGCTGAGTATCTTAGGATCTGCATTAAGTTTTTTTAGCAGAGGTAGCAGGAGGACCTGTTTCCACCTCTTTGGGACAGTAGGTGACTCCAGAGGGGCATTCAGCAATTTACTAAGAATGGAGCTGACAATTGGCAGAACTGACTTCAGAATATCAGTGGGGCAGCAGTCCTAGGACAAGTTGGACTTAGTTAGCCAGCAACATGGCAGATTCATCTGGAGAGATAGGCTCGAAATCCCTCAACACCGGGCCAGTAGAAAGCACCCTCTCAGATATACCCTGGTTCAGAAACTGATCATACATTATTTTTAATTTGTTAGAAAAGAAGTCTGCAAGCTCCTTGCAAAGCTGAGCAGAGGGTGTTAGAGAGTTTTGAATGGCCCTTGGGAAAAGAAAAGAGTTCACAATGCTGAAGAGTGCCTGAGGCGTATTAACAGCAGCATCAACGGAAGACGCAATTAACACTTTCTGAGCACTGCGAGAGGATTTGCGAAAGCTGGCAAATACCTTTTTATACACCAGTTTTGCATTCCTGTGATAGGCTGAATGCCAAACGTGTTCCAGCAGCTAACAGTGTTCCTTCTCCTCTTATAAGGCTTCTGTAAGCTAGGGGCAGATGGCCCAGAACTGCACTGGGACACTGATTTTGCGGGGCAACATGATCTAGAGCTTCAGAGATCCAATTGTCCACCAGCTCCAAGTCTCAGTCGACAGGGCCTGTGAGAGTTGTAGGGATCGCCTGAAGAGCTTTCCCTAGCAGAGCTTGTGACATTTGCCATCATGGTCTTCCGCATTTCTGATGAGGGGTCACCTGCTCTAAGAGCAGAGTAATAGCAATCTTAAGGGGAGTAAAAAGTGGTCAGACCATGGTAATTCAGTAGCCGGCCTCAAGAGAATATTCAGAGAATGTGAAGAAATAAGGTCCAATTTATGACCAGCTGTGTGAGTGGGGCAGTTTACATGTTGTTCCAAGTTGAAGCCCTCCAGTGTACTTACAAACTGTGGTGCACTAGGGCAGTTAGGGTCATCGACATGTAGATTAAAATCACCCAGGACTAAAAAATTGGAATGCAAAATAGAAAGTTGGCCAAGTAGGTCCAAAAGCTAACAAGGGACTCAGAGGAGCTGCTAGGAGGTCTGCAAATTAAAGCTCCAGAAAGAGTAGAAGCTGGATTCAATGAGATAGAAAAAGACCTTCGATAGGATCACAATCTGTCAGCTTAGAGGAAATCCAACCCATAGTGTCTACACACATCTGCTATTACCCCACCCTTCCGATCAGTCCTATTAATTGAATAGAGAAACCCTACAGGATAGCTAAGGCAATGTCTGGCAAGGAGGAGTCTGAAAGCCATGTCTCCGTCACAAACAGAAGGTCAAGCTTATTCTCAGCAAGTAGATTGTGTATGTCGAACAAATGTTTCGGAAGCGACCTAGAATTGTAGCTTGTGTGGTCTTGACCGAGAGGTGACGGAGAATCTCTGTGCAATGAGTGGAGGGACATGCCTGGCTGAGGCACACTACCCATGTTAGAAAGGGCAAAGCTGCAAAATGTGCATTTAAAAAGGTGCGAGCAATAGACCTCGTTATCACCAAAGGAGTAGAGCTCACACAAGGAAGTGGGAGGAGTTCATTTAAAATTTACTAGCTCATCTCTAGAATAAGCTAATGGTGGATCGCCGCGCAAACCGCAGCATGGCTGGTGCTGGACGCAATCCAAATGGGCATAGACTGGCTTGCCTTAGGCACGCTGCAAGTGTCCGCTGCACGTCCGCGACATAGGCTGCTTGAGTGGCAAATGAACAACTATAAACCATTTACTAGAGAGCATCATGAGCAAAATGGCAGCTCTGTGGTGGATACCAAGGGAACTAGGGGGTGGTCAGAACCACAGAGTCAACACAGTATTCAACACACTTACAATAGAATAAAAAGGATTTAAAAATTCCCTCATCAGATTTTTTACTAAAATAGTCTTACAAGCAGAGAATTGCCACTGATTTACTTAGTTGCTGCTCACAACCACCACTAAAGTGCCCATTTGCAACTGTGGTGGCAACTGGAGAAACCAGGAAGTGGTCAGAAGCACTGATTCAACACAGTATTCAACACACTTAGAATAGCATAAAAATGACTTAAAAGTTCCCACACCAGATACATACAAGGGATCTACAGATACGTAGATACATACACTAATGCAAATAAATTGGCAATAAACATAGATAAGACCAAAGTCACCATCTTCAGCCTGAGATTTAAAATCAAAGTGGAGTGTATTCCTGCTTTAGGTATTCAGGGATTTGGTTTGGGGAAAAGGGGAGCCACTAGCAGTATTTAGCCCCATCAAAACCTCAAGTCCAGTCTCTGAAGTTGGTCTTCTTTTTTAGAAGGCCTCTGATCCTTCCCTAGTCACACTTGCTAGTTGATCATGTTATATTAAAGCTTACCTTACCTTATATGATTGAGTCATTCCAGACGGCTGGATTTGTCCCAGTGGTGCCTATTCAGAACTTTATTTGGCCAACGTAATTTCACTATTGAGCCACAAATTCAACTTGAATTTGGCCTTATAAAGTAGGTTGAAGCCATGGAACCAGATTCTTAGCCACTTGCATCAGAATCAGGCATGTTTCGCTAGGGATGCTAAAATCTCTACTGAGGAAGAGAATTGATGGCAATGGTCAACCAAAAACCCTTGGCTTGTATAGTTGAGTGATGCACTGAATTCCTGTGTAATCCATGGTGAGTGGACCTCGATGATATTGTAAACATCATTTCATACAAAAGTTAATGGTTAACTGAAATTGAAAGCTTTTCAGGAACATTCAATGGAATTTGCAAAACAATTCAGGCTGACAATAGATCCTCCTAAGTTCAAAGACCACTGTAGATAACTTGAACTTTATGTGTGGCCACAGTGGGCATATGGTTATCATCCAATATGGGAGTTATGACCTTAAAGCAAAATAAGAATCTGAGCTGCATGAAAGCTATCAGCCAAGATGCGTAGCTCGCAGAAAGGCACACCATGCATGTACCCGCCAATGTGCATGCACGCACCCCCACCACTGATTCTGCTGCATCAAGTTGCCTTCTTTCTGAAACAGCCTTACCACCCCCTGTCTTACGTGTTTTCAACTTCATGTCAGATGTACAAGAGGGACTAGACTTTGTAAGGTTACAATACACAGAAGTGTGAGCCATAACTCTGAAAAAAATATCAACACAAAGCATCCAACTTGCAACCATACTGGTGGTGGTCGATAAGCTCCCTTGTTGCCAGAAAGATCAGTCAGAAAAGCACTATGAAAATATGTTAGTCTTTTTCTCAGCAAGTAAAACACTGATCTTAACAGCATTCTAATAAGCAGTTTATCAAAATCTGAAATGCAAATAATGTCTTAATGATTGTTCTACTGTGCATGTTCAGAAAAGTATGGTGATTTTCTTTACTACAAGCTCGTTTACAGATTGGAATGGGGAGGTGTAGAAACACCCCCGGTGAAAAATATTGCAACTTCTTTCCTACGCCCCCCCAGACCTTAGTACAGGTCAGCCGTCTAACGCTCCATGAGAGCATCACAAGAGCCGCTGGGTGTGGTCAGTGTGAGCAATGGCGTAGCAGCAGTTCGTCAAAATCAGCAGTGCACCAGGACAGGAAGCGCCAACACGGGCGTGACTTTGACGCCGAACCAAGATGGCGGCTCTCATGTGAGCTCCGTCGCGGAGCCTTTTTCGTTCTTGTGGCCTCATTCATGCCACTTCCCCGAATGTGAGTGCGGAGAACAAAGGGGGAACAGCGGCGGCAAGCTCCTGTGCCACTCCCGCACCATGAGGACGCGTCCTATGACCTGAGTGCCGCAACTGTGATTTTTTCTCCTCACAAAGGCGAGCGGCCGCCATTTTAAACCGGGCCGCTCGCGATACAGCTTTGCTTGTCCCGCTATTATTTTCCCTCTTTTTTCTTCACGTGTGTACATTGACTGTTGTTTTCTTTCCATTGCTGCTCCTTGTTTGTCTGGGACCTCCTCATACCTGCAATTTTCAGCCTTGGTTGCTACAGTTGGTGACTTTTGTTCATACTGGTCCATTATAAGTCTGCTGTTATTGGTTAAGGCATATCCCTTATGACAGGTAAATTCAATGACCCTTTATTTCCTCTAACCTGGGTCTGCCTTTTTTACAACCATTTTGTGGATAATTATAGCAGCATTTTTAGAGATTTTTGTTAAAGCAGGTTTTTGCGACCTTTTATTCTCCTCATTGGATCAGCTTTCTCCTTCTTCCATCTTTACTAAACGTTCCTCTCATTGTAAAAGATGGCCAGTGATTTGCACGTGGAGAAGTGTGGCTCAATGGTTAGAGCGGCAGACCCTGATGCAGAGATCTGGCCCGGGACCAGGGTTCAATTCCCGCCTCGGCGGGTCTTGGGCTCAATTTCCTCGGACCTGATAATTCTCGCCTCGGTGCCTATTCTAATCATGGGTCCCACTCTGCAACTCTGGGCAATAGCTTGCTTAATCTCCACAACGGCCCCAACAGCGCTGGGATGCCTGGCTTCACCCTGGGGGTGCCCAGGAGTGGACATTTCACAGGGAAAAGCCAGGAAGGGTTCCACAGCGGTATGCGTACAGCGCCAGGACACCTCTTTGGGGGTATAAGTGCGCTTTACAAGTACGAATTTCATTTCATGTATCTGCCAAACCGTGTTCTTTGGGCACCAAGCCTAAAAGAGTGAAGAATGACCCTACATCTCCTATTTTATCATCACATAATCCTGTATGGACTCTATCTTCTATGAAGCACATGGTCTGCAACCTTTCATGGTTACCACCAACTAAAAATTACAACAAATTGAGGATCGTTGGATAGTTATGGAAGGGAAGATGTCGGAGTTGGAACAACATGTGGGAGACTTGCAAGACTTATCTACTAAAATTCCTATGCTGGAACAAGAAATCCAGAAGTATAAGATACATACCGAAGACCTTGAAAATCGTAATAGACAGAACAATTTGCGTCTTTATGGTCTTCCAGAAAATATTGAGGGTCCTGATCTCCTGGTCTTCGTGAATAAATTTCTATCAGACCTCCTGGATCTTCCTTCTACACCACCACTGAACATGCAACGTGCACATCGTTTGGGTCGTCTTCAACCTCACCATGTGGAATTATAATGCTCTTTCTGGAGTTCACTGATTTGATGCGTGTCCTAAAGGCGGCTAAGCTAAAACGTTGTCTTATTTGGTCTGACCATAATTTGTTTATATCACAAGATATTTCAAATGCAACCAACGCTCATCGTAAAGAATTCTTCGCTCTTCGTCCTCAGATGAGACACTTGAATATTCAATATGGCATTCTTCATCCTTGTCTCTGCAAGATCACCTATGAAGGCACCTCATGGTCGTTTGATGAGTCGGTGAAGCTAAAAACTTTTTTGCAAAGCATAGCAAATGATAACATGGAGATTACTCCTTAATATTTTCTAAAATGTTCACTTTTTCTCCTAACTGGTTTTCTTTGTTCTCTCCTTTGACCTGTCCTCTTATATCTTGTTAATGTAATATTATTATTCCTATTTATACCATAGTCATCTTTCATTTTATCTTTCTTTTCTATGTATCTCACTTTTAAATTTTATGGCTACTCTTTTATAACTTTTATAGTTCCTTCTTTTCTCTGTCGCCGTTCTTGTATTCGACGTAAGCATGACCTCAGCTTACCCTCTAACCTCTGCATTTCAGATCTGGAATTTTATCCTTGATCTGTCCTTCCTCTCTTTCTTTCATATTTCCTTTTCCTCACCCTTCCTTCCTTTCTATTTGACTTTTCTCTTCCTGGTTTTCTTCTATTACTATTTACTCCTTTGTATGAGTGTTTTTCTTTTCTTGACTCTCTCTCTCCTACAATTACATCTCTCTTACGTTTTTTGATGGTCGATAAATGGTGTTTCTCTGTCTTTTTTATTGGTTTTGCAGCTTGTTGTTCCTGTTCTCACATGTCTCCCCTTACCCTACAACATGTTTAACGTTGTCTCGTGGAATGCGCGTGGTCTAGGTCATCCCGTCAAGCGTCAAAAGGTACTTTCTGATTTATCCAAACTTAACACACATGTTGCCTTTCTACAGGAAACTCAATGTAATGATGTGGAATCACTTAAGCTTAAACGTCAATGGGTTAATCAGGTTATTTTTTCTCCTGCTGTTAATCGTCATGGTGGTGTTGCTGTTTTATTCACTGAATGTGAAAATTTTATCAACTGAATGTGATTCGAATGGGTGTTGGGTTTTGGTTGATGCCATTATATATCAAAAACAAGTCACTTTCTTCAATATTTATGGCCTGGTTAAATCTGATCCCAAATTTTGGCAAAACATTAAATTGAAACTATCTTCCATCCCTAATCCCAATATAATCGTTGGCGGTGATTTTAATGATTGGTTAGACCCTTTTTCTGACAGAAAATCTAAATGTACATTTAAGCCTGATAAATCTCACAAAGCCTTTCAATCCGCCATTTGCTCTCGCCCATTCTATGACGTATGGAGAACATGTAATCCTGCTGTATATGAATTCACATTTTTTTCTAATGGTCATCATACTATGTCTCATATTGATTATATTTTGGTTTCTAAATCATTACTCCCCTCCATCCAATCCTCCGAAATTGTTTCTATTTTTATTTCTGACCATGCCCCTGTGCTACCTACTTTTGATTTGTCTCTCAATAATTGCAAGCAAGGCCGTTGGCTTTTTAATAATTCCCTTCTTTCTGACCAAACCTTCATTTTAGAAACAACCTCCTTCATTAATGAATTTTTTCATTTTAATCGCTTTATAGATACCTCTGTTCATAATAATTGGGATACTTTTAAGGCCTCTTTTAGAGCCTTTACTATTGCCTATTCTGCTAGAAGGAAAAAAGGCATTAAACCTTCAAAAGATAAAGATTTTAGAACATAATTATTTCTCTTCCAAATCCTCTTCAAGTTTACAAGAACTGATTAAAGCCAAGTCTGCCCTGAACAAGATCGCTACAGTCGATGCTTGTAATATCCTTCTTAAAATGAAGTCTAAATATCATGGAGGCCAAAATAAGGCGGGTAAAATGTTAGCCAATTATTTAAAAATTAATTCAGAACAAAAAATTATCATTGGCCCTATTCGTTCTGAACAAAATAACAAATTATTATCCTCCGACTCTGAAATTGTGAATACCTTCCAATCTTATTATGAACTATTATATACAGAAGATACAACTCCTTCAGAAAATGATCTTGAAACTTTTTTTCGGGGAATACCCAAACCCCCTTCTATACCTGACATTTTCTTACCCCTTGAGAGGGATATATCTCTCCAGGAGATTACTGATGCTCCTAAATCTTTAAAAAAAGCTAAAGCCCCTGGCCCGGATGGTTTATCCGCTGAACTCCTCTCATCCTTTTCCTCCATTTTTGCCCCTAAATTACTAGAGCTTTTTAACTAATTTTTGCCTAATTCTAAACAAGTGGTTCCTTTTTGGACCTCATTGTCATTATTCCCAAACCAGACAAATACACTACCCTTTGTAAAAACTTTCGACCCATCTCACTAATCAACTATGATTGTAAAGTTTTTGCAAAAATTTTAGCATCTTGTTTGGAGAATGTCATTCCACTCCTTATTAAGCCTGACCAAGCTGGTTTTATTAAGGGTAGACTTGCATCTGACAATGCCAGAATGTTTTCCAACATCCTTGTTATCGTTACATGTTTGATAAAACTAAATTTACCTGGTGTTCCCAAAAGAGTAAATACCTAGGAGTATGGTTTTCCTCCAAAATACCTGATACATTACTTCACAATTTCACTACCTTAAAACTTAAACTGCATAAGCTGTTATCATCCTGGTATCCGTTATTTTTATCCTGGTGGGGTAGGTTAGACACCATTAAAATGATGATTGTCCCTCATGTTCTTTTTATGCTCTGGATGTTACCTTTTAAAATCCCCAATTATTATTTCTCCCAGATTAACTCTATTTGTACTAAATTCCTCTGGAACAATAAGTGTGTTCGTATTGCTTTAGCTAAATTAATTCGACCTAAAATGGAGGGTGCTGTACGTTTTCCTGATTTTAAGTTATATCATACTGCCTTTTTAATCCGACATTTTTATGCTATGTCTAAGGATTATCATGATTCTCCTATTCCAACATGGGTTGTTTTTGAACGTTCATTGTTGCATGACATTTCCTTTCAAGATGTTGTTTTTATGACTAATTGTACTTTCATCTCCAAATATCCAATTTTAAAATACTCCCATCATTTATTACACATTCTTTATACACAAGGATTTGACTTTTATCAATCTTTTCTGACCTCTTCTATCTGGTATAACAAATTTATCAAATTTCGCCATAAATCTTTTTATTTTAAACACTGGAAAGAAAAGGGTATTTTTTATGTACATCATTTGATAGTAAATAACTCTATCATATCATTCCCTAAATTACAAGAAAAATGTGGTCTCCCCGACTCTTACATTCAACAATATAACCTATTATTTCCTGTACTTCAAACCTTTCTATTAAACAATAATTTTAAATCTGATGTTACTTCGGTTACCCCTACGTCACCCTTATTTAATATCTCTATGGATCCCATTACAAGTGCTTCCTTTATATATAAAACTATGTCCTCCCCCATTGCTACAAGGAATAAATCCTCTATTGAACTGTTGTGGGAAAATGATTTATCTCAATCATTATCTATTTATCAATAGGACCGAATGTGGCGAAAACATTTTAAGACCTCTAAAGCTGCTAATATTACTCAATCCTTATACTTTATATATAATAGAGTGGTGTTACTCCCCAATTTCTTCATAAAATTGACTCTTCTATTTCTCCCTTATGTTGGTCATGTCTCTCCTCTGATGGTACTTTGACACACCTACTTTATTATTGTCCTAAAGTACATGAATTTTGGAAAGCTATATGGTCTAAATGTTTATTGATTTTCTCATGTAATATTCCACTCTCTATTCACAATATTTTTCTGGGAACTTTATCTGCTGATTTTGACCATCTTCCTTCAAAAATATTTTATTTGACCTTTTTATTGCTCTTGCCTTTAAAGTTATATTAACTTGTTGGAAAGATAACTCTAAACTAACCTTTTCGGTCTGGTGGAACTTAATTTGTGATGAACATAGAATAGCTTCTGCTTCTTCTTCGATATCTCAAAAGATTAAATCTGATTTATTATGGTTACCTTTTACTACTTTTCTGTCCTCACACTCATCTTTCTCTTAATACTTTTGTCTATCTTCACCTATCACTTTTTCTCTCTTTCTTTCCTCTCTCATCCTTTCCCCTTTCCCTCTTCTTTCTCCCCTTTTATAAAAAATAAAACAAACTGAACAGAATTTACACTTATGTAATATATATATCTACTATTTTGATGTATTTATTGTTATTGTCTTTTTCCTCTTAATAGTTTTTATTGGAATGGTACTTTTCTGATGTTATTATGAGATCTCTTGTTTAAATGATGTTGTTAATTTAGTAATTTTGTAATTGTGTTTATTTCTCACATCTCTTATAATCAGTGTATCGTTTTATCACTGTGTTCATATTCTCAATAAAAAATATATAAAAAAAAAAAAAAGGACGCGCCAGCACGCCAAATGCCAAGTCCTCGCACATGATATGGCCAATGCAGAGAGGCAAGCATAAGCTCCTGACTCCCTGTAACCGCAGAAGCGCCGGCCATGAATGGGGGGCCCATGTACACAAGTTACGTCTTGTGCTTGTTTTATGTGTATCACAGCGTGAACACAAAGTCAAATGTTGTGGTTTGAATAGTCCCAACTGTGGGGCCGATTCCGATTCGGGCCGGAAATCTCTCCGACCGAGCCGGACCCGGAGAGATTTCCGACCGAACCGGACTCTAGCAGTCCGACCGATTGAGTACGATGCGCACGTATGCCATCGGACTCGATTCGGTCGGACTCCCATTGAAGTCAATGGGAGCCAGTCGTACGACGCGTACACGGGCTCCCATTGACTCAATGGGCACGACGCGAACAAGGGTGCCCCCTACAGCGTGTTCGCGTCGATGCGGGTCGCGCCGTACATGCACGTGTAGGGGGGACCCATGGGTCCCCCCTGTGTGCGACTCGCGCGCGTACGCTTCCAGGGGGGTCCGACACGGACCCCCAAAGTGCGGCTCCGACAGCTCCTTGGAGCCGGACTGCGCGAGTTGGTCGGAGCGGTCGCGATGCGCATCGTACTTACCCGGCCGGGGAACGTCTCCATTGCGCGGTGCGAGTCGTCCCCGTGCGAGTCGGTCGGAGCGGTCGGGTCCTGCGAACGAGTCGGTCGGAGATTTTGCGAGCGCACGCATCGTCCTCGCTCGCCCGGACGCACGTACGATTCGGTCGGGAAATAGGGCTCCGAATCGGATCCGGTAAAGCCGAATCCGATTCGGAGCCCTACCGGCCGAGATCGGAATTGGCCCCTGTGTGTTCAATGCCCCGCTTCTGCTGGCGCTAACTTTTGTTTCAGGCGTGCTGAAAAACAATTAATATTATATGTGTGAAACAAGTTTGGCCTCTGATCCTGCTGCTACTAGATGGCCAAGAACTGTTTATGAATACACACCATTAAAACATTAATTTAAAAAACGGCGTGGCCGGACGCCTATGGAGCAGGGAGCCTGAACCGGAGCTCCTGCGAGTGATCCCCCATACAAGCCCATCCTGACCGCTATGAAGGAGCCATCAGCATAAATCGCCCACCCTCCGACCTCTGAAGGACAGGGGCACGGCCAGGGGTTGACGAACGGGGCGGAAAGACACGTCCTCGTAGCAAAACCGTGCCGGAGGGAGGACCCGCGAGGTTAGCCAAGATGGCGCCCGCGGTCTGAGCCCCGGCTCCCGAGGGCCGAACAGAAGCTGCCAGCGGAGTACAGCGTGGCCGAATTGTGGGTCCGGGGCGGTGGAGCACTGGGACCATGTGATCCTGTGGCCGAAAGAGGGGACAGGCAAGTATCGCCGGAGAACCGGCCATTGTGAGGGAGCTACGAGGTCCGACAAAATGGTGCCCGTGACCTGAGGACTGCCCCCCGAGGGACGCCCGGTGACGGCCGGCTACACAGTCACACAGTAGAGCTGGTTGCAGACACGCGTCAATAGAGAGCTGGGCCCCCGCACCTGCAGTGCACAACGAGGAGTAAGGAAGTGCAACGGAGGGGGGCTTGGGCGGTGGCGGCACGGGGGAAGCTGTGAGCACCTGGCGGCGGCGGATCCGAGCACTGCTGCGGGCGACCTCGGGACAGCACTCTGCAGTTTACCCAACCAGGCGTGAGAGCCTGATTATCAGACGCGCTGTGACCTACCTGCCCGATGCGGCCAGGGGGTAGGGGGACGCTGCTACACAGCCCTTGCCGGAGAGGGCTGTGCCGCCCCCTTGGAGAGCCCACCTCCTGCTACTGGAGCAGCGCAACCAACCGGTGAGTGGGGGTTGCCCGGGACTGCAGGGGATGCCCCCGGAGACCGAGATGCTCCTGCCGCTTTGTCGTCCTGCTTCCTCCCTGCGGTCTCCGTGGGTGGCATCAGGCTGCACACGCTGTGGGCCGGCACTTCACCGGCGGCCCCCACCATTGCCAGCAGTGGCTGCAGCGCATACAGGAAGACATATGGCAGAACACCGGCCTCCTTCGCTCTCGCTCCGGACGCTTGCATGCGGCCCAGCTCAGCTACTTAAAGCACTGGCCAATGCAGACTCCTCAGTCCTCACGCTGACCACTGGGCCCATCGCTGCAGGCACAACCGGGACAGAACCACACTTTCCTGCTGAGGCCTAGGTTACACTTTCACCCGCAATGCCTCAGTCCGAGCGCTAAGGGTAGCCCCAAGAGTAACGCAGGTCAGGGCTGCACACCCTACCAGCAGAGAAGTACTGCACAGCCACGCAGCTTCATGCCGGCCTAGATTACTACTGACCACGAGGAGGGGCGTACATGCCTATCATCACCACCGCCACTCCCGACCTTCTCATAGTCTGCGCCGCCTGCTACATTTCTACGGCGCTGCCTCTGTGACTCGCGGTGAGAACCTGCACACCAAGCATTCGACCCCAGTAGCCTTCACACCCTAGAGGGTCCTCTGCATAATCGCCATCAGAGCCACTTGACACCCTCATTAACCAGTCTGCTGCCACACAGAAACCAATATGGGGAGAGTCAGCAAAAGGCGGGATACGGAGCAACAGGAGCCAGCGGGAGAAGATGCTGGAGAGTCGCGACCACGCACAGGGGCTCGTAGCGACAAGACTGCGACCCAAGACGACCTATCGTTATATGACATCCTGCAGGCCATAGAGACGTCACGGACGGCCGTAGAATCTAAAATTGACACGCTACGGGAGGATTTGGGCCTACTACGGGCAGATCACAGGAAGCTGGCGGACCGAGTCACGACAGTGGAAGGAGATGTCAGAGACCTGAAACCGCAAGTATCCATGTCCACCCGCAAACTTACGGACATAGAAAAAATGGTGCATGTGCTGGAACTGCGAGCCGAGGACGCCGAAAATAGGGCAAGACGCAACAACATCAGAGTCACTGGGCTGACAGAAAAAGTCGAAGGGAACAACATGGCGGCCTACCTTGAGAACTGGATCCGCACCGAGGTGGCAGAGGAGGGCCTATCACCATATTTCACTCTAGAGCGGGCACACAGAGTTCCTGCCCGGGCACTCCCGCCTGGGAGGCCGCCGAGACCAGTGGTGGCTCGCCTCCTCTTCTACAAAGACAGGGATCATGTGCTGAGCCAAGCGCGACTCAAAGGTCAACTCAAAATTGATAACAGCATCGAACGGATCTTCCCGGACTTCTCCCGAGAAGTACAGAGGCAGTGCGCTTCCTTTGTCACGGCCAAACGGAAACTGCGACAAATGGGGGTATCATATTCTATGGTGTTCCCAGCTAAGCTCTGGATAGTGCACGCCGAGGGGACCAAGTTCTTTACCATACCCCAAGACGTGTGGGATTGGATTGAGGAGCAGGGACTGCGAGACCAGAGGCAAGAAGGCAGAGTCCAGCCAGAGAAAGATCCCACGAGGTCCCCTGGAAAAGGGGGGAAACTCAAGTGCCTCCCAACACTGGAGGAGGCTCGACGAGACAAGGAGAGTGCGGTTGCGGCAATAGCATCCCTGAGCGCAGGCCCATGGGGCACCTCCTCCCTATCAGGAGAGGAACAGAGAGACTCGGACTCTGACACCAGCTCGAGCACCGTGGGGGATGCCAGCCAGACCCTACCAGAAGTGACTCCCAGAACGGCAGACGACTTGATCTAATGGACACATAGCACGCAAGTACCCGCTGGACACCTGAGTTAGGGGGGTGAGGCGCCCTGATTAGGGGCTGATTTGAGTACGGGAGGGGCCCAGGATGGGCACTATGAGGCCCAACGCCATATGGGGGGAACCAGGGGACGGGGGGAAGGCTTTCCTCCAGGTGAGCGTTAGCCTAGCCACCACCCGAATGTCGGACACTTGTTTGTTTTTATGCCAGAGCGCAGTTTGGATGGGGGAGTGTTTTCCACTTGTCCTGGGGAAGGGGAGTTGGGGAAGTTCTATTGTTTTAAGTTGGGGGCACTGCTGTCTACACATACACGGGGACATGAGCTGCAGCGGGAACGTTCACTTCACCCAGAGTATGTCGCCGGAAGCAAAGCAGGGGCGAGGGGGCCAGACAGAGATGGAGAGATTAATCTGTAATGCCAAATCAGAAGGTATATAACCTCCTCTCTTGGAATGTCTGGGGGATGCACTCCATGCACAAACGCTACAAAATTTTCTCCCATCTGAACAGGTGTGGAATCCATATAGCTATGTTGCAGGAAACGCACACATTGGCCTCTGAGGGGGCGGCACTACACCATAGATGGAGAGGTCAGGCATACTATACTTCATTTTCGGCATTTGCCAGGGGGGGCCCTGATATGGATCAGGGCAGGCGTCCCCTTCCGGACACAAAGTAGACCCAGAGGACCATTACGTAGTGGTCACAGGGAGACTGGAAGGGCAGGATGTTACGCTGATAAATATTTATGCGGATGCGGAACAAGGTGCTTTCTTGGAACAACTGTCTGGGACTTTGGCACCATACATGACGGGGTCGATCATAGTGGGGGGAGATTTCAATTGTATTGCGGATCCAGATCTTGACTGGTCCCACCCACCACTCCGGGATGCCCCGGTACACAGGACAGCTAGGATGTTCAGGAACTGGCAGTTTCACTGGGGGCTGGTGGACACGTGGAGACACACACACCCACTGGACAGGGAATATTCCCACCTCTCCCATGTACATGACTTGCATGTCCGCCTAGACACCTTCCTATTCTCACCGGACATGCATGCACGGCTCCACGACACGGAATACCTCACTCGAACAGTGTCGGACCACAACCCGGTGCTGACTCGACTGCATTGGGGGGCCCAGCAGCAACCCATTCCCACGTGGCGCCTTAAGCCCGAGGCCGTAGAGGATCAAGTGTTTTTACATGAGATCAGGGGCCATATTGTTACATATTTTGCCGACAATGCACAGTCCACGGACTCCAGGGTGACAGAATGGGAGGCCATTAAGGCTCTAATTAGGGGGCGATGCATGGCGCTATCAATTGGGGTACGGCGAACACTACTCACAGATGTAGAACGGGCTGACCGAGTGCTGAGGGAGGTGGAACTCCGACGCCCAAACCACCCCGAACTCCGCCAGGAGTTGCTAGAGGAGAAGGAAGAGGTGGCCGTGCAGGAAGAAAGATTACGGTGTTTTGACATTTCAAACATATATGGACAGGACTCACGCTGAGCGGGACAGGGCGGGCAGATTGCTGGCGTGGCTTGCTAACCCCACCCGCAGGGGGAACACAATCATAGAGCTGGCGGACTCAGAGGGGCAATCTCTATATCGACAGGATGCCATCAACAATAGGTTCCGCAGCTATTATGAGCAGCTCTACAGGAGCTCAGGGCCACGGAGGGAAGGAGAAATAGAGGAATATTTGGCAGACCTGCCTCTTCATACCTTGACAGAGGAGGACGCGGACCAACTAGGTGCGGAAATATCCGAGCGTGAAATCTGGGTGGCCATTAAGGAACTGGCGAGAGGGAAAACCCCTGGCACAGACGGGCTCCCCAAGGAATTCTACGCCACATATGTAGAAGAACTAGCCCCCAAACTAGCAGAGATGTATGCGGAGGCGAGGGAGAGGGGTCACTTACCAGGCACCACTAGAGAAGCGGTGGTAATTTCGCTGCTGAAGCCCGACAGGTCCCCCCTGGAGCGCACGGCGTATAGACCCCTGTCGATGTTAAATCTTGACTTTAAAATTTTAAGTAAACTACTGGCAACGCGGTTGCTCCCATATATGACGTCCCTGGTGCACCGGGATCAGGCAGGCTTCATTCCACGCAGGAATACGACTCTGCATATACGCCGCCTGTTGTCCATTATCGAGCTCGGTGCGACTGAAGAACGGGCAGGGGCGGTGTTCGCCATCAACATAGAAAAGGCATTTGATAGCCTTGAGTGGGGTTTCTGTATTTCGTCTTAACCAAAATGGGCCTTGGACCAGGGTTCCTGCGCTGGGTGCAGCTGTTATATGCCACTCCGGTGGTGAGAGTCTGCACGGGGCGCACGATATCAGAACAGTACCGGGTGGAGAGGGGCACGCGCCAGGGGTGTCCCCTCTCCCCACTACTGTTCACCGTGGAGCCACTGGCATGCGTGGCGCGATCTGAAGGGGCTTACTGAGGGCTCCAGTTGGGGGAGCAGAGTCATCACATAGCGTTATACGCCGACGACCTATTACTCTTCCTACAGCACGCGGAGGAGGACCTGCCAGTGGCAAAGACTATGATGGAAGAATTCGGAGCATTGTCGGGCCTCCGGGTGAATTGGCAGAAGTCCAGACTATTCCCACTGGTGGAAGACATGCTACCACCTGAGAACTTGGGGGACTTGCAATGGGAGCCCCGCTTTTTCCGCTATTTGGGAGTGCGCATCTTCCGCACCGTAGAGGATGTGAAAGAAGGGAACATAGGGAGGGCACTGCGCTCGCTCAAGGACAACATGGCATTCTGGGGAAAGCTTCCCCTGTCCGTGATGGGCCGCATCTCCCTACTCAAAATGGTGGCTCTCCCTAGGCTGCGGTACCTTTTCACCACGCTCCCGGTGTGGATATCAGGGGCTTGGCTCCGGGAGCTGGACTCCTGCCTGTCCGCATTCATTTGGGGGGCGGGCCGGAGGAGAGTGGCCCTTAACACACTGAAAAGACCGCGGTCAGAGGGGGGTCTCGCCGTGCCTGATATGGAGGCATACTATCTGGCAGGGCAGTTGCAGAGATTCACGCAGTGGGTGGCGGGGAGCATAGACCCGGACAGGGGGTGCCACCCTTCGCCCCGGACAAACTGAAGGTGTTCCGCACCCTACTAGGGACCGCCAAACCTCAGCAGGTCCGCAGTAACGAGCATAGAGTGCTACGAAGGTGCTTGGGTAGGTGCCTGCAGAAGACTAGGACAAGACGCCCATATTCACCGGAACTAGCAATGACACTGCTAGGGGCTCTTTCCCACGGGGACAATGGAGGGAGATAGGTGGTTGGGCACAGGCAGGAGTCACGAAGGTGGGAGATCTCTACCGGGACAGGGAACTACTTTCCTTTGAGGAATTCAGCACTGAATGGGACATTCTACAAGGGCACTTCCTACTCCACAGGGCAGTTACGGGGGCCATAAGACGACATTGGGGCATGGGCACGACTGAACCGCCATGACACGCCACCTGTGAGTACATAAGTCTCGCAGGGGGGACTATAAAAGCTGTTGCATGCCTCTACAGGGCCATAGGACGAGACTCCATACAGCCACTGGACCGGGTGAGAAACCAATGGGGGGACGACATTGACAGACCACTGGAGGACAAGGACTGGGAGAACATACTAGTACGGAGAACCAAAGTGTCCCGAAACGCACGTTTCAGCCTGATTGACTTTTATATACTTCACCGAGCATACATAACACCAGAACGTATTAATCGATACTTTGCTAGAGAGGATGCCAGATGCCCGAGATGTAATACACAAGGGGTGACTTTTATTCACATGATATGGAGCTGCCCATCCTTGACGCACTGCTGGCAGGAAGTGACACGGGAGACAGCTAGAATAACGGAGAGGGTAATCCTATGCACACCGCAACATGTTTTGCTCAGCCTGTTCCCACACACTGCCAAAACTAAGACCACGGACAGGTTCCAAGATCTCGCCTTCATACTTGCGAAGCGAGAAATCACTAGCAGATGGAAGAATCCAGACAGCCCTAATGTACACACATGGAAGCGAGGGCTGGTGAAATGGGCTGGATGTGAGGGCAGGGTCTTGCTTAGAAATGCGAGACGGGGAATAGGCAAGATGGATAGAGCTCGGGCGTGGGCGGTGCTGATGGAAGACCTGAAGAGAGATGGTCGGACGTCTGAGGCCTCCACTCCCGAGAGACAGTCACAACAGGAGAACCCCAAGAGGCCAGACCAGGATGAAGAACTAATGCAGATCCCGGGAGATGGGGACATATAACATCTTTACACAAGGGAGGGCCGGGACCTGCAAATGAGGCGACTGCGAAACGCAAAAGCACACCGCAAGGTACAGAGGAAGGGACTTATTGGGCTCAATAGATGCAGTTAGGAGACAGCAGTGCGGGGCGGGAGGGGGAAGGGGTGGGGAGTAGTTACCTTGTTGAGGAGGGGCAGGGGAATGGGGGGGAAATTGAGACCCACATAAGACCTACTAAGCAAACCCTGAGACAGATGGAACAGGGCTCAATACAGACATGGATATGTACAATATGTAATGGAATAGTCTGACCATGTAAATGCTATGCACTTACTTGTACCACAATCAGCGGAATGGCTGAATGATATGTAAAAGGCAATAAAGATTGTTTAAAAAAAAACATTATTTAAAAAAATCTCTTACTCGAGGACTACTTTTCACCTAATCAACAATTTCAGCTAGAAAGAAGAGAACACGTGTGCAATGTTGTAGACTGATATCAAAACGCGGCAGGCAGCTCATTGAGCCAATGGGGAGGCACATTTTTCCTCCGTCTGAGGACAGGGGGCGCAAACGAAGTGCCAGGAGTTGCAGGGAGCAAGCTAGAGGTCACAGCTGCGACCCCTGACTACTCCCAAATGATGTCCATGGCCAATGTCATTCTGTATGTTTCATGTACTTAAGCATTGTGTGCTTTTTGTGTTGTGTGTAGTGTGTTGTGCAGTGAGTGTGTTGATATCCGATCCCACAGACATGTAAAGCTGTATGTAACAAGACTTAAAAAGAAGAGCACATGATGCACTGACACTGGGGTGGCCTCAGGCATCGGGCATTTTCCCAGTGGGCTGGAAGGGTGGGGGCCGGTTTTGAAGTGCTGGGGCCCGTTTTTGTTACTGTGGGCTGGTTTTGCAGCAGTGCTGCAATATCAGCCCCGAGTAACAAAAGCAGCAGTGCTGGTGGACAGTTTAATGAAGCAGCAGTGCTTCACACTAAACACCCCCGTCCCCCGAGGTGGAGGGGTGGCAGTCCGATAGAATTACCAGGGCTGCTTTGTGTACTAAATCTGGCCCTGGCCTCATTGAGCCCTCCTCGGGCCTCACTGTCAGCCCTGTTTCAATAACCAATGAGAGAGACCTTCTCCTCACAACTGATGTCTGTGAGTCCTGCTGTCTTCAGTTGTGTATTGCTTAGGATCTCTGGCTGGCTTCACCCGAGTGGCTGTGACGTGACCCTACTCACACGAAAACCTTTCACATTCCACTCATGCAGATAGCAGGGTGGTCTTGGGTTCTCCACCTCTAAGAGCAGGAACTGTGAGCTCAGCTCATCCAGCTGTTGGTGAATTCAGCTGGTGAACAAGGTTTAATGGCAGTGGCCCTGGAGGTGCTTGCCAGAGCCATGAATATGTCCTATTCTTCACATATGTTGCGAGTCAGAGAGAAAGTACTAACCGCTCACAAAAGAAGAATATTGACGACAAGGACGACTGCAGGCACAAAGGCAAGGATGATTGGCAACATAAACTGTGGCTCTCTGGGTCTGTGGAACTAACACCTGCATTCACCTTACATTTAAATCACCTAATAGGAGTAAATGGCCTAAGAAACACATCTAAACAGTGTCATAACACATTGTAATCGCTGTACCAGGTTACCTTTGTGCCATGTTTTTTTCTATAATCTATGAGCTCTAGGTAAGTTCCTACCTCCATTGTTTTCTATGGGAGGGTGTTACAGTAGCAGTTGTTGGCCATATGAGGTGCTGGACTTATTCCAGCTCGGAGTGTGGCTGTTTTGGATTCTTTTTGGCTATTAAGTAGAAGTGCTTTTTTTGACTAAGAACGTGCTTATTCTTTTGTGGGTGCCCCCCTGAATTCCTCCTTACTCATCCCGTGACTCATCCAATTTTGTAATAAGTAGTCTACATTTTTCAGCTACTCCCCTCTGTCCCTCCCACATTTACTACTAAAACATATAATTACGTGTGCAGTCAGGACGGAGATCTCCGCACAGAAAAATATAGGAAAGCTGGAGGTAAAACCTCCATATGTAGTTCTGTGAATAGCATTTTGTAGTATGTTAGTAGTCCTACTGAATATACTACAAGCTGCAGCTTGTGAAAAGGCCTCACAACTTCGTGGGACACCCAATTGTGTTATGTTTGAGTGTGTTGAATGGTGAAAAAGAACCCTTTTTATTTATGCACTTCCAGTGGCGGCTGCTAGAATTTGAAACTGGTAAGGCGTATCCAGAGCGAATCAACGCATGCGAGCGAGCGCAGGGAGCGAGGCCGACGGCAATAAGGGGGATTCGGGGGGTTCTCCCCCCGTGAAGACATTTTTTAAAAATTGGCATCTTTTTGGTGCGATTTTCTGCACTATATCTGTGATAAATGGACTAAAAATTCAGTAGTTCTAGGCATTTATAAAAGAAAACTCAAACATTATTTCAGAGAATTTCTGGGTTGCCAAGCAAGTCTGACTTCTGAAGAGGGCTAGGGTACTAAGCAAGACTGCTTTGGCTCTACCCTTTCCAATAGAAGACACTAGTTAGCGATGTGAACAAGTTCAATGGACAAACCTGGGGCCTAGGGAGAGTCCCTCTCCTGAGAAAGAAATTAAAAAAAAATTGGCAAATGGTGCATTTTAAAGCAAATGAATGCAGCGATAAAGCAAGGCTTATTAAGCAGTGGGAACGTATAGTCTTGAAATATTAAACACATTAAAAACTGCCCCGTATCTTCTTGCTTTAATTTGTTCAACAGTTACTGTAATATGTAAATTGTTCTGCATGACAACTTTAGCCCTTTAAAATGTATGCTTAGCTTGCCCAGTGTCTTATACCGCATGCAGCATTAACTTTGGAAAAATATGCTCTAACCAGACTTCGGGAAGCACCCACAGCTGCTGGCTGTCACCAGTCATATAGAAATATGTGCAGACAGGTCTTTAAGTGAGATGAAAAAAGTGGGTGCTCCCTTTAAAGGAACATGCCAAATACATTTCTGTGATTCCCATAGTGTGCCATCAGACCGGTATTTTGGTTTCTCTCTGAGATGTAATTTTATCCAGATAAATGGCACAGCAACTGACATACGCCTAAAGCCTGTCAGTATGATTGGCTTTGTCACTGGGTGTTAGCTGTTTAAGATAAATGAGTAACAACAATGATTTCTTATAAATAATTAACATTGAAAATGTTTAAATTCTGAAATAGTGAGTCTGTGAATTAAATAGCATTGAGGCCTGTGGAAGGAGTTTTGGCCTTCAATTATGTTTGCTTTATGTTAGATATGTATCCTCTTTTTCTCTGCATATCTTGTCCATCTGCACATCTTCAAACCCCTCTCTTTCCTCTTCAGCATCCTCTTTTCACTCTTCCCCGAATGCCCTTCCTCACATCTGTCACTTCACCGCCCCCCAACATGCACTGCACTCCCTCAAATATAAGCACCTTAATTTCTCTTACTTTTGCCTTGCAAATATTTTGACATCAGTGTACCCCCTTCACATACATTTCCACAGAATTTCAGTTGCAAATGGAATACACAAACATTGTTCTGTGTGCTCTGCAGAGAGGCCAACCCACTGACAGGCACTTTGTTTGGCTTTAGCCTTAGCGCCTGCATGCTCAATCAAAGTCCCTCATAAACACCTGGCATGGCTCAAGCCTCAAAGTATGCACAGAAATAAATACAGATAAACAACAACATTATAAAATAGCTAACTCGTGGGGAATGCAAGATTAAGTAAACATGTAAAATAAGAGAGGAACTAAATCGCTAAAATGCATTCCCTCGACGTTTTTAACATTCATTGTTTGCAAGTCAATCTATGTTTTTGGCATCAGTGTTAACTTAGGGGCATGTACACAGGGCCAGTTTTAATGCCATACATCAGGAGGAAACTTCTTTATCAGTACATGGTGCACCTGAAGGACTCTAAACCAATACCGCACAAGAATGCAGCTCTAACCCTACAATGTACAAGACAGAGATGCGCCCCTACAACAGTACACGAACAGAGCGCAGCTGTGTACATGCATCAGTTTCACAGAAGGAACCGGCTTTATGAGTTCACCACTGCAATAGGACGCCATGTAAAACCGTAAACCACATGTCAATATACAACGTTATACTGGGACACAGCTGCATATGCAAAGCATTACATGGAACGGCCTGCGCGCGCTTTGGGAACATTCGGTAAAGTGAGGGTTACATGGTCCCTCTGCCGTGTTGTGACCCTGAGTGTTCCTGTCTTGGCCTATGCCTTAATGCTTAGTCAGGGCACATACATGGGTACGCCTACCAAAACCTTGTTAGAACTTGGGATCAAGAACAGGGCTCACTACATTGCCCTCCGCTAACATACCAATAGCCGGGTGCTCCAGCTGTGTCCTTGCGTGATCTCCTATGACATTTGCAGAATGGTCAAAGGGGGAATGCTGAACACTGAGCTACCTTTTGCAGGGCAATAATATCAAATTGTTCATACAATGCGAAAAGAATTTCATGTATCTGAGAACAAGCGCCTTCAGTAAGTCCAGCTCCATCACTAGGCACTACACCTGTCCAACACACTGGCAGCACAAGGCCACTTACACCATTTGAAAAAATGATTTGCACATTTGAGCCTTCGAAGGGTTTCATTCCCAAAAGCTACTATACACGCCAGGGGTCGAGGCTAGTTACCAGACGCCCATTTTAACACTACTGGGAGCCAGGCACAAGGGTGACCAGTCCAGAAAAGCAATGACAATGACTATGGCGTGATATCCCAAAACACACAGAAGCATCCCCATAGGGACCCAGTGGCCATAAAACCCTCCTAACACAGGCTCAGGGGTGATACACTGAAAGGTGCACAGGTACTGCAATGGAAGGGGGGTCCCGCACAAGAGGTGATGACGCTGCTCATGTAGGGAAGGGCGGGCGTAGGAGCAAGAGAGAGGTAAATGCATGAGAAGGATTTCGGCAGGAGTGCCCCGGACTCAATCAGTAACACGTTTGTGTCTCCCTTTTCCAACATGGCTGCGCGGTCCTTTCCCAGAAGCATTGCGTTTCATAGACCTGGGTGACTGCGTCATGGCTACAGCAATGTGCACTGAGGAGCCCTTCCAGCACACTGGCAGGGTACGTGATGGGCACGCTTTCTACTTCCGGCCCTACAAATGACACTAAGGGAACACTAAAGAGGTGTGGGGCAGACACAAAGGAGTCATGGTAGTGTCAAATCACAGACACTACAAGAAACACGTCTCTGAGCACAGAAGAGAAGGGAGTGGAGAGCTGTCTCACTGGGGTCAGGCGCACACAGGGTACGAACTGGAAGGACAGCTCTGGAGCAGTGCACTGCTCACGGGCCCAGCGCCTGGAAACACGTCACCAAGGCGGCCTCAGTCACTTCACTCAATGGGGTGGCGTGGGAACCTTTCTTAAGAGGAGAACTGTGCAATACGAGCAATATATCAGAGTATATGTGCCCCGGCGCCAATGTTTGCACGGCCATCTCTTACCCTGAGAGTTATGCGCTTTCACTCCTCACAACTAGAAGTAAATCTCCCCATCGTGTGAATGTCGTCACTTTCGACTATAATTTGGGAACATTCTGCCATCTCAGCTTTCTGTCCCCCAAGGGTCCAGTCCATTCTGCACAAACCTGCACAGGTCACTTGTGCGAGCTGTACAGTGCCTCACGGCCCCAAAGGAGGGGTCAGATTCTGCACGGCTACCAATGTGGGGAGAAGAAATGCGCGTCAGCAGCACATGCGACGTAGACAGGTTGTTGTGAGCTTAATTTTGCCACCACACCAACGAATTGGGACAGTCCCTCATTTGGGAACAGAAATTGCAGTATGAGCACGTCCCAAGTTTCTGCCCGTCAAAAAATTAACTGTTCTTCTGTCGCGTGAGTTTCACCTCCACACAGGACATCCCCTATTCACAGAGTACTTAGAATTAAACTGGCCCAGTTGTTTTTTACTGAATGTGACATAGCACCAGAGCAGTGGTCTTCAAACATTTTAATACGCAACCACCTTAGTTTTATTTTTTTTAAATCACCGAGCCTTCCAGAATGACAGACATATTTTCTTACAATAATTCCGTGAATTCGTCAGCTCTGACCATATTCAACTATGCAAATATTGCAGTTATGCATTTTAAAAAAATTCAAATACGTGATTGCTAACTTGCGAATGGCAGTCACATTATTCTAAAAGTGTACAATTATCCACATTGTAAGAGACTTTAAGGGTTGTCCGCACCCCACCTCACCTACACCCACAGGACATGAGTGACAAAAACATTACTGATGCCCAGCGGCGGCCGGCATGCTCGAGGGAGGGGGGTCATGGGTGGGGTATAAAACAATTAAAATAAAACGTACCTGAGTGCCGGGGTACCGCACCGCACCGCCTCCGTTCCAGGCCGGCCACGCTGTACTGGTGGGTCCGCGAGTTCCTGCTGCAGGAAGCAGCCAGCAGGCAGCTTCCCTCCCCTATGCAACGCAAGCCAATGACAACGCTGGTAGGCGCAGCAGGCGAGCGCCCCAGCCGGGACATTTTCTCTGCATAGAGAAAAAGGGAGAGTGGGCGGTCCTGCTCGAGGGCAGGAGGGGAGTGGCTTACCCACTGTTGTGGGTACTGACTGTTTGGTCGGCTCCAGGGCCAACCAAACAGTCAGTACCCACAACAGTGGGCAAGCCACTCCCCCACTGCCCTCGAGCAGGACCGCCCACCCGCCCGCCTCAACCAGGCACAGAGGCACTTCTGCTTTCTCGCAATGCGAGAAGGCAGAAACATAAATGGTAGTTTTTACCGTTTATGTTTCTGCCTTCTCGCACCGCGAGAAAGCAGTGGGGCGACGCCCCCACGCCCCAATGGGGGAGCCGCCCCTGTGCACTTCTGAGCAGGGGCGGCTCCCCCATTGGGGCGTGGGGGTGTCGCCCCACTGCTTTCTCGCGGTGCGAGAAGGCAGAAACATAAACGGTAAAAACTACCATTTATGTTGCTGCCTTCTCGCATTGCGACAGCAGAAGTGCCTCTGTGCCTGGTTGGGGGCGGGCGGGTGGGCGGTCCTGCTCGAGGGCAGGGGAGGTGGCTTGCCCACTGTTGATGGGTACTGACTGTTTGGTCGGCCCTGGAGCCGACCAAGCAGTCAGTACCCACAACAGTGGGTAAGCCACTCCTCCTGCCCTCGAGCAGGACCGCCCACTCTCCCTTTTTCTCTATGCAGAGAAAATGTCCCGGCTGGAAGCGCTCGCTGCTAGCGCCTACCAGCGTTGTCATTGGCTTGCGTTGCGTAGGGGAGGGAAGCTGCCTGCTGGCTGCTTCCTGCAGCAGGAACTCAGCGGACCCACCAGTACAGCGTGGCCGGCCTGGAGCGGAGGCGGTGCGGTGCTGTATCCCGGCACTCAGGTACGTTTTATTTTAATTGTTTTATACCCCACCCGCGACACCCCCCCTCCCTCGAGTATGCCGGCCGCCTGCTGGGCATCAGTAATGTTTTGTCACTCATGTCCTGTGGGTGTAGGTGAGGTGGGGTGCGACAACCTATAAAGTCTCTTACAATGTGGATAATTGTACACTTTTAGAATAATGTGACTGCCATTCGCAAGTTAGCAATCACGTATTTGAATTTTTTTTAAATGCATAACTGCAATATTTGCATAGTTGAATATGGTCAGAGCTGATGAATTCACGGAATTATTGTAAGAAAATATGTTTGTCATTCTGGAAGGCTCGGTGATTTAAAAATAAAACTAAGGTGGTTGCGTATTAAAATGTTTGAAGACCACTGCTCTGGTGCTATGTCACATTCAGTAAAAACAACTGGGCCAGTTTAATTCTAAGTACTCTGTGAATAGGGAAGTCCTGTGTGGAGGTGAAACTCACGCGACAGAAGAACAGTTAATTTTTGACGGGCAGAAACTTGGGACGTACTCATACTGCAATTTCTGTTCCCAAATGAGGACTGTCCCAATCGATTGTGTGGTGGCAAATTAAGCTCACAACAACCTGTCTACGCCGTAATGCTGCTGACGCGCATTTCTTCTCCCCACATTGGTAGCCGTGCAGAATCTGACCCCTCCTTTGGGGCCGTGAGGCACTGTACAGCTCGCACAAGTGACCTGTGCAGGTTTGTGCAGAATGGACTGGACCCTTGGGGACAGAAAGCTGAGATGGCAGAATGTTCCCAAATTATAGTCGAAGTGACGACATTCACACGATGGGGAGATTTACTTCTAGTTGTGAGGAGTGAAAGGCATAACTCTCAGGGTAAGAGATGGCCGTGCAAACATTGGCGCCGGGCACACATACTCTGATATATTGCTCGTATTGCACAGTTCTCCTCTTAAGAAAGGTTCCCACGCCACCCCATTGAGTGAAGTGACTGAGGCCGCCTTGGTGACGTGTTTCCTGGCGCTGGGCCCGTGAGCAGTGCACTGCTCCAGAGCTGTCCTTCCAGTTCGTACCCTGTGCGCCTGACCCCAGTGAGACAGCTCTCCACTCCCTTCTCTTCTGTGCTCAGAGACGTGTTTCTTGTAGTGTCTGTGATTTGACACTCCCATGACTCCTTTGTGTCTGCCCCACACTTCTTTAATGTTCCCTTAGTGTCATTTGTAGGCCGGAGTAGAAAGCGTGCCCATCACGTACCCTGCCAGTGTGCTGGAAGGGCTCCTCAGTGCACATTGCTGAGGCATGACGCAGTCACCCAGGTCTATGAAACGCAATGCTTCTGGGAAAGGACAGCGCAGCCATGTTGGAAAGGAGACACAAACGTGTTACTGTTTGAGTCCGGGCACTCCTGCCGAAATCCTTCTCATGCATTTACCTCTCTTGCTCCTACGCCCGCCCTTCCCACATGAGCAGCGTCATCACCTCTGTGCGGGACCCCACTTCCATTGCAGTACCTGTGCACCTTTCAGTGTATCACCCCTGAGCCTGTGTTAGGAGGGTTTTATGGCCTCTGGGTCCCTATGGGATGCTTCTGTGTGTTTTGGGATATCACGCCATAGTCATTGTCATTGCTTTCTGGACTGGTCGCCCTTGTGCCTGGCTCCCAGTAGTGTTAAAATGGGCGTCTGGTAACTAGCCTCGACCCCTGGGGTGTATAGTAGCTTTGGGAATGAGACCCTTCGAAGGCTCAAATGTGCGAATCATTTTTTCAAATGGTGTAAGTGGCCTTGTGCTGCCAGTGTGTGGACAGGTGTAGTGCCTAGTGATGGAGCTGGACGTACTGAAGGCACTTGTTCTCAGATACATGAAATTCTTTCGCATTGTATGAACAATTTGATATTATTGCCCTGCAAAGGTAGCTCAGTGTTCAGCATTCCCCTTTGACCATTCTGCAAATGTCATAGGCGATCACGCAAGAACACAGCTGGAGCACCTGGCTATTGGTATGTTAGCGGAGGGCAATGTAGTGAGCCCTGTTCTTGATCCCAAGTTCTAACACAGTTTTGGTAGGCGTACCCATGTATGTGCCCTGACTAAGCATTAAGGCATGGGCCAAGACAGGAATACTCAGGGTCATAACACGGCAGAGGGATCATGTAACCCTCACTTTACCGAATGTTCCCAAAGCGCGCGCAGGCCGTTCCATGTAATGCTTTGCACATGCAGCTGTGTCCCAGTATAACGTTGTATATTGACATGTGGTTTACTGGTTTTACATGGCGTCCTATTGCAGTGGTGAACTCATAAAGCCGGTTCCTTCTGTGAAACTGATGCATGTACACAGCTGCTTCTGTTCGTGCTATGCATGTAGAGCGCATCTCTGTCTTGTACATTGTAGGGTTAGAGCTGCATTCTTGTGCGGTAGTGGTTTAGAGTCCTTCAGGTGCACCATGTACTGATAAGAAGTTTCCTCCTGATGTATGGCATTAAAACTGGCCCTGTGTACATGCCCCTAAGTTAACACTGATGCCAAAACATAGATTGACTTGCGAGCAATGAATGTTAAAAGCGTCGAGGAATGCATTTTAGCGATTTAGTTCCTCTCTTATTTTACATGTTTACTTAATCTTGCATTCCCTACGAGTTAGCTATTTTATAATGTTGTTGTTTATCTGTATTTTCTGTGCATACTTTGAGGCTTGAGCCATGCCAGGTGTTTATGAGGGACTTGATTGAGCATGCAGCGCTAAGGCTAAAGCCAAACAAAGTGCCTGTCAGTAGGTTGGCTCTCTGCAGAGCACACAGAACAATGTTTGTGTATTCCATTTGCAACTGAGATTCTGTGGAAATGTGTGTGAAGGGGGTACACTGATGTCAAAATATTTGCAAGGCAAAAGTAAGAGAAATTAAGGTGCTTATATTTGAGGGAGTGCAGTGCATGTTGGGGGCAGTGAAGTGACAGATGTGAGGAAGGCATTCGGGAAGAGTGAAAGAGGATGCTGAAGAGGAAAGAGAGGGTTTGAAGATGTGCAGATGGACAAGATATGCAGAGAAAAAGAGGATACATATCTAACATAAAGCAAACATAATTGAAGGCCAAAACTCCTTCACAGGCCTCAATGCTATTTAATTCACAGACTCACTATTTCAGAATTTAAACATTTTCAATGTTAATTATTTATAAGAAATCATTGTTGTTACTCATTTATCTTAAACAGCTAACACCCAGTGACAAAGCCAATCATACTGACAGGCTTTAGGCGTATGTCAATTGCTGTGCCATTTATCTGGATAAAATTACATCTCAGAGAGAAACCAAAATACGGTCTGATGGCACACTATGGGAATCACAGAAATTTATTTGGCATGTTCCTTTATAGGGAGCACCCACTTTTTCATCTCACTTAAAGACCTGTCTGCACATATTTCTATATGACTGGTTACAGCCAGCAGCTGTAGGTGCTTCCGAAGTCAGTTAGAGCATATTTTTCCAAAGTTAATGCTGCATGCGGTATAAGACACTGGGCAAGCTAAGCATACATTTTAAAGGGCTAAAGTTGTCATGCAGAACAATTACATATTACAGTAACTGTTGAACAAATTAAAGCAAGAAGATACGGGGCAGTTTTTAATGTGTTTAATATTTCAAGACTATACGTTCCCACTGCTTAATAGCCTTGCTTTATCGCTGCATTCATTTGCTTTAAAATGCACCATATGCCAATCTTTTTAAATTTCTTTCTCAGGAGAGACTCTCCTAGACCCCAGGTTTGTCCATTGAACTTGTTCACATCGCTAACTAGTGTCTTCTATTGGAAAGGGTAGAGCCAAAGCAGTCTTGCTTAGTACCTAGCTCTCTTCAGAAGTCAGACTTGCTTGCAACCCAGAAATTCTCTGAAATAATGATTGAGTTTTCTTTATGAATGCCTAGAACTACTGAATTTTTAGTCCATTTATCACAGATATAGTGCTGAAAATCGCACCAAAAAATGCCAATTTAAAAATTCTTCACTGGGGAGAACCCCGAACCCTCCTTATTGCCGTTGGGCTTCGTTCGCTGCGCTCGCTCGCATGCGTTGATTCGCTCTGGATACGCCTAACCAGTTTCAAATTCCACCAGCCGCCACTGCTTCTGAGATATCTGTTTGTATATTATTTTGAGTATGAAAAAGCACTCTATAAAAAAACCCATCTTTTTAACTTTTGAAAATGAGGCCAACAATTATTAATTGAACCTATTAGGCCTATTGATTTGATCAAATAACTATGGAAAATGCTTAACTGAGCTTAGCTATTTATAAACTGAAACAAGGACTGAAATGACGCCTAGAACTTGAAATGACTAGGAAGTGAAGCATTTGCACAAAACACAAACAATAGGTTCTATGTTTGTGGCTGCATGATGTGTTCCATGAATACGTACCCTGCTAGGTTTTGGCTCCTCTGTTCCATACTCCCAGGAATATGGCCTGTTCTTGCTGTTAGTTTTGGTATATTCCCATGCCTTCACCGACTGTGCCTTGGCAGTACAAGATTCAGCAGCACCCTTGTTTACAGTCTGTCAATAGAAAGAACATTTTTACATGCATGTACAGGGAAGGCTGGATTTCTAATTTTCCATAAAAGCTTAGATTTTGCACAATTTACATGAATGATTATTGGCAGAGAAACATAGTACAAATTGGTGCAGCACTGCAGTACAAAGCGCGCTGTAAACGTGGCTTGAAATATAAAATAAAACTAAAAAAGTAGAACAAAAACATGAATACGAAAAGTAGAAAATTAGGCTACCAAAAATAGTCAAATAAGGAAAACAAATCGAAAAGATAATGAAACAAATGCTTGGAGTAACGGATGGTGATATGGAAAAGCTTAAGGTTAGGTTGATGGGTTAGAGTGAAGGTATGAGTACAGTATGACATGAGGGATGATGTAACCTGCATGGATTCCGGCAGGGGTAAGTGTTGGAATAGGGGTATGATTTAAGGATGGAGTAGGGGATTGGGTAGAGGTAGATTAATTTAAGGGGTTGGCATAGGGTTAAAATAGGGATGTATTGGTTGAGATTGCCCTTTTGTAGTGTCCATAGGACAACTTGCTCCTCGTTTGAAAAGTTCTGGCAGGTTCTATATTTCTCGGTGCAAGATACAGAATCTCTTGGCCAGTGATCTACATGTCATGGAGTGTTGCTTCTCAACAGAGTGCTAAACTGTCGGGGCGTTAGGGTTCACCCAAAGTCATACTCCATTTGAGGTGAGTAGTTACTGACTAGACCACAACAACGGATGGGGGACACTCATTATAGTAAAGAGGGTACAGGCCTTTTTATCTGTATTCCATAGAGATTCTTCATGGAAAATGCATGTAGTATGTTACGGCTAGACCCCCTCATTCCCCATGACTGTCTCTAATGTGTTCTTGCGTGTTCTTTGGAAATGTTCTGTGCGTTCCCAAGTTAGGTCCCTGCTTCAGAGTATGCAGCCCCTAAAATTGTAGGGTGTTCCAAGAGGTGAAGGGAAGCCAGTGTTGTCTATCCATCCTCGCCCTGCATATCACAATGGTGTGATGTTTCAAAAGAAAGGACCTTTTTTAAGTACCTGAACGTTTCTAGTAGGTAAAGAGGTGACTGGATCAGACAGCAACACTTAGACAAATACGGACGGCTGGAGGTGTGACTTGAGACCAACACATAATAGAAAGACTTAGACATCTTGCCCACCACCATATTCTATGCCTTGTGCTGTGAGCAGAAACTGCCTACCTGTAATCCATATAGGGAAGGTGGCAGAGTCGCACCTAATGGTTGTCGTGGAGCTGAAGCCAGCCAAAACAAAAAGGCACTTCTCAGTGATTCATTTCCCCATTATGTTTGGGTACAACTGTGGATTTGGTTGGATTTCTGAAAAAGCCAACTTCCCCCAGACCCAATTTAAGGTGGCTCATCCATTGCATCTGGTGTTCACCGTCTCACTCTAAGAACTCTGAACACTCATGTAGAGGAAGGTGAGTACCAGAGGCAGACTCGTTGGCCGGCTCCCTTGTGGAGTTTTATGCCTGCTCCTGAGAAAAACACTGATGCTGCTGTTTCTGGTGTATCCAGAGGGCAGACCGCTGTGATGACTGGTGTGCCCCAGCATTTGTGCTTTGCCCTTCACTTCATCTAATAATGTGAGTAGCCTGTATGCCTAGACCTTTGTCCATTGTCTTTTCTCCAAGCAGCTATTAAACACACCTTTGTGTGGCACACCAAATTTACTGTTGTCCACTTTTTTTTTTTTTTTTTTGCAAATCTCTTTATTGGTTTTATATCTTCAATATACACAATTCCTGCATGCAAGCAGTATCGGACTTTGGTTTATATCATGGATATGGTACACGTATGTATTTATGTCCCAATTGCAGTATCTAGAGAGCAGAAATATGATAAAGTACAGATTCTGGAGTGTAAACACAACTCACGTCCATTAATCAAGTGAGAGAGGAAACGGGGGACATAGAAGCAGGACAATCATAATGACCATACAGTTCTAGTCATCTTGTACATCAAATACGTTATTGCACGTCTATTACTATTTGCCTTTACATGTATCAGCATATAGACAAGGTGATAACATCGGTACTTGTAGATGGCCAGGTGGTGTCCATAGAATAGTTAGCGAAGGCAAACAATAAAGAGAGAATTGCATGAACTAACAATATGAACAAATAAACATGTGGAACAAATGCTCAGCCCATAGTGTCCTACCGTTTTCAGGTATAAATTCCGGTGTTGCTCTTATCGCCAGTGGTTACCAGTTACCCCTTTGCTCCTGAGGGGTGCGCTAGTACACTTACACAAGCAGCTTGTATTCTGTCAGCCAAAAGTATCGTGGCACACCCACTACCCGACTCGCGAGCGTGTTAGCTGTTCACAGAGTGTGTATCAGTGGAATCCCCATTTGCCAAGTCTGCACCGAGCTGCAAAGCAGTATAAAGAGCATCCCAGCTTGCTGCAATGGGAGTCCTGCGCAATCCCAGAGTTTCTTCATGCCTAATGGCAAGGCTTTCCGCTTTGGCCCACGCGAGCATTGAGCCTCGCCAGGCAGCTATATTGGGAGGGTCTGGTGATTTCCATTTTTTAGCGATCAGCCTTTTGGCTACTGTCAGCCCTAGGTCTAGAAATCTGGAAGTGACCTTCGTGCTGGGTGTCCTGTGAAATTTGTGTAGCAGGTAGGTTGGCCAATCGAAAGATAGCCTGTGACCAGTACAGATGTGTAATACTTCAGCCACTTCACTCCAGTATGCGCCCACCCGGGTACAGCTCCAAAGCATGTGTACTAAGTCAGCTCCATTTTCAACGCACCTCGGACACTCTGCATCCATGCGATTGAAATACTGGTTGATTTTAGCAGGTGTAAGGTATGCCCTGTGGACTACATAGAGCTGTATTTGCCGGAAGCGTACATTCCTAGGTATGGGGATCGAACTCTCTAGCACTCTGGCCCAATCCGTGTCTGTGAGTTGATGTCCCAAGTCCCGCTCCCATTTATGACAGAGTGTTTCCAAGCTAATCGCAGCATGAGTTCTTAGTGAGGCTGCGAACCAGCGCGTTAGGTGTCTGCCCGACCCCATGACATGTAAGTACTGCATGGTCAGATGCGTATGTGGTTCTGTAGTGATGTCTCCCCATTTGGCCGCGAGTGAGGTCACTAGTGAGCGGTGGACTAGAAAGTGACCCGGTGGGAGCCCTTCCTTCTCTACTAGCGATGTATATGGTATAAGTACCCCCTCAAGGTACAGGTCCCCGAGTGTCTGAACGCCGTTTTCCTGCCATCTCCGAATTGCTGGCCCGGAAATAACTGCCTGCCTACTCGGAGTTCCCGCTAAAGGTATCGCTGGCGCATAAGGGATCACCTTACGGGTTATGTAGAGGCTTCAACGAAAGCATCTATAGGCAACAGAAAGCAGCAAGGACTCAGGCAGTCGTGACCGCGCTCCTGGATGAAAAAGGCTAACTATGTGTTCCAGTGGGTAGGGTGGCCTCTTAGTTGCAGTGTCTGCTCCATGACGGTCTGACAGCCATCGCGCCACCCACTGCAGCTGGGAGGCCAGGTAAAAATGTTCGAGACAAGGAGCCTCCTTGGTCCGTCGGTAAATACAACTTCTCCAGCGCCACTCTATGCCTGGCGTTGCCCCATATAAAATCTCGAATCTGTTTTTCTATAGAGGTAAAGAAGGAAGCCGGGATATATATCGGCAGATTCGTAAAATAGTATAAATGCCTCGGGAGTACCACCATTTTAGTGAGCGCAACCCTGCCCGGCACAGCCAATGGCAATGTACTCCAGAATCGCATCTGTGATTTTAGGGATGCTACCGCCCTTCCTAGGTTCCCGTCAAAGAGATCAACTGGGTGGCAATAGATCTGGATGCCCAGGTAGAGGAACGTATCCGCAGTCCACCGCACTCGCTTGCCACTCATAGCAAGGCCAGGGTCCTGGAGGCCCTCCTTGAACAAGTAAATGCAGGACTTATCTATATTTACAATTAGTCCAGAGAGCATCGCAAATTCTTCCAGCAGTTGCGCTAGCTGAACAGGGATGCGGTCAATGTCTCTAATGTAAATAAGAAGATCGTCGGCGTACAGTGACACCTGATGCGTGGCATCTCCCAAGGGCACTCCGTCACCCAATTGGGCGCGCAGTGCTTCTGCTATTGGCTCTATTGCAAGTGCAAACAGAAGTGGCGATAACAGACACCCCTGTTGCGTACCTCTCTGTATTGGAAGTGAGTCCGAAATGTAGGGCCCCACTTTAACCCTGACCGTAGGGTTAGTATAGAGCAGACGTGTGAATTGGATAAAAGCTGGGCCCAGTTCAAATTTCTCGAGTACTGCAAACAGATAGTCCCACTCTAGGGAATCGAAGGCCTTTTCCAGGTCTAATACAAGGCACCCCGCTCGTGGCCATTCCCTCCCCGCGTATGTGGACACCCTAAAGAAGCGCCGTAGATTAAGAGAGGTACTGCGGGCCGGCACAAACCCGTTTTGGTCTGCTTGGACCAGAGTTGGAACAACTTGCGCCAACCTATCCGCCAGCACCTTCGCAAGTATCTTATAATCGGTGTTGAGCAGGGCCAGAGACCTATAGGAGCCCATCTCCGTTGGGTCCTTATCCGGCTCCAACAGCGATATCAGGTGCGCTTCACGCATAGAGGGTGGGAGTTGTTGGGCCTCTAGGGCAGTGGTGTATACAGTGTGAAGAAGCTGTACAATAGAGACACGCTATGCCTTATAGTACTCTGTCGGCAACCCATCCGGCCCCGGCAACTTCCCGGAAGCCAGAGATTGTATGGCCTCCCCAATCTCTTCCAGTGAAATGCGTTCGTTGAGGGCTTCCCTGTGTTCCCTCCCTACCGTGGGTAACTGTAAAGGGCTTAGGAACTCTTCTAGGACTCGCTCATCGCATCTTCTGCGGGATTGGTATATGCGGGCATAGTGTTGTGTCAAGGCTTCATGTATTTCACGCTGTGTGCATAGCATCTGTCCTGTAACCCCCTGCAGCGTCCCAATCGGGGCACGGGTATAATCCTGCCTTATCAGCCAGGCTAACAGCCTGCCTGCTCTGTCAGCAGTGGCATGTGTATGGGCTGTATGTGCAGTGTAAATATGACAACTAAGGCGCTCCAATTGCTCCGCATGATCAGAGCGCAACTCTTCAAGGCGCCGTGAGCCTCTGCCTGTCCCTTCGCCTTCTTGTTCATACTGTAATAGCTGCGTTTCTATTTTTGCAAGGGAGTCAGATAGCTGCTTGCGGATATTCCATGTGGCCCCCATGCAATGACCCCTGATCGTGCAATTACCCCTGATCGATACTTTGAATGCCTCCCATTCAATAAGCGCATCGATGGCCGTACCTTCATTTAATTAAAAATATGCTAGAATTGCCGTCCCCAGCGATGAACGGAACGCTGAGTCTTCCAGTCCACTGGACTGGAGGCGCCATGTAGGGACCGGAGGGCGCTGCATCTCCCAGCTAAGGTGTAGTAATAAGGGGTTATGATCGGAGTGGGTTCGCCCTAGATACTCAATGCCTTGGACTAAAGGGAGCAGCGCCTGTGACCCCACCAACCTATCCAACCGCACATGCAATCCATGCACCGCGGAGTAATGACACACACGAGCAGTGGGATTAAGGAAGCGCCATATGTCAAGGAGAGCCCAGTGTGTAAGCCAATTTGAAAGGGCCTTTGCATTAGATGCAGAAGGGGTTTTGTTGAGGGGTGGGAATGACCTGTCCAGCTCGACATTAAGTACCGAATTAAAATCTCCACCCAGCAACCAAGGGATCCCGCTCCACCGGGCTAGTACCTCAGAAATGGTTCAAGAAAGGAGGCTTGGTCTGTGTTGGGAACATAGATGGAGCCCACCAATATAGTTTGACCATTTAGGCGCCCTTTCACAAAGGTGTATCTGCCCTCTGTGTCGTTCACCTCCTCATCGCGGACAAACGGGACTCTCGCTCTGACCCATATCAGTGTGCCTCGTGCATGTGCTGAATAGGTGGTGCCGAATACCTGACCCCTCTACTTGCTGCGCAGGCACTCCAGCTCAACTTGTATCATGTGCGTCTCTTGGAGCAGGGCAACGCTTGTCATGCGTCTCTGCAGGTATGAAAATATAGAGGACCTGCGTGTGTGTATACCACGTATATTCCATGTTGTCACTTTAACCTGTACGGTAACGGGGGCTACGGGCTGACCCAGCTGAACTAGAACTTGGAACAAGAGCCTTAACCATGTTAACAATTGGGGCGAACTCTGTGGCAACGTTCGTCCAAACTACTATTGTGCCCAACGGGGCAGTGACTATTCCAGTATGAAGAATTATGGGGGTATGGGCAGTATGCGTCTAACTACATCTCACGTCCGCCAGGATGGCTCGCTGGCCATGCCCCCCCCCGCCCCGTTGTCCACTTTTTTTTAACCTGTGGACAATTGGTACCATTGTTGTGCACCCAACCCCATCACTGCTTGTCCTTCTGCATGGCTAGAGCTCCGTCTTATTTTCCTCTCTTGGACCAGCGACCACCAAGACTGTGTGAACATTGCCTGCCAGCATGGTCCCTGTATTCTGCCTCCCTGGCCTAGCACAGATACGACTATAATATTATAAGTAACAAATTGTGCACAACCGGAACAGCGGGAGCTGTGCTATGCTATTAGGAGGGGACGATTCTCAGAGTGACATAAGATATTGTTGGACTTGGCCCTTTCTGCAGGGTCATCCCCAAACATTGTACCTTCACCCTCCTGTTTTCTAAACCCGTTTTTGTTGGCTTTTAGAACTTTGCACACTTTACCACTGCTAACCAGTGCTAAAGTGCTTGTGCTTTCTTCTTTAAACATGGGGATTTTGGCTCACACCTAATTGGCTTATTTAATTTACTTGTAAGTCCGTAGTGAAGTGGGACTACATGTACTCAGGGCCTGTAAATTAAATGCTACTAGGGGACTGTTCCCATGAGGCACAGGGTCAGACTGATTTGCATATGGCCATGTCTGAACTGGGGTGGTGGAGTGAGCTAAAGAATGATGATGGATTAAACCCAGATCAGTTGACTGGGGGTGAGTGTTTGATTTGCTCTAACGCTCCGTCCATCATCCCCTTTGGTATCACTAGGGGACCTGCAGCACATTTTGTGCCACCCACTTAAGTAGCCCTTTAAACATGTCTCAGGTCTGCCTCCTATGTGTGCAGATTTTAGACTGCCATTTTGATCTGGCAAATAAAACCTTTTGCCAGGCCCAAAACTTCCTTTTCAATACATATGTCTCCCCTAGGGTAGGACCTGAACAGGCCAGAGGGTAAGGTACAGTGTATTAAAAGGTAGGGCATGTACTTTTAAGTCCTTTATGTCCTGGCAGTGAAAAACTCCTAAATTCGTATTTCAATACTGCAAGGCCTGCCTCTCTCATAGGAAGACATTAGGGTTACCTTATTACAATTAATACGCTCTAACTTCTCACCGCAACTCAACTTTATCTTTATTGATTATTTGTAAGATAATCATAAAAGAACATAAAAATTAAATAGAGGAAAACATCTTGATACATTACAACAAATATAAGATGCAAGAAAATGATTTATAGACTAAAAGTTCATTGTTTTGCATATCACACTGCATTCTTTAAAAACAGCCTCACAGAATTACAAACGACAGGGTCAGACAACATGCACAAAAGATAAAATCCCATTCCTTTATTGATGAAAACCCTGCCTTTTTAGGTTCGATAATAGGAATAATTTTCTAAAGTGCTCATAAAATTTGCAAAAGAGAGTGGCAATGCATCAATGTCTGAGGGCAGGTATCATCACATGGGCAAACCAGAATATGCTTTGGGTCAAACTGTTGAAACAGAAAACTAAGATTACTTACTTCTGACCCTAGACGAAATTTGGTTAAAAGTTACAGTTCCCAAACATTTCTCACTAAAAGAAATGGGGTTCAGCCCCCACACACCTTGAGCAAAATAAATTCTCCCAAGGATGATTTTCCAAGTTCTCTGCCCTCTGGGGACGTGCAAATCACAAAAATAACTCTTTAACCCTTTTGATCTCCCCTTTGTTTAACTGTTGTGGAGACATATAAGTGCTGGGATGCCTGGCTTCACCTTGGGGGTGCCCAGGAGTGGACATTTCACAGGGAAAAGACAGGAAGGGTTCCACAGCGGTATGCGTACAGCGCCAGGACACCCTAGGGTAACAGTGCGCTTTACAAGTACAAATTTCATTTCATTTCATTTCATATAGCTCAGGCTTTCCCAATGCATCAGCAGCACTTCTAATGTAACTCAATCATGGGATCTCATAGCCAGAGTAACAAGCTAAACAGTCAATAATAACATCACAATTGAATGCAGTATGTTGGTTCCGCCATAACTTAATCCAAAGGAGAAGTGGGGCAAGTTTAATACAGTCTTCCACATAGGTTGGGCCCAGTTTCCCATGGAGAAAGAAATAAGGGCTACTCTGACCTATGCCTAGAAGTATCCTACAGAAACGGTTTTCCTCTTGCTGCAAACTAGAACATTCATGATGTCCCCATATGGCGGCCCAAAAGTCAGAACTGGTATGCATTTAAGCTTATAAACTTCAAGCCAAAAACCACTGGCTGAGCTGAGTTACCGGCGTGCTCACCCTTAGACCTCATCCTTCAATGAGTAATGGCCAGGAGGAGCGTTTGCAGAGGGGTTGAAAAAGGGGTCTCCGCAATCCTGCAGTGTGGGACTTACTGGTGGCAACAATAATGGTTCTTGGCCCTCCAACGACCCTCAGCAGGCAAAGTGGCTTCCTCCCCCAACCAGTATTGCACCAGTAGCCACGTTTGCAGAGTGGTTGAGAAAGGGGAAGGGGCCTCCAATGAGGTCTCAGCAATCCTGCTGTGGGGGACTTGCTGGTGGTAACAATAGGGGCTCTTGGCCCCCAACGACCCTCAGCAGCCAAGGGGACTTCATCCCCTAACCAGAAGTGTACCAGGAGGTGCATTTGCAGAGTGGTTGAGAAAGGGGGTGGGGCCTCCAACGAGGTTTCAGCAATCCCGCTGTGGGGGACTTACTTGTGGCAACAATAGAGGTTCTTGGCTCCCAATGACCATCAGCAGCCAACGTGAATTCATCCCCCAACCAATAGTGTGGCAGGAGGCGCGTTTGCATAGTGGTTGAGAAAGGGGGCGGGCCTCTGATGAGGTCTCAGCAATCCCACTATGGGGGACTTACTGGTGGTAACAATAGGGGTTCTTGGCCCCCAGCGACACTCAGCAGCCAAGGGGACTTCATCCCCCAACCAGAAGTGCGCCAGGAGCCGCATTTGCGGAGTGGTTGAGAAAGGGGTCGGGACCTCTGATGAGGTCTTAGCAGTCCTGCTGTGGGGGACTTACTGGTGGCAACAATAGGGGTTCTTGGCCCCCAACAACCTTCAGTAGAGCGTTTGCAGAGGGGGTTGAAAAAGGGGGCGGGCCTTCGACGAGGTCTCCGCAATCCTGCAGTGTGGGACTTACTGGTGGTAACAATAATGGTTCTTGGCCCTCCTGCAACCCTCAGAAGGCAAGGTGGCTTCCTCCCCCAACCAGTATTGCACCAGTAGCCACGTTTGCATAGTGGTTGAGAAAAGGGAAGGGACCTCCAATGAGGTCTCAGCAATCCTGCTGTGGGGGACTTGCTGGTGGTAACAATAGGGGCTCTTGGCCCCCAACGACCCTCAGAAGTAGGGGTGGGCGGAATTTGCGTAGTTGCGCTACGCAAAGCTCCGCGAAACGGTAAAAAATCTCAGCGAGCACGCAAAAGTTTCGCGAACACGCGGAATTGCTTGTTCCGCCCGTTCGCGATGCTTTTTTCCTGTTCGCGAACGCTGTTTGCGTGCTCGGGGAGAAATATCTCGCAAACACGCATTTTGAAAGCGCGAACAAGCAAAAAATTCCGCGAAGCCGCGGGTCACGGAATTTTTGGTAATTCCGCGTTCTCCGCGGAACGTGAAATTACCCAAATTCCGCGAGCGGAACGGAATTTACTGCCCGGGCCTACTCAGAAGCCAAGGGGACTTCATCCCCCAACCAGAAGTGTACCAGGAGGTGCATTTGCAGAGTGGTTGAGAAAGGGGGTGGGGCCTCCAACGAGGTCTCAGCAATCCCGCTGTGGGGGACTTACTTGTGGCAACAATAGAGGTTCTTGGCTCCCAATGACCCTCGGAAGCCAACGTGACTTCATCCCCCAACCAATAGTGTGGCAGGAGGCGAGTTTGCAGGGTGGTTGAGAAAGGGGGCGGGCCTCTGATAAGGTCTCAGCAATCCCGCTATGGGGGACTTACTGGTGGCAACAATAGGGGTTTCTTGGTCCCCAGCGACACTCGGCAGCCAAGGGGACTTCATCCCCCAACCAGAAGTGCGCCAGGAGCTGCATTTGCGGAGTGGTTGAGAAAGGGGTCGGGACCTCTGATGAGGTCTTAGCAGTCCTCATGTGGGGGACTTACTGTGGAAACAATAGGGGTTCTTGGCCCCCAACGACCTTCAGCAGCCAACATGACTTCATCCCCCAACAAGTAGTGTGCCAGGAGGCGCGTTTGCAGAGTGGTTAAGAAAGGGGGTGAGGCCTCCGATGAGGTCTCAGCAATCCCACTGCGGGAAACTTGCTGGTGGTACAATAGGGGTTCTTGGCACCAAACTACCTTCATCAGCCAAGGGGACTTTATCCCCCAACCAGTAGTGCACCAGGAGGCACGTTTGCATAGTGTTCGAGAAAGGCGGTGGGACCTCCGACAAGGTCTCAGCAATCCCCCTGTGTGGGACTTGCTGGTGGCAACAATAGGGGTTCTTGGCCCCCAACGACCCTCAGCAACCAAGGGGGACTTCATCCTCCAACTAGTATTGCACCAGGAGGCACATTTGCAGAGTGGTGAAAAAGTGGACAAGGCCTCCAACGAGGTCTCAGCAATCCAGCTTTGGGGGACTAACTGGTGGCAACAATAGGGTTTCTTGGCCCCCAACGACCTCCAGTAGCCAGGAGGACTTCTTCCCCCAACCAGTAGTGCAGCAGGAGTTGCGTTTGCAGAGTGGTTGAGAAAGGGGCGGGGCCTCCGAGGTCTCAGCAATCCTGCTGTGTGGGACTTGCTAGTGGTAACAGGAGGTTCTTGGCCCCCAACTACTTTCAGCATTCAAGGAGACTTCATTAGGGGTGGCCAAGCAATAGTCCATCCGCTTATGTAACACAGCGGAATTTGGTAGAGTTTTTCAGTAACTCCGCAGAATTCCATGAAATGAAACTCCGCAAGCTCTGCCCAGGCCTAATTTGGGGCTGCCCAGTATCTCAGTACTTTTAATCTTACATCAGGGTACTGGCAGATCCCCATAACAGAGGGAGGATAGGAGAGGTCAGCCTACTCCACTCCAGAGGGCCTCTATCAGTTTAAGATGCTGCCCTTTGGATTAAAGAATGCCCCCATCACTTTCCAGAGGCTGTTCAACCAGGTCCTTGCTGGTATGGAGGCCTTCTGTGATGCCTATCTGGATGACATAGCTGTCTTCAGTAGCAGCCGGAAGGACCACCTTTTTCACCTCCAGGAATTGCTTCAAGCTCTGCAACAGACAGGCTTGACTATCAAGGGAAGTAAGTGCCAGATAGGGCAGGGGTCTGTGGTGCACTTGGGACACCTGGTGGGTAGGAGAAAGGTGTAACCCCTTCAGACCAAAATAGAAACCATCATGGCCTGGCTGCCCCCCAAACCCATACTGAGGTCAGAGTATTCTTGGGCCTCAATGGGTACTATAGGAGGTTTGTCAAGCGATACGGCACCATTATTGCCCCCTTGACTGAGCTGACTTCCAAGAAGCAGCCCAGAAATGTGACTTGGACAGAGGGATGCTAAACTGCATTTGTCTCCCTTAAGCAGGCCATGTGCACGGCTCCTGTGCTCGGGGTCCCTGACTTCACCAAGGAGTTTATCGTTCAGTCAGATACCTCAGAGCATGGCATAAGGGCAGTACTATCCCAACTTATTGAGGAGGGCCTAGACCAACCTGTAGCCTTCATCTCCAGGATGTTACTCCCCAGGGAACAGAGGTGGAGTGCTACTGAGAGAGAAGCTTTTGCTGTGGTATGGGCACTGAAGAAGTTGAGGCCATACCTGTTTGGCACTCACTTCCTGATTCAGACTGACCACAGGTCCCTCAGGTGGCATATGCAAATGAGGGGTGAGAATCCAAAACTGTTGAAGTGATCCTTTTCCCTACAGGGTATGGACTTCAGGGTGGAACAGAGACCTGAGGTAGAACACGCCAATGTTGATGGTCTATCTAGGTTTTTCCCCCTTAGTGATGAGAACTCCCTAGGTGTTGGGTAGATCTCCCCACTTTCAGCTGGGGGGACACATGCTAGATCTGGCATCCTTAGGGTGGTCTTCCCCCAGATTCTTTGCCTTTTACCTCCTTTTTGGCTGGTTCTTTTTGTTGGCTCTAGGACTCTGAGCACTTTACCACTGCTAACCAGTGCTGAAGTGCATGTGCTTCTCCCCTAAACATGGTGACATTGGTGTATACCTGATTGGCATAATTGATTTACTAGAAGTCCCTTGTAAAGTGGTGCAACATATACCCAGCGCATGTAAGTCAAATGCTACTAACAGGTCTGCAGCACTGATTGTGCCACCCACATAAGTAGCCTTTCAAACCTGTCTCAGGCCTGCCACTGAAGGGCCTGTGTGGGCAGTTTATTGCCACTTCGATTTGGCATTTAAAACTACTTGCCCAGCCTTAAACCCCCATTTTATTACATATAAGTCACCACTAAGGTAGGCCCCAAGTAATCCTAAGGGCAGGGTCCCATGTAAGTAAAAGGCACAATGTTTTTTTTTATGTCCTGGTAGTGACAAACACCCAAATTAGTCTTTTCACTACTCTGAGGCCTAGCCGTCTCTTAGGCTAGCATTGGGAATTCCTGATCAGATGGTAGTAGCTTTTTTATGTTTCATTTCTTTGCAATGGTAATGATAGATCCTCCTCACTGGTGAATTTGGATTTTTGCTGTTTAGAAATGCCCCTTTTAGAAAGTGCAAAAAGAACAGATGATGGACGGAATGCTGAATTAATCAAACATTCACCCCCAGTCACAGATCTGGGTTAAATTAATCATTTTTGCACGCCACGCCATTCCAGTTTATACCCAGCCATATGCAAATCAGTCTTGACCCTGTTCCCCATAGGAACAGTCCAGCCCGAACTGCCAGGCCAGGTCTTCCCTGGACCATAAACAAGCATCCTGGGACTGGTTTCGGGGTAACACCCCTCATCAGCCAGGCTAGCTAGAATCTGGTGGTGTAGCGAGCACGGGACCCACGTCTGGGCATACCCTTCCCACTTAGGGCAACAAATGCAAAAGAACAGATGATGGACAGAATGCTGAATTAATCAAACATTCACCCCCAGTCACAGATCTGGTCTAAATCCATCGTTTCTCGACATTTACTACTCTGTGTGCCTGACAGCCTGTCTCCAATACAAGTTTGGGGTGGGTTAGAGCTGCTTTGAAGTCACTCCCATGTCAAAGGCACTTTTGGGTATAAGTACTGGGTCTCTGCAGTAGCGGCCCGTGGTGGGAGTGCTGCTGGGTGCTGACGTGGGGCAGGGGAGGGGCAGGGTGGGGGGGTAGTAAACTACGGATTACGGCCGATTAGAGGTAAGTAAACATATAAATAAATAAAACGAATTTCGTTGCGCGCGCTGCATCGCCAAATGCGATGCAGCGCACGCAACGAAATTCGTTTTATTTATTTATATGTTTAATTACCTCTAATCGGCCGTAATCCGTAGTTTACTACCCTCCCCGCCCCACGTCAGCGCCCGGCAGCACTCCCACCACGGGCGGCTACTGGGTCTCTGACCTCGTAAAATCAGACACTTCTGGATCTTGAACTGAACGTCTGTCAGAAGGACAGCTGTACTGCTTAAATGACTCATCTTTGGACTTCAGACTTGGAAGGGCTGCTTTTCTATTGTGTTGCCCTGCTGCCTGATGCTCCCTGACACTGCTGAAGGACAACTGGACTCTGCCTTCCCTCCAAGTGATCTCCAAGGGCTTGTTGGTATGCCACCTATTGCTTGAGTCTCAGGGATATCAAACTCTACCCCTTCTCCTGTGCCTGGCTCACTGGCAGTGTCCCAGATACTTGCAACACAGATGTCAACTCATCTCCTGTGTGCTGGTAGCAGAACCAGCGCATTCACTCGGTTGCAGGAGTAAAATCGGTGCATCGCATCGGAACCAGCCCTTTGCAACCGATGCATCGCTCGACACCTCTCAACTCCGTCGCCTGTCTACGGAACTGACCGATGGCCTTCACTTCGTGAGTTGCTTGTAACCAGGAGAGGTACTTTCTTCACCGGGGCCTGCGTGGGTTCTGTAGCCGGCCTGCCTACGAGGTCAGATGGAACTTTGACCTTGCCCTGGTCCAGCACACCCTAAAGTAACCTTTTTAGCGCTACTTGCTTCTAAGCAAATTTATTGCATTTATTATTTTAAAATTTAATATCTCAACTTCAATACATTGGATTTCTTTTATTTTGGTCTTGTTTTGTTTATAATATAATAATATATTTTGATAAACCTGTGTGGAATCTTTTTGTGGTCTATTAATTTTGTTACTGTGTGTGTGTGTTGCATAAATATTTTACATATTTCCTCTTTAGATAAGCCTGACTGCTCTGTGCCAAGGTGCCAGAAGGTGAGCACAGGTTATCTTTAGTGTGTATCTAGCTTACCCTGACTAGAGTGGTGTTCCTGCCTGGCCTGGGTGCATACCTCAGCCAACCAGGAATCCCATTTCTAACACACATACAGAGGCTATGGGCATTCACATGGAGTGACAGATGTGTGGCCAGGGAAAAACATTACAAATGAGACGAGCACCCAAACAGTTACGGCTTTATGGGGACACATTTTATAATATATTTCCAATGTGTGTCTCCACATAACATAATGTGGATGGTGGAATGGCTAGGCGGACATTTAGAAACAGTGTTATTTATTACTACGTGTCCCTACTTAATGGCATTCCTAATAGTCCTTTGCCAAAAAGGTCCCATAAAAGCATCGGAAAAAAATTATCTTGCAAGGGCTCCTGAATCCCTCAAAATCCTGTTGGATTCTGATGCAAAATTTGACCCAATGAATGAAGCATTGCTTACCTTTTATAAGCACTCTCAGGTGCTTGAGCAAGAAAGTCATCTAAAAACATGCACAGTACGGCAAGGCAGCTCCTGAAACGTCCCGGGGCCTGGTCACGCACGTGGTCACTGGAGGCCTCTGCTGCCAGGTCTGCCGGCCGCGGCCTGCACACCAACTCGGCCGGTCCTTCATCTTCGCCCCCCCCTGCCTGGGGGGCACCTGTGAGTGAGACGAGGGGAGACGCTGGGCAAAGGTGCGACATCCTGCCTGAGGGGGGTTTCAGCTGCACCATCGAGCAGCGGAGCTGCGGAGATCCTCCCCCCCCACCTGAGTCAGGCCGCAATCGTGCTGCGGTCGGCAGCTTGGAGCTGGGGATCGGCCGTCATTTCGGGCGGCAGGGTAGACCTGGGCATACCCCCTTTACCCCCCTCCTCCTGCGCCCCAGCGACGCCTCAAGGCCTGGTCTCCCGCTGCTGCCCTTGAGTCCGGTGGCCCACGCGTCATCCGGGCTGGGGCCTACCTTTCACCCCCCGGGGGCTCCGTGATGTGTGCGGGCAGCGGCAAGGGAGGTGAGGAGTCGTCCTGCATGGTGAGGGAGTCTCGGCTGCACCGCTCGGGCAGCAGGGTTGCCGGAGGGGACATCTACCACCTGCCCCCCCTCCTCTCCTCCATTCCTCCAGCGCGCCGCCTCGGCTCTTGCGGCCTACACGCCGGATCGGCTCTGCACTTGGCACCCGGGCTGTCTGCCTTCAATTCCAGCCCTCAGCCCTGCCCCTTCCTGGGCCTCTTTCAGGACTGCTTTCCGCGGCAGATGGCCACGGTGTCTCTCCCGCCTGCTCCCTTTGCTCTCCATGTTGCTGCCTTTAGTGCCTCATGGTCCCGGCCTGCCCTTGGCGCCCGAGACTGCCCGCTCCAGAGTCCGTGGCCTCGTCCGCCTCACGCCTTCCCTCATCACAGGCTCATTGTTCATGCCGCTGACTGTTTGGTGAGGCCCCGGGAGGAACCCGCTGACTGGCTGAGCCCTGTCCGGTTCCTGCTGCACCCACAGAGGCGCACTATTCAGGGGGATACACGCGGTTCTTCGGCTGGGCTGTGGGGGGCCTGAGACGCTCTAGTGGACAGGGAGTGAGGCTACCCCTGTCGCCCGGGCCACATGGCCCACCATATGCCCTCTCGACTCCAGTGGATCCTGTACGGAGGTGGGTGCCTAACCGCTTTTGTGACTGGGAGCATGGGGAGGCTCTCCACGTTGCCCGTGTGCCCCTAGGGCCCCCCCATGCCTGCTCCACACCGCGGTTGCTGACGACCTGAGACCTGACCTATGGATTCGCCCTCCTCCTGGGGTGGACTCGGCGCCCGGGCCTAAGTATTGATGGCTTGGTTGCTGGCCCTCTCGCAGCCGGAGTTGTCTGCCCGTGAGCCTACCCCCTCCACCCAATCAGACATCCGGGTCCTGTGCCCACAACCAGGATGGGTAGAGATCGTGCCCCGAAAACACCCGCTCCGCAGACTCAAACCAAAATGGACCAATACACCACCACTGATCGGAATCCAGCGGAGGGAGCGTCTGGTGGTTCCTCCCTCGCCGGGGGAGACATCTCGACCATCCTGCAGGCGATCGGCACCTCCCAAGCCTCGGTGGAGGGTAAGATCGACGAGGTACGGGTGGACATGGCCCTTATCCGCCAAGACCTCCGCAACGCCACGGCGAGAATTACAGAGGCAGAGTCACGTCTCTCCACGGCTGAGGACGAACTGGGTCAGTTGAAAACCCAAGTGGCCCGCCTACAGACTCAAACCTCAGAACTACACCGTCGGGCTGAAGATGCAGAGAACCGCTCGCGGTGGACCAACCTGCGCCTTATAGGTTTCCCCGAGGGAGTCGAGCAGGGGCACACGTACACCTTTGTGGAGACTTGGGTGAAGTCGTGGATACCCAAAGACGCTCTCTCTATGTGGTTTGCAATCGAGCGCGCCCACCGCTCCCTGGCGCCTAAGCCTCCCCCCGAGGCTCCACCCTGCCCCATCATCATCAGGATCCTCAACGTCCGGGACAGGGATGCTATCCTTAGAGAGGCGCGGGCCCACAGTCCCTGAAATACCACAACAGTACAATAATGCTTTTCCCAGATTACACGAGAGAAGTACAGGCCCAACATCGTACATATGCGGATGTCAAGCAAAAGCTCCGCAACCTGGGATTGCGCTATGGTCTCCTCTGCCCGGCCCGTCTCAGAGTAGTCTTCCAGGGCAAGGCGATCTTCTTCGACACCCCGCAGGCGGCCTGGACTTGGCTCATGGAGGAACGACCTCTGCGGACCCGGCCTACTTCCCCCCCGCCTCGTCGGAACCTCCACGGACACACTTGTCTCCTCCCAAGCCACAGCAGAGGCACAATCGGTCCCGTAGGAGAGGAGACCGGCGAGATGGGTCGTCGCGATTGCACGCGCTTCGTCCCAGTTGCTGATATCCTCTGGTGTTCCTCCGGCTCTTGATGACCACAGCCGAGCCAGTTCACTGATTGATCTAAGCCATGGCCGCAACCCATCTGAGACACTGCGTCCCGCCCTATCGGACTCTGACCTATCTAGAAGTCCCGCGCTCCGAGGATCCGGTGACGACGCAGGCCCCTGAGTGTGGAGGTCCACGGGATTGGAACGGGGACAGAACTCTTGGGACATCTTACGCTATTAAGCAGCTGATGACACCATGATATCCGTCTATATAGAGGGGTTCATCATTGCCACAAACTGCCCGGCTAAACGTTTTAGCTTAGCTCTATGTTATTGTTTTCTGGGCGACAGATGCTTCAGTTCCGGAAGTATAGGGTGGGGGGCAGAGGGTGGGGTTGGGGGGGGCGTTGCCCTCCGAATTCTTTTCGCTTTGGCTTCGTTTGAGCCACTGTTTTATGTTTTCAAGGACAGCCTACCACTTGCACACTCCATCACCACTGGCAGACGGCACACCACCTTGCACATGCCACATCTTTCTACCCTAGCCGCAATGCACCACTTCCCCTGGGATCCGGGCCCCTTTGGTCCTCAATGTCCCCATCTTAGTTACTACCCAGATGCACACTCACGGTAGACCCCTCCATGTTCTGTCATGAAATGTGAATGGTCTGCTGGACCGCATCAAGCGCACAGCAGTACTCAAGTACGCCCAACGCCACGCGCCCGACGTGCTCCTCCTTCAAGAGACCTATCTCCTAGGAACCCACTGCTCTTTTCTGGCAAGATACGGATTCGACACGGTATGGCACTCCTGCTTCACGCGGGGCTCTGGAGGGGTGGCCGTACTGACCCGGAGAGGTCTTCCCTTCACCCCTGTACACGTGACGACCGACGCGCAAGGTCGCTACGTGGCCGTGTCCGGTAGGCTTGAAGGCCAGGTCCTAAACCTATTATCAACGTACATCCCTCCTGCCACGCTTCCCTCTACTCTCCATCCCCTTACAGAGGTAATCTCCTCCCTGCCACAGGGTCAGACAATAATTGGGGGAGATTTTAATGCAGTAATGCAACCATCACTGGACACAACGGGTGACCCATCCTCGTCGCGCCTAGCCGGCTCTAAGCAGCTATCAGACTGGTCAGCTGCCCTTGGTCTGTGTGACGCCTGGAGGATTTGGAACCCCCGGAGGAGGCAATACACTCACACTTCAGCAGCCCACCATACCCACTCCCGAATTGACCTGATCCTCCTGCCTGCTACCGACTGCCAACAGGTCTCTAGCGTCCCTATTCTCCCTCGCGGAATCTCGGACCACTCCGCCATTTCCCTCCGCTTGGGAGGCACCACTGGTGGGACGCGGACGGTCTGGCGACTGAACGCGTGGTTCTTACAAGACACAGAGATTAGGGACGCGCTTGCTGTAGAGATGCAGCATTATTTCCTTACTAATCAAGGTTCGGTCCCTTCCCCGGGCACACTCTGGGAGGCCGGTAAAGCTACCTTACGCGGCGTGGCCAGAGGCCTGGTGCACACGAAGCGGGCGGCACAGACTGCTCGCCTTACCCAGCTGGAGGCGCAGGCCGCGCGGCTGGAATTGACTCTTGCAGATACAGATGATGCTCACCCCGCCAGACAACTCGCGGCGCTCCGGGACGAGATCTGTCAGAACTCCCTGGACTCTGCCAAGATGCTGTGGCACTCCTCGGTGGCCCGTGTGTGTGGGTGGGACGACAAGAATGGAAAACTGCTCCACAACTTGGTCTCCTACCCCAAGGCTAACAGAATTATTCCCGAGATCCGAGACGCTGCTGGAACCCATCACCGCACATCGCTCAGGCTTTCGCGGGTTACTACGCCCAGCTCTACTCAGCCCGGCCCCTTAGGGCTTCTCTGGTTGACTTGGTAGACCAAGCGGAGGTCCGGCTACCGTGCCTTGCTCGGGCCGAATCGACGGACCTCGACCTTCCCTTTACCCCAGAGGAGGTACACGGGGCTATCTCCCTACTGCACTCCGGGAAGACACCGGGACCAGACGGCTTCCCGCAAGAGTATTATGCGACATATCGAGATTTATTGGTGCCCCACTTGATCGACCTCTTCCAGCATGTGGCCGAGGAGGGCTCCTTTCCCTCTGAGACTGATAGGGCCCCCTATAGTGGTCATCCCGAAGACCCAGCCACCTTCTCTCTCCTGTGCGGACTACCGTCCGATTTCTTTAATTAATACAGAAATGAAAATCTTTGCCTCAGCCCTGGCCCAACGTCTTTGCCCCCTGTTACACAAATTGATCCACCCAGACCAGTGTGGCTTCATGCCGGCGCATGGCACTTGGCACTGCATATGGCGTCTCCACCTTGCCCTGGCCAACCGTCATCTCCTCACACCATACTTGGCCCTACTGCTCATTGATTTTGAGAAGGCCTTTGACACGGTTGACTGGAGTTACTTGGAGGACGTTCTCATAACGATGGGTTTCGGCCCCCATTTCAGACGCCTCATTCGTGTTCTGTACTCCAACCCCAAAGCCAGAGTTCTGACCAACAGTGCCTTCTCGGAGGCGTTCCCGATCCGAAGAGGCACTCGTCAAGGGTGCCCTCTCTCGCCACTCCTATTCGCGCTCGCAATGGAGCCCCTGGCTTGCCTCATATGTAACGACCCTCAAATCCGAGGGTGGTCCTGGGACCCCCACCAGGTGGATAAAATTGCCTTATACGTGGATGACATTCTCCTTTACTTATCAGACCCGGAGAGCTCCGGTCCGCGCTGTCTGGAGGTGCTCCGGGCCTTCGAGACCGTCTCGGGTCTGCGACTCAACCCGATGAAGTCCACTCTGATTCCCCTCCATCCCTCGAAGGCTTGCTTTGATTGGCAATCCACTATCCCTTTGCGGAGACAATCGTTTAAGTATCTAGGGATCTGAGTGACTCTGCTCCCGGAGCTGAATGGGCCCTTAATATCACACCCCTGATCACGAAAGCAAAAACCGACCTTTAGCGGTGGCACTCCCTTTCCCTCAACCCCCTTGGAAGAGGGGCACTCTTTAAAATGATGATCCTCCCCCGCTTCCTTTACATTCTCCAAAATACCACCTTTCACCTTCCGGGTAGTTGGTTCAGAGACTTTGACGGGGTAATTACCAGGTTCTTGTGGGGGGGTGGGCGACCACGTATAGCCTTGGCTCGCTGCCAGATCCCCCCCTTTGACGGGGGCATGGGCATGACGAATCTTCACCTCTACTATTTGGCCACCAAACTTATTGTCGTCCACGACTGGTTCACTAGAGGTTGGTCTGACCCGGCCTACCGGATTGAGCTTCGCAATATGGACTTCCCGCAAATCCAGGCCTACTTATATGGGGCTCCCATTCCACAAGCTATCCCTCCTATCACCAGAGCGGTTCTTGTGGCCTGGCGCTCTGCCCTGCACTACACGAGATGGGACAAGAGACTTACCCAACATACACCGCTGTGGCATTGCACATGGCTCCATGAAACATCGACCCTTGAGGGGTTCCGGCAGTGGGATCGGGTCGGGATCTCACTCCTTGGAGACGTCTGGGGGGAGACCACGTCAGGGCCTTCCTCGATCTGCAACGGCGTCATTCCCTTCACACTACCCAATTTTACAAGTATTTACAACTCCGCCACGCCCTTAATATGCATATCCCACCAGGCACTTCGCTTCCTGAGTTCAGCCCGCTAGAAGCCCAGGTCATGATGGGAAACTTAGGCAGAGGTGGGGTGTCACGGATATACCGCTCCCTCGTGAACAATGGCCCTATCACCCTAGACTCGCTGCGAACCCGCTGGGAGGGATGGCTGGGTCCCCTAGAAGAGGCAGACTGGGGCGATGCCCTTATGGCTCCCAAAACCTTGACGACCTCCTCCAAACTACTTCTCATCCAACTCTACTACCTCCACATGGCTTATCTCACCCCGCGCGCCTACACAGGGCAGGACTGCGCCCCTCCCCAGATTGCACACAATGTGGCCAAGCTCCGGCCGATTTCTATCACATGGTCTGGTTATGCCCCAGTCTTGCTCCAATTTGGTAGTGTGTGGAGTCTGAACTTACACAAACTCTGGGGTGGCAGGTCGCTCATGATCCCCTACGCCTTATTTTGGGAGTATTTGAGGGCTGGACGGCTCTAGAGCCGACAAACTCTTTTTGGGCACAGCGGTGGCGGTGGCCAAACGAGATATCGCAGCGGTCTGGGCTCAGGCCAAACCTCCTACCATACGAAAGTGGCGACGGGGGTGGATTGGTGTGCGGCCCAGGAGGAACCCCTCTTTGAGGCCTGGGGATGTCCTCGGAAATTTCAGAAGGTATGGGGCAAATGGCTAAACCTACTGTGTTGAGAAGTGTGCTTGTTACACTGCTTTTCCGGTGGGGTGGCTTTCTCAAAGGCGCTAAATTATGGCTGGGAATTGTATTTTCTGTCAATAGTGGGATTTGTTTTACTAAGCAATCACAAGCTGTCCTTTGTATGTTTGTTTTTTTCAAATGCAAATAAATGTGATTATCAAAAAAAAACATGCACGGTGCAAAGGAGGAAATCAGCTAATAAGTAGTTGTCTACAGACCTGAAAAAATAGGCTACCTTCTTCTGGTACAGTTAGAAAATAACTGGAGAAAACCAAACCTGGAGTCTGATACATTCATTTACAGACAGCAAATAAGGCTAGATCAGAAAACCAAATTCTATTATCTGTGTAATAACATCCTAAAATGTACCAACTTTCCTCATCAGTTGTTTCAGATGATGCAGCCCTTCTCAAAATTACATTATATCCTCATTTCTACGTGTGAGTCTCCACAATTTAGTCAAGAACTTGTTTGTTTTTATAATGTAAAAAAATCCCAAAAATCTTTGTTGGTATAAAAAAGCAAACTACCCATGTTTGAGCTTTTGTACCTGAGATTGTTCCTTCTTCACCGGTCACATGGACAGACTTCAGCCCCAAATGTAAAGGAAATCTGGCAGTAATTCAATTTTTGAGTAAAGAGAATCTAGATGGGTCACAACAGAAAAATAGCAAATCACTCTGTGGCTGGAACTTTACAAACCGACTTAATTGATGGTAGCTTATGGAGCTAAAATGCATAGTGGATCAGAACAAGGATAAGGACTTCTTTGCCACCTTAAGTCTGTTGGATTTATCTGTAGCATTTTATATGGTAGACCAGTCCATCCACATGGACTGCCTCAGAGAAAAGGTAAATCTAGTCCAGTGGATACATGGTTCTCCTCATTTCTAAAAATTCAAATGCAGGGAGTCACTTTACCACTGCACTACAATGTCCATCACATGTGGGGTCTCTCAGGGTTCCTCTCTGTCACAAATTAATCTAATCATTCTGATGTTTTGCAATCTCTTATGCTAATGACACATGGTTTATTGTCTAGATGGACCATAAGGCTTCTATCTTAACAGCTAAACTGGCTGAGTGCTTTCTGAGGCTATAAGCATGATATGAACTACATTTATCCATGGGCTTCCCCGCCTCGTGGATTACTACTATTGTTGCTTGTCTTAGGTCCTCCGGGAGGCAGCCCAAGGATCGTGCCTCAGACCACAATTTCAGTATATAGGATTCAAACTTATTGGCAAGACTGTCATGTAGTTCCCACTAATCCATAGCATCTGCACGTTTGGTGGACAACTTAAACATTGGGTGAGGTGCCTAGACTCATTCCGGGCACCCCTGCAGGATATGTTGGCCTAGAGCCCATCTAGCTCACAGTGCCACAATAAGCCCCCCTAATCCTACCAGGGAGCGAATGGTTTCTGGCAACCACTGAATATGACAACCCTGAGCCCTAAGGGATTGTGGTAACAGATAAGAACCTTTCACTCAGTCACTCGTGCTTACTTGTTCTCAGAGAAATACACAGAGAATAGACAATGGGACGTTTTCAATATATTTATTGAATCAACGTTATTCTTGTATAAAATACATGTGCTGTGATAATCAGTAGACAGAAGCAAATAAAAGTGATTACAAGCACCAAAAGAGTAAATAGTAGATACAGTTCTACCATGGTACTGAAACAGTGTATATATGAAGGCATATAAAACAAGGTAGTAATCAGGCGTACTCCTACTATACAAACCCTACTCCGTGTTTGCCTAGAGTGCGTGTAGGTGTAAAGCCAAGAATCCCCACAAGGGACGATCCAACCCCATTACCTGGTGGGAGAGAATGTAGGACCCCTTCTTGTTCAGGAATTGGACACCCCTCACGGAGATGTCAGACCACTGCGTGGTGAAGTCTCAGCCTGCAGGGACCCTTGGTGTCAACTGAAGTGCCTCCTTTGCTAATCCTCTGGAATGCTTATTATTTATAATAAAAAGTGTCCTTGCGATGTATGTATAGATAAGCAAATGTTATTGATATGTAGAAAGCCCTGTCGCCCCATGGATGAAGATAGAACGACATTTGCACATTGTGCGTAAAAGGCCTTGTACTTAGTGTTCGAGGCATCATGATAGTGTTATGCAAAGCCAGATGTGTAAACAGAAGTAGTTTCAGAGAAACGAAACCAACATTGTCACACGTGCAAATATGTGCAAAAGGTCACATCAGAAATGTTATTGTGCAAAAAGTGGACAATGTAAGAAAATGTAAAGTTATGTTAGACGGGCCTAACTCGGGCACATAACACCCACTCCTCATTCTAAGGGTCGATATAAAGGCTATATAAAAAGGCAGCATGCCATAATGAAATTCAAACTAAAAAGGTCTAAAACCACTTTTAAAATCATCTAAAAGCAAACTTCCCTTTAAAATATTCATAAAAAGCCATTAAAAATCATTAAACTGTTTTAAACTCCAAGCACTCAGAAAGCCATGGTGCCTAGAAAAAGCTGAGAAATATTGTTTAGAATCTTTTTGTTGACAATGTTCCCACCACATGGAAAAGCCAATTGTTTAACTGTTCCGATTGGTAGACGCAACATTGCTGTTGCTGGCAACCGCAGACGACGTTCCCAGAGGCACACATCAAAGCAAGTTTATGGAGCAAAGGTGGTTCCATCCAATTCCCACAGCAGCCGCCGAGGGAGGGACTGCATCCTGTAAGCGTATCGCAGAGCTGGTATCCAATTCACTAGGAGCCAAAGCATCTCAAGGTGGCTTGAAGAATGCATTCATCAGCAATGGAATATGCTGGGGACAACAATGCCCATGTGCCTTTAAGGGGTCCTTCAGTACTTCAGTGTCCAATGGCACAACCGATTGTGATCCGAGGCATAAATCCAATACGCATTCATGGCTGCAAAGCAGGCAGCGGAATACAGGTTGTTTGCAGCGAAGCCAAACAGGCTTGAATGTCAAGAATCAGTGCTCATTCAGTTCTCGAAGTCGAGGTGTGCCGCAGCATGGCCAGTGCTGTCTTCATTCTGGTTTGAACGGGCCATCTATTGTGGAGCAGAAAAATTTAAATCAGTATTCCCGCCAAAAGTAGCAGGGCAAGTGAGAGACCTCTAAAAATGCCTCCAAACATGGAGTGTATGAAAGATGGTATCACTCCAAAAATCGTCTGAAAGGAGCTAACCAGTCCAGAGTCAATATATTTTAAAAAGTGCGCTATTCCCTTCGTATCAAACATATTAAAGACACGGTGGACCAGCTCCCCAAAATGCAGCAGGAAGTTAATTTGAAGTAGCATCTGAATCTCAGACGAGGACCTTGCAACCTGGAGATCAAAGATCTCTCTGGCTGATGTTAAGGCCACATCCTTTTGAAAAAGCATGGCTTTCAGCTTGCTCAGAGAATCAAAGCGTATGTTGGAAACATTAATCGAAGGCCATAGCATGGCCTCCTTAGTTGTGTGGGCAGGTGGAAACAGTACTGTGTGCAACAAGTGACTATGGAATTAACCGTTACCAGATAAGCAATGCCTGGTTCCATTCCACAGCAGCCTTGATCGTTCACCATCTGGTAACTCCCATTAAAGAGCAGCCTGAAAATCAGTCGGATCACAGCAGCTGAAGAACCTTTCAGATAACAGGACAAGTTCACTACCGAAGCATTGCATGCCCCATGAAGTGAAATGTCCTTGCACACTAAGGACCCGCTCAAAGCATCCTCACATTAGAAACCACTAAGGAAAACCTCTGTGTTACCATTCCCGCATCTAAACCTGAATGGTAATTCCCAGTATTTATGCGCATAACTTTCCCCAAGCGCTTCATATCTGCCTACTTGGTGGTATTGTAGACAATATTGGAATTGGAAAGTTGTGACCGGTAGGGTGATGTAACCATGGATTATTCAGTCTGTGGGAGGCGTGGCCAAGGGAGCTAAGATGGCGGAAGCAACTCTCTAACACTCTGCCATCAATCCCCCATAATCCGCAAATTATCTGCGACAGAGCGGGACTGGACGCGCAAGGAGCATGCCTACAGACCCCTAACTCACTGCTGTGTAGAGACAAGTACCAGGAGCCCAGCTAACTCATCGGAGGCAGTGAGAATGCCCCATGCAGTGATCTGTGCCAAGGCTGGACCGGACCTGGGAAGTGCTGCGCAGGCCAGACAGTGAGCCCGAGCATCAAAACCAGAATCGGAGAAAATCGTGCCGGAGCCGGATTGGGACTGGTTACATCCCCCGCGGTAAGTGAGCGGTGGAGCCACGCTAGCTGTCCCAGGCGCAAGGGATTCAGCTGTGGAGAGGGAAAGCCAAGAGGCACCGTATACTAGAGACTGTGAGGAGCCGGAGCTACTGGACGCCGGCGAGTGGCCGCTGCAGTGTGCAGGCCTGGAAGAAGGCGCTCAGGGTCAGGCCCTGACGCTACTGAGCATCATTACTGAAGAGGCCGTGAAGAGAGGAGCCGCGCGGGTAGGACGACTTTTGCTGGGGCCGCATGAGCGAGGAGACCACTATGTGGTTGCTGCTGCACTCCTAGGCCTGAAAAACTGGCATTGCTGGGAAACTACGAGGCACACACAGCGGTAGCAGAAAGAAGAGAGTGGACCTGAAGTGGCAAAAGACATGGACACAGGGCAGTAACTGCACGTTGTTAACACATTGGCGCAGCAAATAGAGAGAGGTGAGCCAGACCATGAATGTGTGCGCCGGTAGTGCTGCACAATCTGGGGAAAAGCTGGTATCAGGAGACAAGGCCCTGTCCCCAGGAGGCCCAAGGACATGAGGGTGAGCAGACGTCTGACGCAACATAGTGCCAGCTAAGGTGCGAAAGGCTAGACTCCCACGACATGATGGGATAAATAGGATAAAGGAGGCGAGATTACCGGAGATGTGCTAGTAGCCCTGTGTTGCACTTAGCTGTGCTCCCGCCTCTTATCACAATCTGGCACCACTCATGATATCATACCTGGAACAACTCAAGCACACTGAAATTGCACAATAAGACACAGAACACAATATCTCAACAACTAAAGGGCGAGGCGAGATACAACACAGCTTACAGCGCTTTGCCACTGCTATGGATAATGCTGTTGCAAGCCACCACTGTCACCATCGGCCCGCTGCTACTTGACGGACGCCTGTACAGCAAAACGCCGATCATCCTACGGGTACCAATGGATTCTGCCGCCTGTCCCCTCCGGATACCTCTTAGTCTGGATACCCCCGGAAATGAAGCCTTCCCCACACGCCTGAGTCACAGAGGTCTCTACGGGGGGAATGAAGGTGTGGGCCAACAGAAACCTGCGGTGTAAAGCATAAAGAAGACCTTCATAAGCAAAGACAGCACAGGTGTTCATGTCAGGCACGATGGGCCGCCTGTGCTCTGGCACTGGTGGGGCACCTGGTCAGGCACAGACCACCCGGACTCCACGAGACAAGCCAGCGGATACACCACCCACTGATTCAATTAGCAGCAAACTAGATGCAGTACTCGTGGAGGTAGAAAAACTGGGGGCATCGCGCAAACAGATGCAGTCCTCACTGGAGAGCAAAATAGACACCATAGTAATAGATCTCAACCTACTGCATGCGCACCCCGTAAATTAGCAGATAAAACCTGCTCAATGGAGGACGCCCTCGAGGAAATGACCCCGAAGACCCGTGAAGCAGAGACAATGCTGCGAGAACTGACGACCCCGGTGTGCACACTAGAACGCAGGACTAAAGATGCCAAGGGATGCTTTAGACAAAATAACATATAAGTGGTGGGACTGCCAGAGGAAACGGAGGGGAAAATTCACTGATTATGTGGAGAAAGGGATCCAAGATATGATCCCGTCAGAGAAACTGTCGCAGCATTTCTCAGTGGAGAGGGCACATAGGGTCCCAGCGAGGACCCCCCCACCAGGATCAGGCCCTAGGCCTTTTCTGTTTCGGCTCTTGCACTACAATAATGCGGGAAGCCTGAAAGCTCCAGTCCATACAAGTTGACAACACACAGGTTATGCTCTTCCCAGATTACACGGTTGCAGTTCAGAAACAGAGACACTAATTTCTCGAGGTGAAGCTCCGTCTACGCAGTCTGATCCTCAAATACTCCTTAATGTTTCTTGCATGTCTACAAATTGTGGCGAAGGAAAAAACACACTTCTTGAACACTCCCCATAGCTGCTTGGGAATGGCTTGACTCAACAAACTTGAGTCAAATACCTGCATCCACAGGGGCCCAAGGAGATGGACAGTTTGTGACACCCTGAGGGAACCGCCGTGGGAAAAGACTCAGAAACCATGAAGGGAAATGTCGATTCTCATAGGTTAAGTGCAAAGAGAATCATGATTTTATTAAAGACAGGGAGGCTAGCATTATGCATAACCTTTTATTCACCAACTTCTGAGCAGCACTTTAAAAGCTTCAAGTATAACAGAATGAAGTCACAAAACATTAGAACATTCCACACAACATAAGCCTTCAACTTTCTAGGCTCATTCTCTTTTGTTTCTCTTCTTTCTTCCAAAAACATCCTTTTCTTTCCTTTCTCAAGTTTCCTTGACAACTCCTCTACTGAGCATCTGTAACAAAAATTCAAAATTAATCCACATAAACATTCTGAACAATAACTTACAGCCTTCATTAAACCTGTATTCAAACTTATATATATATCATTTAAATTCTTACAACATTTAATATGCATATCCTGATAATCCACCAACAAGATAGGGTGGGCGGGATAATGCTAGCCTCCTTGTCTTTAATAAAATCACGATTCTCTTTGCACTTAACCTATAAGAATCGACATTTTATGGCAAGACAGGAGGCTAGCATTATGCACGTTTAAATTCTTTTATAACTTGCTCCGACACATGTTCCACTGGCCTAAAATAAAAATCTCTAAACACTTTGTCATTAGACCAATCAGCTGCTTTCAGAATTTCGCTCAGACTCCCACCAGAACAGTAAGGCTTTGAAGCCATTGCTCCACGAATCGAATGCACTTTGAGCTTCTCCAAATTCACACCAGATTCACACACAGTGGCCTTAAACCATCTTGCGATAGTTGCTGTTGAAACTGCCCTATGCGGTTTCACATACGATATCAACAACTGATCTACTCTCGCACTCCTAATCTCACTTACTCTTGACTCATATTCACTTATACATCTTTCCACACACAGCTTAGGATGATCATTGAATCTTGGATACAAAAATATTCTCTGACATTGTTTTTGTTCTATGTTTAAATTTTTTTAAAACACTCCCTCAGGATGAAAAAATCTTCCTGAAATATCCAATGCTTTCACATCAGAAACTCTTTTAAAAGAAATCATGCACAATAACGTAGTCAACTTCCAAGTTAAAAGTTTCAGACTCAAAAACCTGTTGCTTTTCCATCCTTCAAATAGTCTCCAAATCAGAGTATTATACCTTGAACCTGGAGGTTTTCTTAAATGAATTCCTTTCATAATTCTACAAACCAATTGACCTTTCCCAACAGAAGCTCCTTCAATCAAACAATGTCCACCTATAACAATTAACAGTTCTATAACTTAGACCTTTTCTGATTAGACTCGCCCAAAAATTGTCAATCATAACTTTATCAGCATCAAATACAAGGAAAAGGTATGCAAGCGCGTGGAATGTTTGGGTATGCTGGTGCATGGAAAGGGATTTGGATCCATCCCTTTCCATGCACCAGCATACCCAAACTTTCCACACGTTTGCATACCTTTTCCTTGTCCCTGGTGCCCATCACTTGTATAATCACTCTGAAGCCTCTCATGATAACTCCGCGAATCTATCGGATTTCCTGAAATTCTCCAAACTAGAAGGCTGAGCACCCCTGATTCCACTAACGGATGCTCTCTTCCGTCCACATCTCTCAAAAGACCTTGTTCCGCTTCTGTCAAATATGGATCCTCCATAGCTAGCTCCATCACAGATGGATACCACGCTTGAGTTACCGAAAAAGGAGGACCTAAAACTATTCTGCATGCTTGTCTCCTCCCCTGCATGAGAACCCTTAGAATCATTGAAAATGGGGGAAAGCATTCCCTCTCAAACCTTTACAATTTAAACTGAAAGCATCCACCTTCATTGCCCCCGGATCCGGTCTCCAACTCACATACTTCTCCAATTGATTTGTTAACCTTGACGCAAATAAGTCTATCTCCAAAGGGCCCAACGCTCCCTGAATCGTCTGAAAAAATATTGGATTCAATTTCCAGTTGCTGTAATCCTTTAAAAACGAGAATTCCAATCTGCTACTAAATTCTCTTTCCCTGGCAGATACTGAGCTGATATGCTTATCTTGTGTTCCATGCAAAACTTCCAAAAATACTTTGCCAACTCTGATAATGTCTTTGACCTGCTTCCCCCAACTTGTTTATGTATGTCACTGCTGAAATATTGTCCATCCTCAATAAAACTGTCTTTTTCTGAATCCTTCCCCTGAAACTGTGTACTGCCAAGAACCCTGCTTTCAATTCCAAACAATTTATATGGTCTTCCCTTTCTTCCAGATTCCATCGCCCACCTGTTTCCTGCGTCTCTAATCTCGCTCCTCAACCTAAGATGCATGCATCTGTTTCCAACACATAATCCGGGCTTGCCCCAAAAATCGCTCAGCCATTCCATGCATGCAAATTCTCTAGCCACCAAGTCAACTCTTCCTTTGCTTCTGCATCCAATTTCACCATGTCGCCATACCAAAGTCCTTTGTTCAAACTTGAACCTTTGACTCTCTGTAAAGCTCTGTAATGCAACGGTCCCGGAAAAATTGCCTGTATAGATGATTACAAAAGACCTTTCACCCTTGCTAACTGTCTCAGACTTACCTCCTGCTTTTTAACAATAATTTTACCTCTCTTCTTATTAGGATAATTGTCCTTTCTGGTAATTCCAACTGTTTCTTTACCGTATCCACCACAAAACCTAAAAACTCCATTCTTTGAGCTGGCTTCAAAACAGATTTCTCTAAGTTTATCACAAATCCTAATTCTGTCATCAACCACTGTACCATAATACTGTTCTCCAATAATGTATTTACATACCCATTCATGATTAGAATGTCATCTAAATAAATCAACATTTGAACCCCTCTTTCTCGCAAACAACCCACGACTGGTCACATCACCTTTGAAAAACACCAAGGGGCAGAAGACAGTCCGAATGGGAGACAAACAAACTGAAATAGATGTCCCTTCCACCTGAACTGAAGGTAATGTTGACTTTCCTCTGCAATCGCTATTGAAAAATACGCATCCTTCAAATCTATTTTCACCATCCAATCGTCCATCAAGATATCTCTTAACAGATGAATACCTTCCATCCTGAAATGTCTGTAAACCACATACTGATTTAACTCCCTCAGATTATAACAGGCCTCCAACCTTTTTTTTTTTTACTCCACTACAAAAAGTGTACTTACAAACCCTTTCATCTTTTCTGACACTTCTATTATCACCTGTTTCCCTAACATTTCTTCAGTTTGATGATAAAATGTACTTCCTTTTGAAAGAAAATGTTTTTTGGCTCTCTCCCTTGATTTGGCTCTGAAACAAAATCTATCACAAAACCTTTCACAGTTTCCAAAACCCAGCAATCTCACGTAAATGTTTTCCATTTTTCCTGAAAAACGTCAACCTCCCCCCTGTGTTTCTCAGGGTAAAACCAATTGTATTTTTCAAACTCACCTTATCCTGTTTGATTTCCTGTCTGAAAGCCAGATCTTCCACAGCCTGTTCTGCTCCTTCCTCCTCTACCTCTTTGAGGATAGAAGGAACCTGGGTAAAGGCTTCCTCTGAAACTACTTCTCCCTTGTAAACTTCCACCTCTTTGTTAGAATGGGCCTCTGACATATAGGCGGCCGAAAGTCTGACCCTGCCTTCCGGCCCTGCCATGTAAACCTCAGTTTCCAAAAACCCTTCTCATTGAAGCATGTGCTTTATCCAGGGAAGTAAAAGTTTGAACATGCTTCCCTAATGATTTTACAAGTCCATCCCCAAACATAAGTCCTTTGGACTCACTGATTTCTCTTTTTGCAAAACCGCCCAACTTAGGACTATTCCTGAACAAAACTTCCTTATGTATTTCAGCTATCAATCCTGCATTGGCATTCCCAATAAAACACACAGCTCTTTGGCTCCAACCTCTTAACAGACTTATATCAAGTTATGTTCCATTTAAGTATGCTTCCTTTACCATATCAAAAATTCTCACAACTGGACCTAGTATGTCCAATACTTTGTCCTCGCATTTCTTCAGTGATCTTTCTAACCCTTTCCTAGGGTCATGACCCAACTTAACTAAATAAATAAATAATTAACTCTGGGTCAAGATTATTGGACGTGAGCACTCAGTTTTCATAAGATTACACTCATTCCTTTCCAAAGGTCGTCTTATCCAGTACTTTATGTAGTCTGAAACATGAGCAATCGGCCACCACTCTGAACTTCTTGCGTGTCTAATAAGCGCCGGATTAAATAAAGTTTGACCAAAAGGATCCCTCAAGTCCTTCTTTCTCTCAGTACTTGAACTACCAAACTATGAAAATTCATCAGGATCTTCGTTATAATCAAGATCCAAAACATACTCATCAAATTCTTCATCAACAGTATATGCTGACCCGGAAGGGTGTCCACTTCTTTCATTCACAGGGTCAACCTGTCTTTCCTTTGTGCCGCTTGGGACACCTGTCAATCCTTTCCCATTGCTTTGCACACTCCCTTTCTTATTCAATGTACCTGAAATATTCTCTACGGTATTTTTGTGTTTTTGTTTTTTAAAACACTTTCCACCTGGTCCCCTATTCTGAGATTCCTCCTCCTCTGATAAGGTCCAAAATTCTTCTTCCTCCAAATGATCACATTTCCTTTTTCCTTCCTCTGCTAAGCTTTCCACAGTTTCTTGCACCTTGTTCCCTATTTCCTTCTCAATTAACCTTCTAATTATTTCCTCCTGTATATCCTTAGCGCTTACTTCTCCTCCTTCACTCATTTTAATTCCTCAGCGAGCTAAAATAAGCTCACCCCTCTATCTTATCCTCCTCAAGTTTCTCTTACTTTCCTTTAATAAATTATATTAACCTTATTTTATTTAAATCTTTCACCTTCTTTTTCCTTTTTCTTTAAATTTATGTTCTGTGCCGTTCTCAATAAACACTCCACTCTACTCCCCGATTGGCAACGGACACCTGTCAACTGATAACCCGATGCCGATCTGAAAACTCGTTTCCTAGCAACCTACTTTGCTTAGAGGAAAACGTAATGCGTTTATTAAATACGCTCCATTTCCCATCGAAACAGACGCGTTCGGTCTCGGGGAGACCAAACGCGCTCTAATTTCCTAAGAAAATAGCCCGAGACCTCATACAGCAAAGCAGTGAGAGAGAGAACAAGACGTGTGTTCTCAAACTCTCACGCTGAACCACACCAATGCCTCATGCACCACGCACTAATCTCACCTCCTGTCCTTCAAAATAAAACGGTTGGTTATTTTTCAAAAAGTAAACGTTTGATTTACAATATTAATCATTTTAAATCAATTAATTTCATTCATCTAATTCCTTCCCTCTTTGAATTTTTTTATATTATATTACCTAACTAATTATACTAAAAACGATTTAAGTAATTACCCGAAAATTGGGTTATCCATACATACCACACTCACAAACATCTCTCAGTCAAAATTCAAATGCTCCTACATTAACAGTGCAAATAAACCCTTTCTAATCAACATAAGTTTCACACAAATCTCAAAACCAACCATATCATTTAAACTAATCACACTAAATTAAAAATATACTTATCTGCTCAGAAGCAGAAAACAAAAGAGGATGAGCCTAGAATGTTGAAGGCTTATGTTATGTGGAATGTTCTAATGTTTTGTGACTTCATACTGTTATACTTGAAGCTTTTAAAGTGCTGCTCAGAAGTTGGTGAATAAAAGGTTATGCATAATGCTAGCCTCCTGTCTTGCCATAAAATCGGGACACGCACCTGATATTGAGCAAATGATAGAGGATCAACGCAGAGCATTACAGACAGCGGCCACGCTGGGGGAGGCCTGACAAGAGTTGGAATCCAGTGACAGTCCAGCAGAATGAGGTAGCAACGAGGAGTCTGTGGATGCTGCCTCCTCCTTCCCGAGCTCCTCCGCGCCGCGTGAAGTCACCCCGCAAACAGCAGATGGTATCATATGACTTGAGAGAGACCTTGCGACCAGCTGTCTACCTTCGGCCGGACTCTGAAAGCACGCAAGTAGCAGAATGAGTGTATTATAGCAAACATTTAGTAATGAAGTGTGTACGTTCTATGTTCTGCTCCACCTGAAATGAGTATTCCATATTTCCCTTAAAGTAGTCCAGCACAGTAGCAGTTGGAAATCTGCTTTCAAACTGACACGGATGAGGGGCTGGGGTGGGGTGTGTGTGACATACAGTCCAGCTCACTGAAGCGTAAGTAGGGAGATTGCATTACCTGACCCATAACCCCCTTCTATAAACAAAGGCGCTCTCCTACTAGCCTACGGAGGCGTAATGAACTGGTTAATAGTTTGGACGGCTGCATGTTGCATACCCGCCCCTATAGAATTAGTGGAGTCAGTTGACTAGTGTTCCTTTTCTGATTGTTTTAATAAGTTCTTTTGCTATGTAATGTGCATGAGTATACACTCGGGTGGGTCCCCCTACACACCCTGGGAACACACTGGCAAACACACCATACCCTTGCCACCAGATGACATGTGCCCCAAGACTGAGACCCACTACACTAATGACATCCACTAAGATATACACTTGGAACGTCCGGGACATACACACACCCACGCATAGGTATTCAATTTATTCATATCTGAAGCGACACCTTGCCCATATTGCCTTTCTGCAAGAAACGCACTTGGCAACTCCTGAAATAACAAAACTGCAGAGGAGGTGGTGTGGGCAGCTGTTCGCCACTGGTTATTCTGCATACGCAAGAGGGATACTAACTTGGATTAAACCGGGGACGCCCTTCACAGCAGATTAAACTGTCATAGATGCAGAGTGGTGATTCGTCCTAGTGAAAAGCCGTTTGGACGGCCGGCACATACTCTTAGGCTCCATATGTGCACCGAACTCTGATCAGGCCGCATTTCTTGACACCCTATCTAAAAAACTATCCAACTGGCATGGGCTTCCATGGTAACTGGGCAGTGACTTTAACTGTGTGGTTGACCTAGCCCTTGATCGCTTCTTTCCACTGCTTCCAGGAGCATCCACGGTGCTGACTGTGAGGGCAATGCGTACATGGCTAGAGCACTGGCAACTGCTAGACATCTGGTGACATTGCCACCCTACAGACAAAATATACTCCTACTACTCAGGTTCACACCAACTGCATGCAAGACTCAACAGACTAGTGTGTACAAGTTCGATCGCCTTGTCGGTAACCAGAACTGAATATATGGGCAAGACCCACTCTGATCATAGTCCGCAATTTCTGCAGCTAGCGTGGGATGCAGCCCCGTCTGCTATTCCCAAGTGGCTCTTACAACCAGAGACACTGGAAGACCCTCCAAATTTGAACTCACAACACAGACCGCTGAGGAGGACATGCATGCTTGAGAAAAGGGTCATAGCTATGGGGACGCATACACAATATGTCAAACACATAAGCACTGGGAGCAGGTATCATTGTGGCATAGACGGTAGGGGTGTGGCAATGCGGTGTCGCTTGCATAGGCATGATCTAAAAATAAACATAACGTTCCCGGGTGGTGTGAGGGGAGAAGTGGCGAGTCTGGGGCTCGTCACCAAACTAAGCACATTAGCAACATTGAAGATTTGGACCTTTTATTAACTGTTAAGAATCTAGTACCTTGTATTGAATCAAGTTGAGGTCAATAATTTCGACTCTATGCAGTATAGGTCATTAGTCACTTCTCATGTAGGAAATGTATATACAGACACAATGAAACAGATGACTGCTAATTCTCTATATTGTTATGAGAGCTGTCAATGTATGAAAATAAAATAAAAATTCAAATAAAGAGATTAAAAAAATAAAAAAGATTATCCATTCTGTGGATGGTGTCTCAGCCACAGTGAAAGGTAATTGGTCTAACTTTTCAATGTGCAAAATGCTATACCTGGCATCTCTCTGTGACATTAATATCTGTCTTTCAGTCAGCTCGTATGCAGAAAACAGATTTGTGCTGTTGATATAACGCCACAGCACATAAGCAGAATGTAATGTTTGCAATGTCCAACTTAATAATACAATGGACCCTAGTTGTGATTGTCCATGTTGTAAAACAGACATGTCCCGTTGAGAAACTTTCCACAGCTCATTGTATATTGCATACAATAAACGTTTTTGACATGGGTTCCGGGGACCTAACAAGACATCCCTGAAATCCATGTCATCAGAAAGGAGGAAGAAGTGTTGTTTCACCTGGGAAAGTGTTGAGCTTTTTAGCCAAACAACGCACAGCTTCCCAACACTATATAATGTCACCACCCCTGAGTGTTCTTATTGTACATATCGCTGGTCTGGCCTATTGATCTTAAACCCTTCGGCATTGCCCAGGATTCTAGACTGACACCCATTAGTGTCCACAGGCCAAACCAACCATACCTTCCAATTGGGGTCTGATGAATCGTAAGAGCCATTGCGTATCATGGCATCTAGTGTATCCTCACTGTGTTGTGAAATGCTGCCAGTTTTCAAAACGTAAGAATGTGCGAATGCGAGGTATCTTCAAATCCTTCATCTTGGCTATTCCAAGACAGGAAGTTTGTTGCACTGTTTTATTCAGGAAAATCATTTGATGTGGTAGGAGGTGTGCTCTAAATAAGGCTTCAGTTCCCTAAACCTGCCATTCTTTTGTCCCCCAGACATATTTTGTGTCTATGGTGTCTTTCCAAAAGTCGAAACCCTGTACAAACAGCTGGGAAACAAAAGAAGCAGAATATATCAGCTTGGTGTTTGTTAGCATATTTTTCTTTGCAGGTGTAGGTGTAAGCCTATAGTAGTAAGAAGCTGGGTCTGATGAGTCAAAAACAGAAAAATAAGGAAACTTTTGTGCAAATGTTTTTGAACTACCTTTCGGTGGTGTTGGGCAGTGTTCCCATTGAGTGTAATTATAAACAGCACACGTGATGCTAGCTTTGTGTAAAAAATGTCGACCATAATGTTGATATCAGAATATATCACTATAATTAGATGTACCATCATACAAGTCATCAGAAGAAAATGCAGCCAATTGTTTTAAATGTACAAGCAAATTGTACACTGTTTCAATGTACCAATCATCAGAGAAAGTACTAAAGGTGATGATATAATTTAAGGAAATTTTAAACAAATTTTAAACAAATATGGTATTTGTTAAAGTTCTGTAGGACCATATATATCATACTATACCCTGTTCCACACTATTCCTTCCGGAACTGGAACTGCTGTGATGTTCACCAGGGACAGGTCCCTCTGTTCACAGTGCGATGATTCATATGGTTTCAGTACCAAGTTCGCACGTTGTACTGCAGAGCGTTCTGGGAGTTACCGTCCATTCAGAGGTAGGAAAAAGACAGGTACCAAACCAATCCAAAGGACCAGGAATAGTAATCCAATTGTAATCCAGAGACTAACCAAGGAGTAAAAAGTATGTCTTTTTCAGCCAAAGATAGAGAGCATGCACCTGAAGCTTAAAAGGGAGAGGTGGTGGCGATGGTATCTCAGCTTCAGTTGAATCCGATGAGAAGTCGTCATAGTCCACGAAGTAGCCTGACGCCGTTCGGTCTATTTTTGGCACCTCAGCAGATTTTGTAGAACTGGGAGATGACTCAATCTGTCGCATATTCACATAGATGTCGTGCATTTTTTCAATTGAAATTTGTGTTTCTGTACTGGTTGATGGTACAGTTATAGGTGTTTCAACAGTTTCTCTTCAGAGAGAGGAATCTTCTTTAGTTATTGAGGCTTCCATCTGAACTTCTTGCACGGTAGCAAGTGCGACGGCTACCCAGGAGCCCACGCGACCTACTGTTGAGAATCGGCCACATAGTGTGGTTTGATCAGATCAATTGAGATAAACCTTTTGTCTCGTCGACCGGCAAGGGGCGGAAGAAGTACAGTTCTGGTACCTTCGACAGCCAGGACAGGCACAGGTGCTCTGTAAGATGGCCCAAATTCTTTCTTGTCTACAATTTTTTCCCTGACAGGTCTTGCAGGAACAACATTCACTTCCCCAGTGGCGGAGCATTTTATTTGGAGGTTGCTTTGTCCCCCCAGGAATTCATTGAGTTCCTGTAAAATAGCCAAACGTTCATTGATATCAAATGGTTATTTCTGCCACCACTGCACTGACATTATTGAGGTCTGGTACCCACATTCTTGCTCCAAACAGGATTGCATATGGAGTTTTTTGGCATGTTATTGAGTACCCTCTGGACCCGATATAGGTGACTGACCCAACTGCAAGCCCAAGCCTAATACCCTTGCTGTTAAGAACTGCTTTAAGTCACGGTTTTTCCTCTCAACTATTGAATTGCCCTAGGGATAACAGGGGAGGAGTATCGCAAGGTCACACCCAAACTTCCTATGGCTTCTTTGTAAGCCCGAGAGCGAAATGCCGGACCCTGGTCGGAATGTAGTGTGCCATTTGCATGTGTCCCGAAGAACTCTTGCAAATCCTTTATAACAATTCGGGCGTCAGGCGACCACTGTGACCAAAACCACAGGAATCTGGAGCATGAATCCATGGCCCTCAAGATGTACTTGTAGCCCCGTCTGAGTGCAAAGGGCCACAGTGATCCAAATTTACAACTGCCAGAGGCTTGTCTGAAATCAGTAGCCAATCAAGGCACAACTTCCCAACACTATATAATGTCACTAATTCATCGTCTGTCAGATAGATATCATCTACATAGGACAACACCTCATCAACATTTTGAAGTAACTCTGTCACTTTGGCTGAAAACAGCCCAGGGCTATACTTATACCTTTAAGGTAAACGGCTAAATTGCCTCTGTGACCCTAGTGCTGAAAATGCTGTGAAATACCTGCTATCAGGTGCTCTATTTAGGCAGAAATATCCATTTGAGGAATCTAGTGTGGGTTTGTATTTATTTTGCACAATGTTATTCATTAGTGCGGCACTGTGTGCATTTTGTACTGCGAATGTGTGAGTAGATATGTTTAAATGCCAGTAGTCTACAACTATACAGTATGAACTATCTAGTTTAATTACAGGAAACAAAGGATTATTCATTGATAAGGTGCAATTTTCTATCACACCCTGTTATTCAAGTTGTTCTACGATTTCCCTAACTTGTTTTTTAGCTTCATGTGTTATTGGATACTGTCTCTGGGGTTGAGGAGTTGATTTTAATGGGATCTCATGATGAGGTGACTCATCATCCCACCCAACATGACTGCGGTATAGTGCAGGAGCTAGTGTTAACACCCACTCCGTGGTGTATGAATGTTTAATTGATTCTGGAACGAGTTTGGACAAAGCTGGTAAAATTACCGTTTCCCTGTATGGGCATTCTATTACAAACTCAGGAGGCCAGTCTTTTTCAGCCAAAAGAATATCGTAACCATAAGTCAGGTTCTCCCAAAAGAGAGCCTTGATGTTCCTGGGTATGTCCCCTTCAAATTGGAGTGTAGTTTCATTTCAACAATGGGGAACACTTACCCTAGTATCAGGTGTTTCCACTGTGATGCTTACTCAGTGCCACTGCTGCCAGATAATCCATCAGGTTCCAGTGAGCTATTGTGACTTCTGCCACACTGTCCGGCATTGTTACTCCCCATTCCCCGTTCAGAAGCAGAGTCCTCAGTAGCCTGGGCATGTCTTATTTTAATCCCAGCTACCTTCTTCTTTTTAAATTGAGGTTTAGTATTCTTTTGTTTGTTTTCTTTTTTAATGATGTAGTCTGATGAGCGTTGTGATTCCTTCTTCAGTTTCACATGCTCTTCTGATCTGCTCTCTGACCGTCCACCTCTTTACAGACATGTATCTGATGAATCCTGAAAGGAACGAGAGGAACGTGTATCAGTATCCTGATACCTGTCAGGCTTTTTAATGTTATCACGGTTCCTAAAATTGTATTTCTTCTCAGTGGTCTCCTGTTAAGGAGACCCACCCTGTGATTGTGTTTGGTTTTTAATTTTTTGTTTTTGTTTATTGTCCAATTTTCTCTTGGAGAATTGGGTGCTTGCTTAGAGTTATCCTTTTCAGAATTACTCTTAACTTTTCATTTCACAGGTCTGGCTCCCAAATTATCTCTACCTAGCGTAGCATAGGTTTCTTAGATAATTTTAGGCAATTCCCGCTCCTGCTGTGCAGGAGGGAACTCCCTCAGGCGTTGGTATATAGCTAATACTTCTGCCTCCCCCTTTATGTTACTTAACATAATGGCTCATACTACAGCAAAATTGCCCATCAGTTTCATCTTCAAGTCCAGGGCAGGTGCTGCCCCGTACTCATTCTGTACCTGTTTCAGTACTTCAGGCAATAGAGCCAGTGAAGAGGTACCATGTGTTCTGATGTAAATGGCAGCAAAGACGGTGTCCCAAGTGGCACAATCTTCCACTGGGGGAGTCATCCCCATTGGCAAGCAAATAGTCAATATTCTGTGTTTCTCCTGCGGACCTGTATGGGGAAAATCCGCTTCAAGCTGAGTTGATTTTTGTGGTATCCAGAGTGGAATTTGCTCCCGACTGGTGGGAATCTTTCCCATAACTGCATTAAGTGTTTGTGCGCTGATAACCCGTGGTAGACAATTGTGGTTGTGCAGCCTGAGCAGTCCACGCAGGGTTAACTGTGAGTGTCCGCATTATGAACTGTGCAAGATTTCTGCAAATCTTTACTAGATCTTCATATAGTGAGCTTAATTCTGTTGCATCTAAATTAGCAAAGTTAGGATGCGGTGTATAAGCAGCTAAGACTGCCCATGTTGCTTTCTTTACTGAGCGGACCAAGTCTCCCATTTTCTGTAGTGTGGGGAAGGCGTCTTTAAACCAATTTATATGTTCTTGGTAAGATAATGGAATTTCTATGTCCACATATGAAAATTATTCATCTGGTGTTTCATCTTCAATGTAAGTGTGAAACAACTGTGTGCGAGCATCTGCAGCTGTGAACTTAACCCAATAATAGAAACCTTTGTTCTGAATGCTTCATGTGCCTCAACCACAAAGGTAACATCCCTAACCATTGCTGGGAGACCATATTGCAATAATTTTATAGTAACTGCATGTCTGAATTCTCTGTAATGTTTAGAGGTCCTACTTCCTCTTCCACAATTTCTCCGTTGATGGACATCTTTTGAAGAAAAAAGGAAATTAGCAGATGAATTTATGGAGATAGGGTTTACACAATGTGGGAAGTTTTATCCTACAAGGTGGAATAACCTATAGCCAATACATAGGGTATACCTACTCAGCTGAGGCGGATTTCCCTACCACCACAGACATATCCGGTTTGGAGGTGAGTAGGAGTCTCTGAGAAAGCACTACTGAACTGCTCAGGTAGACTGTTAAATAAGAACCCAGCCAACGTTGGCGGAGCCATGTCTTGTAGTTCCCACTAATCTGTAGGATCTGCGCATTTGTTGGACAACATAAACTTTGGGTGAGGTGCCTGGACTGATTCCAGGCACCCCCGCAGGATATGTTGGCCTAGAGACCAGCTAGCTCACAGTGCCACCATAAGCACACCTAACCCTACCAGGGAGCGAATGGTTTCTGGCAACCACTGAAAATGACAACCCTGCCCCTCAGGGATCGTGGTAACAGATCAGAACCTTTCGCTCAGTCACTTGTGCTTGCTTGTTCCCAGATAAATATACAGAGAATAGACAGTGGGACATTTTCAATATACTTATTGAACCAACATTACTCTCGTAATAAATACATGTGCTGTGATAATCAGTAAACAGAAGCAGATGAAAGTGATTACAAGCACCAAAATAGTAAATAGTAGATACAGTTCTACCATGGTGCTAAAACAGTGTATATATGCAGGCATATAAAACAAGGTAGTAATCAGGTGTACTCTTACTATGCGTACCCTACTCTGTGTGTGCCTAGAATGTGTGTAGGTGTAAAGCCAAGAATCCCCCACGGGATATCCAACCCCATTACCTGGCAGGAGAGAATGTAGGACCCCATCTTGGTCAGGAATTGAAGACCCCTTACGGAGATGTCAGACCACTGCGTGGTGAAGTCTTAGCTTGCAGGGACCCTCAGTGTCAGCTGAAGTGCCTCCTCTGCTAATCTTCTGGAATGCTTATTATTTATAATAAAAAACATCCTTGCGATGTACGTATAGATTAGCAAATGTTATGGATATGTAGATAGCCCTGCCACCCTGTGGATGAAGATAGAACGACATTTGTACATCGTGCATAAAAGGCCTTGTACTTAGTTTTCGAGGCATCGTGATAGTGTTATGTGAAGCCAGATGTGTAAACAGAAGTAGGTTCAGAGAAACTATTCCAACATTGTCGTGCACGTGAATATGTCCATAGGTCACATCAGAAACGTTATTGTGCACAAAGAGGACAATGTAAGAAAATGTGCAGTTATGTTACATGGGCCTAACTTGGGCACATAACAAGATGTTTATAGAGCTGGAAGGGGAGACCATTGGGACCCATTGCTCTACTGGAGTTGAGGCCACGTAGTGCTTGGCCTATTTCATGTTGACTTATATCTGCTTCGAGGAGATGCTTATGGTCCACTGTGAGTTGAGGGAGTTTTATGTCAGCTAAAAAGGCTTCCACATCTGAGGGAGTGCAATGTGTTTTCGCAGAGTAAAAGTGTTAATAATAATCTGCAAATATGCCGGCTATCCCCTCTAGATCTGATCTAATCTCCCCCCTGTCAGTGGAGAGTTGTAGGACCCAACCATTGACCTGATACTGTTTTTCCAGCCAAGCCAGTAGCCGCCTCACTTTATTTTCAACTTCATAAGACGTCTCTGAGTCAGGATGTGACATGATTTTGCATTCTCTTCGGCCAGGTCCCTATATTCCTTTTGTTTGAGTCTGAGGGTGTGTATTTGATCCGTATCTGTCCCCTGTTTTACTGCTCCAAAGTCATTATGTCAGCCCCCAGGGTTTGGAGTTGCTTCTGTCGTTTTTTCTTCTCCCCTACAATCAGGGAGTAGGCCTGTCCCCTAATCACTGCTTTGTATGCTTCCCAAAGTGTTAGTTTTGGGTTAATCCCAAAATAGACTGCACTTGCCAATTCCAATTTGTGCATTAGTATTTTATCCATGAGGTGGCAAGCATTAAGGGCTCTGCGTCCCCGAGGTCTAGTGTTCTGTCCCCATGGTTCCAACCACACCGGGGAGTGGTAGGATATTCCCCTAGCTAGGTGATGTATATCAGCGATGTGGGCTATATTGGCTGTCTGAGTGAATATATATTCTAGTCTGAAGAAGCTTTGATGTTCTCCGGACATATGTGTATATTGGCGCTCCAGCGGGTAGTGAAGATGCCAAATAACAGCACGTCCCATCGCTGAGACAAAGGTGGCCAGTGTAGGGTCCCAGCAAGCATGTCGGGCCTGAGACTGTTCATGTCTTCAGATAAAGTGGCATTAAAGTCCCCACCCAAGACCAGTACTCTGTCAGGGAGCTGTAGCAGGAGGTCGCCCAATCCTGGTAGCGTAAGACGCTACAGACGCAGTGGGACATATATCGAGTACAAGTTGAGGGGAATCCCACCCCGTGTACCCGACTGAGCAATATATTTCCCCGGGGGTCCGTCCAGGTCTTGTGTGGAACAAAAGGGACTGGGTTTTTTAACAGGATCCCCACTCCTCTAGAGTCAGTGGTATAACCCGCTTGTGCAATCATTGTGTAACCCACTCTAGTCAGGGCTTTACAGGAGTTACCCAGGAGATGAATTTCCTGTAGCAATACAATGTCTGGATTGCATCTTTTAATATATTGGAATACCATCCCCCGTTTGATTTTATCACCCAGTCCATTTAGATTCCTTGAAAGTATTTTAAGTAGGGTGCAGGTGTTATGTGTTTCATGGGCTCATTATGAGTGTTAGGTAACAGTGCGCATCACTTTGAATGATTCAGAGGTCCCAAGAGTACTGAGTAGCCCGTCGGCTGTCACTGCTCTGTAACTTGAAAGTAAACTCTTCTTTCAAACCCCCCTACTACCTGCCACCCTGCATGGCGGATTCCAAACTACCCAACTGACCCTCAACTAGTAGGGCTCCTGTCACCCCTTAAAACATTGAATTTGACAGCTTATACTCCCACGCCCACCTTCCTCCAGTGCCGATCAGAGATGTGTTTCACCCTCCCTTTAAGGTATCCCTGAGCATAATAACATACAGTATCAGAACTGCACTCTGGCCACATCACAAAGTCAAAGTCTAAGACTAGACTTATAATGTCTCAGGATTCAATCATCTGTGAAGCAATGAGGCCGCTATTTTTTTTTTTATTCTTGGGTGCCCCAGTCCCACCCTGGGCATCCACATCCTGTTTTTCCTGCACTGCCTGTGTCATTGTTTTTATTATTTCTTTTTTATTTTAGTGGGTCCTCCTGTCCCACCTGAAGCACCCACAACATACAGAAGTTTTGGTGGACAGGGAGGAGGCCCATGGCCCAACAGCCATGCCCGCTCCTCTGCCAGCAGCCTTCCTGGGTGCCAAAGGGAGCCAGCTGTATTGCTTTGTTCCTGCCCAGAGGGAGCAGCTTTTATTTCTGCTCCTGCCAGATGGCAGCAAAGCTATGTTTCCAGCCCATGTGAGCAGGCGCAGTACATTAGGTGTGTATTGAATGCCCATGCTCTCCTGGGCAGGGAACGACACAGTGTCTCGTGGGATGAGATCCCTGAGATACTGCCTGACATTGGGCCCTGGGGGATTGGGTCACTGGGGCTATTCTATGACTTGAGGAGGTTGCCCCCACACCCCTCTCCCCTAATAAGACATTGGCCACCAGGAGATGGGGTCTCCGGGGCCATTAAATGGCTCTGGAGGGGGCCTGCATGCTGCCTCTTCCTAAAATATATGGCTCACACCATGGGGAATGGGGTCCCTGGGGCCATTAAATGGTTTGGAGAGGGGGACCAAAGGCCCCCTCTCTTCAAAATTAATGACAAAATGACCCCCACAGGACCTGACTCACCGCTTGGGGGGTTTTCGTTGAAAAGGGCAGTCCTCCCCATTTTTAATTTTTTATTTTACCACAATACTACAGCTGTACCATTAGTTTTTAGATTTTGGATGCAGGGTGGGTCCCTCTCTCCCACCTGCAAGACCTGGGGGTGAGTTTATCCCTACTCTGCTCCCCTGTATATTATTTTGGTTTTTTTCTGGATACGGAGTCTCAGTCCCCAAGTTCTAAAATGGCTGCCAACATTTTTGTTGATGTCAGGTAGCCAATCAGATCTTATCCTTTGAACTGGCAGTTTAGTGGTACTACCACAGCCTGATATATTTATACATTTTTAACCTTAATTTCTCACAAGCGGACTTGCACCAAATCACCCAAAAAACATTTCCTAGGTAAATATCTAGCTCTCTGCCACATTTAGAGTAATTCCGTTGAGCCGTTTTGGCTGAAGCTATGGGTAAAGTTCCTATGGGAAATTGCATGGGGAAAATGGTTTTGGGACTCCTTTATTCTTGACCACTCACTTGATGGATCACCCCAAAACATTCTAGAAAGAGCTGAGGTCGATAAACTTTTTTGGAAAGTTTTGTGAAAATTTGTCAAACAGCATCAAATTAATTAGCAAACAAAAAAATCAATTAAACCTTGTCCTAACTATATCCTCACAGTATAACATTTCACAGAAAAGAGGTTACTATGAAATATTTTCTGTAATTCGCAGGTATAACTTAATTTGCAAGAAATTCAGCTTTCCTAACAAAATTAAGTCAAGTTAGTGGCTAGCACAGTGTTTCTTCTTTCTTTCATTGCTGGTATAAACAATTTTGCATGGGCAGTGCTTATAACAGAACATTAATCAGCACATAAGAAAAGCTCACTCTAGGAGGCTTATACTCCATGCAATGATGTGTCAATGAATCAACGTTTGAAAATAAACATTGTAAATGCAGAACCTTGTCCCACATTGTCCCATACAGCACTTCATAGTCCCACTTTCATTCTTATTGCACCTACTCTATATTGTAATGCAAAAAAGTACATTTTGGAATACTTTTTTGTTTCCTTACATTGCTGCTTTTCATTTACATTTTCATTTATAATAATACACATTGTTGCATAGCAATGTATTTTAAATATTAGAAGGTTATCTATTTCCCAAAAAACACACAAATTTCTCAGCACATGACAGATATATAACAATGTCAGGCAAACAATGAATACTAAAAATGGAACTGAGGATGATGCTCAATGCTGCAAGTCTTTCTAAAGAGTAATAAAATCAATTCATGAATCACGCAATATAAAAAACAGATTCCAGTATCACGTGTAATATGGTCCTTTACTGCATTTCTTGGTAAATGTGACATTTGTAAACCACTTGCCCTTCGACCTGGATTTTATAATTTCCCCAGAATCCATCAATGCATGCACACATGCAGTTTATGGTTTCCCGGTGTAGGTGGCCCCACCAGTTTTAATCACGGGGGTGGGTGCTTCCGGGGGATAGTTTGGGGTGTGACATCCTCCCAAATAAACGCATTCCTGGCTTGGAAATTGGGTCTGGGGCCCTGTGTCAAGTCTGCTAATGAAAGACAAAACAGTGACCTTTGATGTAAATGGAAGAGAGAGACAGAGATTCTCTTGGCAAAATTTCAAAATGTGAAACCAGATAACCTGGAATCAATACCTGCTTCCCTGTGTGTCCAAATTGTGTGATCCTAGGCAGATATTTTACTTCACAGAGCCTCATTTCTTCTTATTAAGACACATGAGAGCACTTTTAAATACTTGAGTTCTGGATGTGTGCTGTACAAGCACGTCATGTTTGATTTAATAGACTATAGTGTGGTTCAATGTGTTATAAGAGTCTAGGCAACGTTTAGGGTTAACATGACTACTGACTTGCCTCTTGGTTCACTAATGGTATTATAGTTGGGTGGCGAGTCATAAATGTTTCTAAAACCTATTACTTTTAATAAGTTTCTGTCTATGCAGTGATATAATCTGATGTACTAAGGTGAAACACATCTTCTGCATGTTAAAGAAATAACCTTTTTTGAATTAAGAAGAGATTGTATCATATTTTTTACATTCTGTTGTTGCACGATATACATGGCAAAGGTTGTCATGGCTTGGCTCCTGTATGGGCTGATTACGAGTGCAGCGGTCGCGGTGGCGCAGCAGTGGCGATCCACCTTCTGCTGGATTCCGACTTTCAAAGTCGTACCAGCAGTGGACTGCCACCTACGCCAGGGAACCACCGTTCTCTGGCGGTGGCATGGCGAAGGCCCAATGTAACATGCTAAGCGGGACTGGCGCATGCCCACTGAGCATATTACGAGTTCCTCCACCGCCAGCCATTTCATGGCGGGCTCCACACCATGAAAAAGCTGGCGGTGGAGGAACAAAGTGTGCCTTATAGGAGCCCACCGCCATGGGAATGCATTCAGGGGGGCACACCATGTGCCCCCCTGTCTGCTATCACCCCCAGTTCCAGCACAGCATGGACGTCACCATCCATGCCGTGTTGGAAGATTGTTGAACTGCAAAAAGACCGTCCGCCTGTACAAGAAAAAATCAGGCGGGCGGTTTTTACGCGCAGAGAGCCAGCGCAACTGCGCCATAGTTGTAATCAGCCCCTTAGTGCCAAGGCAGACCCATGGCTCCACTCTGGCTCGGAGCACCTTATTAATTAATTACCTGCACACCCTTATCAATTTGCACCTCAGGTTTATTACATGGCAACGTCACTCACTTGATAAAATGATTTGCAAAAAGCGAGGACTAGAAACATTGAGCCTTGCCCACATGCTCTGATTTGACAACTCCTCCATCACAGCTTTTTATTGCACAGAAAAAGAGTGTGTGCAGTGAAAATACATTTTATTTAAAGTATTTAATGTGACTGTAGTCATAAGTTCCCAGGAAGAACGACCAGACCAATGTGGGACAGGCAGGGGTGTAGCTTCAATGGGCGTGCTTGGACTGTGAAACCCCTCAAATGCATTCTTGGTTTGGTAGTTGGGTCTGGGGCCCTGAGTCGGGTCTTCTATCACTGTGTTGGTTTTTCTTGTCATTCTCATTTCACTACAAGGTTTTAACTTGGTTATTTTTTGGATCGGGATCTTAAATATATATAATGAGCAGTGTACCAAAGAAGTAGTAAATCTGTACCCATATAAGTACTACTGGAATGGGCACAGATATACTACTTTTTGGAATTCACAAACATTGGCAGTAGTAGGCTTTAGAAGCTGCACCAGTCTCAGTTTTCCAGGCATACTACCGCCAATCAAACACGCAAAGGGTGATGGGATGAAAGCTTGCAAATAGTCTAACTAGTGGCAATCGCTTTGTGTAATATTCCTCCCCAATTCTTTGGCCCACTGTGCTACTCTAGGCAGAGGTCCACTTAATACGAATCAATGCTGACCCTGTTCCTCATGGAAACAGTCCATCCTGAGCCTTGGTTATCGGTACGCAAACTAAATGAGGACTTCGAAACAGGAACAGAAATTAATAGATTATTGTGCACTATTGTAAACCTTGAGGATCCTCAATGACATAAAACGCACATTCAAATGTTGTTTAAATTGAATTAATAAGAGCTATGCAGAGATAACGGCCTGTACCCCATTCTGCTGGATATGAAATATGAATATGTTATAACCTGACTTGAATCTCCTCCGCAATGCTTGAAAAATAATAAAAGATTTGAAAATCAATGAATTAGCATACATTTGAGCCATTGCATTATAAACAGAAGTCGATCAATACAATGAGGGGCAGGGATTTCAGCTGTTATGAAAATGACATTCTTACTATAACTTGCTCTGCAAAATGAAGTAGAACTTCCTACTCCCTGCCTTGCTTCCAACCATGCATCCCTAATTCAATAAATACATTCACTGACATTCAATACTGACATTTAATATCCCATTGGCATTTGCTTTTTTTACTGACCTGACGTTGAAGTACTTCAGAAAAAGACATTTCCAGAGCTTCATCAACTAGCTACAGGGAGAAAAAAACAAAACAATAACACTGCTTGGATTTTCGATATTTATATTACATAAAACACATCTCAAGTATGTAAAAGAGATATCCCATGTTCCCATCATATTTAACATGTGGTTAAATTTAGGAGGTGTAAACCACCAGCTGGCAGCTCTGTTCCTCGGTAATTTATGGTCGTTTAGACACCCACCCCTTTTGAGACTACTTAGTTCCATGTTGCAGTGCAGGTGTGTTTAATAATGGTCAGAGCTGCATGCACTTTGATATTTAGCCAGGCTAGATGTGCACTTCAAGGTTCCTGCCACTCCAAGGCCAGGCTATTTAGTGATGGTGAGGCACTGTACCATTTGGACAGTGGACATATTTTTAGGTCTGTCTAGAGAGGACCCTATTGTTGATGTTCCAGTGAATATAACTAAGGGTCATAGTACTTAATATTGAAAACAAGTTTGATCTTCCTAGTTACATTGCAGCCTTTGGTGGAAGGAATGCCATTAACTGGCCCACTACTCTAGAATACAGATGTACAATACATCAAGTAGACCGAGATATCTGAAATTGTCAATAATCATGTGAGCGCTTTGAGAGCTGTTTTGGGTAGTAGTAGATATCCCAAGCCCCTCTAGACGATAAATTGTGATTTGTGACTTTGAGGTCACACACAAGCACCACAGGGAGAAAGTAAAAATTGCTCTTGGAGTAAGGATCGCTTTCTGTAGTGTTCGCTGCTTTTCACTCTCCTTTCCACTCAGTACCTTCTACTTGAGTTTAAGGACAGTAGTGAAGCAAAGGGTGGAATGTGCTTCTTTGCTATGTCAGAGTGAGGGAAAGTAATGGCTGGTAAAATTGTAGAGGATGGGCCTTGCCTTCCTACTGTGCTATGTTGCACATAGCAGACTCACGCATCCCCTAGCTCAGCAGAGGTGGTTGGAGCCAGAGAAGCGATCCTTGATTTTTATACACATTGGGGCAGATTTGCAAGAAAGTGTCGCAGCGCAGCACAGCAAGCCCTTTGGCTGAACCACGCTGCAGCACTTTCAGAGCACAGGAATGTGGCATATTTACAATGATATGTCGCATTCCTGTGCTCTCCCCTGCGCTGGCGCACAAACATCTGCCATGCGCCGGCGCAGGCACCCTTGCACCATGGTGCAAGGATGCCTGCGTCATGGGGAGATTGTTTTTGTGCAAGAAGGGGCACCTTCCTGCACGAAAACAACCACTACAGGCATTTTCCTCTTTCAATGCGTGCTGTAGAATGCAGCACGCATTGAAAGAGGAAACAAGCATTGGCATAGCCAATAGGTCTCGCTTTTGGGACCTTATAAGTGAATAGCCATGCAACAGTTGATGTTGTTTAATCAAGGATATTGTGCTGGATTCCTAAACATTTATAATATCCCAAAGGCGCGACCTATTGGCTATGCATTGGGGGCCTTATAAGTGTTTAGGTAGAGTTATTGACTTTGCCAATGTTTCTAAGCTGTGCTGTAGAGAAGTGTGGCTGCTGTGCAGCATGCTGAGAAGTTGTAATTAAAAAGTGTAAGAAGCACTGAGTGATGCTGTGGTGTCATTGAGTGATGCTGTGCAAGCCCTGAGTTATGCTGTGGTGGCATTGAGTGATGCTGTGGTGGCCCTGAGTGATGCTGTGGTGGCCCTGAGTGATGCTGTGGTGGCCCTGAGTGATGCTGTTGTGGTGCTGACTGATGCTGTTGTGATGCTGATTGATGCTGTGGCGCTGCAGAGTGATGCTGTGGTAGTGCTTAGTGATGCTGTTGTGGTACTGAGTGATGCTGTGGTGTTCCTGAGTGATGCTGTGGTGGTGCTGAGTGATGCTGTGGTGAAGGTGAGTGATCCTGTGGTGGCCCTGAGTGATGCTGTGGTGGTGCTGAGTGATGATGTGGTGGTGCTGACTGATGCTGTGGTGGTGCTGACTGATGCTGTGGTGGTCCTGAGTGATGCTGTGGTGGTGATGAGTGACGCTGTGGTGGTGATGACTGATGCTGTGGTGACGTTGAGTGATCCTGTGCTGGCCCTGAGTGATGCTGTGGTGGCCCTGAGTGATGCTGTGGTGGTGCTGACTGATGCTGATTGATGCTGTGGTGCTGCAGAGTGATGCTGTGGTGGTATTGAGTGATGCTGTGGTGTTCCTGAGTGATTCTGTGGTGGTGCTGAGTGATGTTGTGGTGAAGGTGAGTGATGCTGTGGTGGCCCTGAGTGATGCTGTGGTGGTGCTGAGTGATGATGTGGTGGTGCTGACTGATGCTGTGGTGGTGCTGAGTGGCGCTGTGGTGGTGCTGACTGATGCTGTGGTGGTGCTGAGTGATATTGTTGTGTCCCTGAGTGATGCTGTGGTGGTGCTGAGTGATGCTGTGGTGGTGCTGATTGATCCTGTGGTGTTGTTGAGTGATGCAGTGTTGGCCCTGAGTGATGATGAGGTGCAACTAACAACCATTGACAAAGCCAATAGTCCTGACTTGTAGGTATGATGTTACTTGTTGTATCATATCTGGATGCAATGACAGTAACAGCAAAATACAAGTTGGGCGGCACACTATGCTAAACACAGATTTTTAAAGTACTGTTTTTAAGCCACGCCCTTAATTACATTGGCCACGCCCCCTTGAGAGAACCCCCAGTTTTTTCATCCCACTTAAAGCCCTGGCTAGTGCCTTTAGCGTGGGTGGGACTGCGAACACCACAACTACGCACGAGGTGGAAGGCTTGGGTCCCGATATTGCAGGCTCGCAGAGCGACATTCAAGTGGGGATGCCGTTGGCTAGCGGGCGAGGTTCCAAGCAGTAATAAAGCACTGGATCTGCTCGACATCCCGCGCCGCGTGGCATAAAATAGAGATTCAGGCTCCCGGGTTTGCCGGGGGGGGGGTCGGCGCTGTAGGGTTGCAGCAATCAGGGGGGCAAGCATGGCGCCTCGCGGTGCACCGGAGGGCCAGTGCAGGCAGGTGCTGGGGTTGTGCACAAGATGATTCACGGCAGCTAAGATGCAAGCGCTGACCTGGGGACACTCGCGTTATAATATGGCAGCGTTTATGCCAATGAAGGAAATAATGCTGGTTCTTCACGTTGATGGCCATTTAAACAGTTTACATTGATTGGTTTCGCGCACCAGTCTGGCATGGCAACTTCACGAGCTTACCCGCAGCGCGTGGTCTGAATTTCATGTTTCAAAGATGTTTAGATTTTAAATATGTTAACATTGTTTTGGTTTCATGAACGAGTCCCGAGTCCGTCAGCGCGGACTGTTTCTCGATAAATTAGGACTGCACAATGAATATTGCATGTTTGCGAACTACATATTCTTGATCATCAGGGAAATGCAGTGTATTTGCCGATGGAAGGGAATTGATTTAACGGAGGCAGGACAAACTGTTGGGCTGTTCGAATGTTAATTCGGTCTAATGTATCATTCCTTCCGTGGGTATTTAGGCCACCAGATGGCGCTGCTCCACTGTTCCTTCGACGAAATGATTCTTTAAAATGAATATATTGCACGTTGTTTTAGAAGGGTTGAGGACCATGAACGGTGTAAGTTTCAATGCAGTCATTTCTCCACTGTTTTATTTTAAGGTCAGAAAGAGCACACCGAAAGGCCACGGCGCTACTCCAGCGTCTCTCGAGGATGACTAATGACAAATGAATATTACGTGTTTGTGTTCCAGGGGGAGCCACTTGCGGAATGTCAGCGGGTTCATGCTTTCTTGCCCGGGACTGACTCGCCGTGTTACACCACCGTGCAGTGGTAATTGCGAGGAGGGAGGGGGAGAAGGGAGGGGGTAGTGAGAGCAGAGAGCAGGGGGTGGAGGAGCATGGAAATTAAAGTGATTCGCGCGCTGTAAGGCTTAATGAGCCATAACGGAAAGCCAGATGGCGGCTGTGCGCGTAACCGCAAGCTTGAGGCCACAAGCAAAAGCGTGTGGTCAGACTTTTTAAAGCCCACTTACTAAATGTCTTGCCAGAGCAGCGCATGCGCTGGCTCAGGCGAGACCTAAAAAACGAGGAGAAATTAAAACATTTCTCCTCGTTGCGCCTCGCTACGCCACCCCTAGGGTGGCGTATCATACTGACGCATTTCCAGGTTTACGATTCCTCGTAAATCTGGAAATGTGTCTGGTTCCATGGGTGTTGCGTGGGAACACCCACAGCAACACCCATGGAACGCCCCTTTCACGCAAAGTGCTGCGTGTAAAGGGGCCGTATTTACAAGGACAGGAAAAGCCACGCAGGGTGGCTTTTCCTGTCCTTGTAAATATGGGGCAGAGAAATGCGCTGCCAGTGCGTCACAAAAAGTGACGTACTGGCAGCGCAAGGGGCTTGTAAATCTGCCCCTACTTGTTTTACACACACTGAATCCAGCTCTCAGGAGCTAAAACTCCTAGCACACGTGTCATGTTTGATTTGCCCATATCATGGTTCCACTAGCGCAGTTAGACGTAAGGGAAGCACTGTCTTTCCATCAGCAAAGCCACAGCTTGCTCCGTTGTCTGAAAACCTGCCCACCCAAAAATCCTGACTGACATGGTGTTGGAAGTATTTTCCTATGTAGAGCACGTTCTCTGATGTGTTGTCTGCTGTGTTTGTCTGGTACTGGCATGGCTTTACTGTACAGGAAGAATCTATCAATGTCTAACAAGTACTGGGAAAACTGACACTCAGGGTCAGCTTTATGGCACTGAAACCAGTGCAGCTGCACCTGACACTGAGCTAGGGGGCGCTATGTTTACAAATAACTCATGGGTTTAAAAGCATCTGCGGCAGAGTTATTCTGTGTCCAGCTGTTTTCAGGCAACAATAAAATATTCAAGATAACTCTGATAATTAATGTTCTTGCTGGAGAGAGATCAGAGTTTTGTCTAGTGACACTTCTCACTCACCATAAAGTAGCTCATAGGTTTAATATGCCTGCTGCATAGAACGTGTACCCTGCACAACTCAGAACTGTATTTTATGGTGATACCTCGGTGGGTTACTGCTTTTGTCACAAAGATAATTTTGTTACTTGAAGTTCATAAGTTACTTTCCTACTATACCACAGTGACCTATGAACTGTTGTTATAGAGCTGCAAGCTAACTGCATTGTATAGGTTAGAACGTTATGTTTTCTCTTAGTATTTCATTATCCTAATGTTGCTAAAAAGGGTTTGTTTGGGTAGAAATACATTCTTATTAGCAAAGCCAACCACAACCATTGTGGTACATTTTGAATCCTGAGTTTGTGCTTCTCCAGACCAAACACTCCTAAATGATACTGCCCACCAGTATTGAAACATGTGATTCCTGCATGTGTAGACCTCATTGTCTTATGTAACATTTCCTATAGACTGATTTACACACTTACGATTCAATGTCTCTGTATAATGTATGTGATAGCGGTATGAAAAAATGAAATGCTTGTAAGTGAGGGGCAGTGGAGGGATAAGGGGCACTGTGGGCGGGTGGTAGTGAGGGAATCTGTGGGGAAGGAAGTCATTGGGGGCTGGGGGTCGGGCGCCAAAAAAGATTGTCGCTCTGGATGCCGCCAGCACTAAAGCCAGACCTGTTGGCACTGATATTTCATTTTACAAAAAGTAAACCATCACTGTGAGTTTGTCTTTGATACCGCCCTGTCTGTCCTGATGCATGGAATGGCATTCAGCTGGTATTGTCAGTTTTTGTCAAAAATGCTGCAGGAGCACTTTCGGGATAAAAATGCCACCATGCATGCCTGTGCATCTGAGGACAGGCCCTATTACCACAGCTTCCTGGAGTGATGGCAGATTTTAAATGTGGGTTGGCTTGGCGTGTTGCAGTTGCTGTGTGCCATCCTGCTCCTAATTACAAGATTTCTTCCAACTGCAGTGCACTTTCCTGCATACACAAGTTCTGGTACTGGTCACTGGCATATGCGCTACCTGTTTTTGAAACTAGTTGCTCCTCAGCAGTGTATGGAACTTGCTGGACGTGGGAAATCACCAAAACTGAACCATCTTTGAAAGTGGGCGGCACCTGAAACTCATGCCCGGGCCTATAGATGACTACTGGTAAGTGACAGCTGATCAGTAGTTGCCATTCCTTTTACCTGTGTGTAATGCAAGTGTGTATATGATGGGTTGGGTTACACAGTCTTGAAACCCGTATTTGTGCAGCTGCTTCACTCCATGGTTTTGTCCCCAAACATATTCTCATGCTGTTCCTCTATCTCCCCCTTCTTGGAGAAAATTTGCAACGTCTCCTGTTCGGGCAAACAGAAATTCAATGGAACAGGGGTGTTTATTTGGAAAAGGCCACGTTACATCGCATGCGTTTACAATGCATGCCATTACAACGCGGTCATTACAACGACCGCGTTGTTACATCGCATACCATTACAACGCAAGTCGGAACAACGACTTGCTGTAGGGGGGTTGCTGGATTTTGGAATAGTATAATTTACTATTCCAACTCCAGTCTGTGCAACAGTAGGGAAGGTGTTGGATTCTAAATCCAACACCTTCTGCCCCCTACAGCAAGTCGATGTTCCGACTTGCGTTTTAATGGTATGCGATGTAACAATGCGGTTGTTGTAATGACCGCGTTGTAATGGCATGCGTTGTATCGTATGCGTGGTAAACGATGTTTACCGTTTATTTGTGTTCATCTTGCTGGTTCTAACCTGTTCTGTCATGTAGTTCTTATAAAACCTATACAGGATCTGCGCGTTTGGACAGCATACACTGTAGGATTGGTGTCAGACTGATTCTGAACACCCCCACCGGGTATGTTGGCCTTTTGTACCAGCTAGCTCACAGTGTCACTAGAATCTCCTCTTACCAAGGAGAGAATAGTTCTTGGCAACCATCGAACAAGACAACCCTGATCCCTCAGGACCGTGGAACCAATATACTCCCTTTCGCTCAGTCACTCGTGCTTACTTTGTCTGTCTCCGAAAGATACACAGAATAAACAGTCTGGGCGTTTTCAATAAGTATTTATTGAACAGTTTTTATTCTGGTGTGAAATAGATGAGCTGCAACAACCGTTAGACAGTAGAAGATATATAGGATTAGAAGCACTATGAAAGTAAACGGATGGTAAAGCTCTACCATCTTGCAGTAATCATGAATACTCACAAGTATATAAAATACATGATCATAAAAAGATGCGTACTCCTACGATGCCTCCCTAACTAGATGTACCTGAGTGTACCTAGCATGTGTGTAGGTGTTACGTCAAGAATCCCTCTAGGATAAAGTCAACCCCATTACCTGAAGTGAGAGACTGTGAGACCCCGTCTTGATCTCGAGTTGGACACCCCGCGAGGGATGCTAGACCGCTGCGAGCTGGAGTGTCTGCATGCAGGAACCTCAGCGTCTCTGGTCAGTGTGTCGGCCGGGAAGTCCTGGTCTCCTCTGTCTATCTTATCTAGATGTGATGTATATATAGGTCTCCCCAGGGGTCCTACCTCACTGTATTACTGTGTCGGACTAAGGATGACGTCGGGCATGAACTTTATACATAGATATTATACAGGAGATGGTAGTCCCGCTGTGCTTCCAAGAATCCTCATGCATAATGTATGAGATTTCGAACTAGGGAAAACCCGCGTTTTGAATGCAGTGTCGTATCTAGGTAAAAGGTCAGTCCCTGTAAACCTTTATAAGTGAAATGTAGGAAAGAATATAGGTGAAGGGTCATGAAGTTACCTGGGCCTATATCAGGGTACCTATATGGAATATAACAGTTCATACACTCCAGATCGTTGCCATGTCAACAGAATTCTTCCTGGTATTACCAAGACAAAAGAGATGTACTGACTGCCAATCCACTATGCCTGCAGTCAGCTCTGACAAATGGGAGTGGAAACCCACAGCAGCCACTGATTGGCTGAGAGACAATTTAGAAGTCAGATACCTTTCTTCATGGCATCATGGGATTCCTGCCTTCAACAGGCAGCCAAAGTTGTTGTGAGCATTTTGGGGGACTTGTTACAATGGAAACAGATTTACTGAATGAAGATACCTTTGATATTGATTGTATCCCATCATAATTGCAAGTGCTGCATAAGCGCTTAGTGCCTGGTTGGTTTGACAGTATTTTTCATTATATGGGATATAATCTGGTCGTTTAAACCATAATATCAGCTTGCATTTCTCTTCAACTGGAAGCTCTATGTGGCAACCCAGAGAAAGGATTGGATAAGGGGCAGGACACCTGGCTGTTTTCCTAGAATCAGGACCACATTCCAGTGCTTAGAATAAGAAGCCTGGTGTTGCTTGAACCTGATAAAGAAGGGCACGGACTGCCCTATGTGTTCCGAATTTGCCTTAGTTCCCCTAAATGGCTCAGCTGTACCTTGAGGGAGCCACTGTCCATGCGAGGAGATTGATGTGATCATGGAGTTACCCTTGCAGCTCAGCCCGACCAAAGAGCCTGCTTCCTCTGAGGAGGAGGAGTACCAAAGCCAGAGAGGAGAGCTCAAGAATGTCTAGAGCAAACCATGATGTTGGTGAGTTGCCCAATCTGTTCTCCTCCTGCGATGTGTTTCCCTTTGGTCTCCATGTCTACTGTGTTTACCTTTCACAACCTTAATTCAGCCATGCATGCCTTACCCTTCACATCTTTGCCACATCCATGCATACCTTACCTTTTCACAACCTTAATTCAGCCATGCATACCTTACCCTTCACATCCCTGATTCAACCATGCATACCTTACCTTTCACAACCTTAATTCAGCCATGCATGCCTTACCCTTCACATCCTTGCCTCATCCATGCATACCTTACCTTTCACAACCTTAATTCAGCCCTGCATACCTTACTCTTCACATCCTTGATGCTGCAGTTTCCCTTAGATGTTCACATCCACGTTATATCACACAGTGGCTACTGCCAAAATAAAGTGGTGAGGCAAATAATAATTTTTCAAAAAGCACTTACCTGTCGCTCCCGCTGCCGGCCACCTCGGTGCTCCTCTCTTCCTGAAAGACATCCGAGGGCCAGCACAGCCTCCCCACCCAATCCAGACACTGCTCTCATGAGAGCAACACCAGGATTGGTCTAATCGGTCTGGTTAGGCGCAAACTAAGGGACTGAGAATCAGTGCCATGTCTCCACTCAGCTGTACAATAAAGATGGGTTGGAGAAATCTGAGAAATCTAAGTGTGCATGTCGGTTTGGCCGTCCTAAGATGGCCGGCCAAACCGGCATGCGCACTTACAGTGCTGCTGTCTGTCCATATAGGACAGCCCAGCCACACCCCACCCTAGACTCGGCAGCATTGGCTGTTAGTGAAAAAAAAACGACAATAAAATTGTTTTATTATCGTTTTATTTTTCATCTGCAGTGAGGCGACGCTCCTCTGCCATTAAGGAGGAGCCGCCGCTGATATCACAATTGTGTAGATAAGTCAGATTACCTTCACACTTGGGTAGCCATAGACACCTGTGAGCCTAGTGCATTTTATTGAGCTATTAAATCTAGGGACGGATCCCACCCTTATCTCTTTCTTTCTTAATATAGAACACAGACTTTATGATATAAGTGTTTAAATGTTAACAGTATCTGTCTTTCTAAACCCACACCACCCTCCAAGAGGAAGCCTACTGGTTTGAGCTCACTGGCACAGGAAAGTGAGAGCCTAAAAAGAACCTTGCTCCAAGAATTCCCGGGACAAAAGTCTTTGCTTGTCACAAAGGTGACAGTTACCCGAGAGTTGCCATCCTACACTGATGAAGAAGTGAGCAACTTTCCTGCTCTACATCTTTCCCCCATCCACGCCTACCTTTCAAGTCTAACGACTAAAAATGCAGTTTACTGTTAATGTCCTCCAAGAAGCAGTTCCATCATATTTTATACTGACCTTAACTTGTAGTTTTTCATCAGAAGAAACGTCAAAAGCTTGATCGACAATCTGCGTGAATAAGAACAAAAGAAGAAAAGGAATTAGATTATTTGATATTCATGACAGATAAAAACATCTATTTAATGTGCCCTAGAATGTCTCTAGTTTGCCTTTTATTTATGAAGTGGTTAGCTGGGACTCCTGTTCCTTGAAACTTTATATCATTCACACCTGCCCCTATTCACGAACACAGAACAAGGAACTGTGCACCTTATGAAGGTAATAATTTTTATTTGAGAGTATCATTCTTTCTACAAATGTCTCGTTGACGTTTTGGTGCAGAATTAGATGTGACCACTGAAAGGGCTCTATCTGTTGACAGTCAGACTGCAAGCAATCAATAAATCAGGGGTTTATAAAGTGCGGCTACTCACCTGTGAGGGTCTCAAGGCACTGAGGGGAGGGGGCTGCTGATCCGTCTGGGTGCTGGGGTTCAGTCGAAGAGCCAAGTCTTGAGATCCTTCCTGTATTGGGTCAACAACGGGGATTGCCTGAGGTGGAGGTTCCATGTCTTGGCGGTGAGGTAGGAGAAGGATCTTCCTACGGTTCTGGTCTTGTGGATCTGTGGGACAGTGGCCAGGGGAGTTGGGCGGAGCGGAGGTGTCTGGTGGGTACGTGGAATGAGAGACGTGGTTCAAATATGCTCGCCCTGCATCATGGAGGGCTCTGTAGGCGTGTGTGAGGAGCTTGGAAGTGATTCTTTTGTTGACTGGGAGCCAGTGGAGTTCTTGAAGGTGTTCAGTGATGTGACTGCGGCGGGGGAGGTTGAGGACCAGTCTGACTGCAGCATTTTGAACGTTCTGTCATTTTCTGAGGAGTTTCTGAGTGACTCCAGCGTAGAGTGCGTTGCCGTAGTTGAGTCAGCTGCTGATGAGAGCATAGGTGACTGTCTTTCTGGATTCAGTGTGGGTCTATCTGAATGTCTTATGAAGTAGGTGAAGTGTGTGGAAGCAAAATGAGGATACTGTGTTGATCTGGCAGTCCATTGTGAGCGAGGAGTCCAGTATGATGCCGAGGTTTTATGCGTGGTCCGTGGGGGGTTCCCAACGCGGCAGGCCACCAGGAGTAGTCCCAAGCTGAGGGGGTGTGTCCCAGGATGAGGACTTCGGTCTTGTCTGAGTTGAGTTTGTGGCAACTCTCTTTCATCCAGGTAACAACGGCCTTCATCCCATTGTGGAAGTTGTTTCTGGCACTTGTGAGTTCTTTGGTGAAAGAGAAGATCAGCTGGGTGTCGTTGGCATAGGAGACGATTTTGAGTCCGTGGTTCCTGACGATGGCTACGAGTGGAGCCATAGACACATCAATGCTTACTTTTTTTTAGCTCAGTCAGTTCAAAAATTCATAAATGGCCTCTCTGTGGTATTTAATTGATAAATTGATGGCCGCTATTTAAAAGTAAAAAGTAGTAATAGCTTGTAAACATTAGGTGTGTGCTAAATTTCCCGCCTTTCATTTGCACGCTTTTACCAATCTGTTGCAGAGTAGCCTCAGATTCTTGTTTACAAATCTGCATTTTCCTGTACATTTGGCAATAGTGGTGGGAGCAAAGAAAAAAAACAGGTATACTGTGCCCTGAGTAGGGGAGATGGAGACCATACTGGATATTCAGGGCCTCAATTATTGCCATGGGGCAATGCAGCAAGGCACCTTGCTGCACTGCCTTACTCCAAAGTGAAAGGGCAGGAATGCACCGTATTTAAGCAATACAGTTCATTCCTGTCCTTTCTGTCTATGATGGTGCAGTTTTGGCAGCCTAGCGCCAACGTAGGCACCCTTGCACCTTGGTGCAAGGATGCCTCCGTTGCAGGTATGATTGTTTTTGTGCAGAAAGGGGCACCTTACTGCACAAAAACAATCCCATGAGGCGTCTTCCTCTTTCAATGTGAGGAAAAAACAAGGAGAAATTAACATATTTCTTCTCATTCCGCCTCATCTCGGGATGCGTACAGATTTGAAGCTTCCCCATATTTACATCGCTTTGTAAATCCGGGGCAGAGTCAAATTCCATGGTTACTGCATGAGAAAACTCACAGCAACCCCATGGTATGCCTCCCTGGCGCAGAATAAGGACATGCAGCGATTTGTGCTGCGTCGCCTTACTCATGATTCATGACTGCACTCAAAGCCATGCAGGTTGGCTTTGTGTGTCTGCGACATGCATGTACCACTTGACATGGTGCAAAAGTGATGCAGGGCTCTCATAAATAGGCCCCTCGGTGCTACAGCGCGGAAATCACAGAGTTTTTACAAAATTGTTTTTTTGTATGTACTTATTCTAGTTTTTGAGTCAGAAAAGCCCATGTGGGGCTTTGGGATCCAATATGAATCAGAATATGGAGGTAGTGTGAAATAGGTGCCCCTCCTATTGATATTCGCAATGGTATGCATCGATGGTTGGTGGTCACAATTGCACTCATATACCACTGATCAGTTATCAACACCTCAAAGGAGCTGGTAACTGATTCACAAAGTTCTCAGTATCCACTCGGGACTCCTTCCACTTTGCAAAATGTGCCAGGGTGTCAGCTGATGGTTTCCTCCCTGCTCTTACCAGTGGTTTCCAACTGGGAAACTTAAAAAAAAAAAAAAGCATCACTAGTTTTTAAGGGACATGGGCTGCGTTTAAAAAAACATTTCCGGTTCCCGTTTGGAAATACAAACACAGGGACGGGGTTTTCTTGTCCAAGCACAAAATGGCAGGTTGGAACAGTGAAACTTGTGTGTGCTGTGTCTGCATTCAGTCCTCTGGTAATGTTCACCACATGACTTTAGAAAATGTATGGACATGCCGTGGAGCTGGTACCTTGCAAGTATTTGGTACCCCAGGACATTTCCGGTGCACAGTTTTCATGGAGACATCTGTCCATGTGTGGCATGCTTTAAACGCACAGTGCTCACAAGACTTACACATGCTATGAGTGAATTAAATTATGCAGTTTAAATAACTTCTATGCATAATAGCTCAGTGAGCTGAACACTCAAGGATTACAAATGTGGTGTTCTAGAGGCCCTAAATTTAAATGCAGTCAAAGAAGATTCAGCCTTTCATCCTTCTAAGATCCATAAAAGGAGTATCCATAAATTCAGTAATAGTAGTATCTATTATTTACAGCACTTGGCATAGAAGAAGTGCACTGTACAGAAAACAAGCTTCTGTGTTGTGTTCAAACACTTTAGTAGAAAACTCATTTTTAAAGGATAATCCATCCTTTGATAACCAGCAATATGCATCCAATTTTACGTTATTTTGAACGGGCGTCCTTTGGTGTTTTTCATCTTGTAATTTTGCATCTGTCTTTTTAAATAGCACTTAATACTAAGGTTATCAGTGGCAACTGCTTGGAATTGAAGTGATGGGGCAGTGCAGCGGAAATACAAAAATAAAAAATGCCAACAAAAAAATTAATATAAAATAGTACTTAGCTGCGGCTGCCGTCTCGCTCTTCTCCCGATCCTCGACTCCCACGGGCTGGTGCACACTGCCAGGCTCCCAGATGCCAATCCCGACGCAGCTCTCATGCTGGGAATACTATTACCCAGCATGAGAGAAGCGCTGGGATTGGTCTGAGCGGCCTGGTTTTCCTCTCAGACAGGGCCTGGGAGCCTGTGTGGACTCCACCCGGCTGTGCAACACAGCTCAGGTTGGAGAAATGTTAAGTGCGCATGTCGGTTTGGCCGTACTAAAACAGCCAGCCAAACTGACATGTGCACTTACAGTGTCCACCACTCCTCCTCCCTGCTGCAGCTGCTGTCAATGGGTGGCCCTGTCCTGCCCTAGGACTCAGCTCGCTGGCAGCCTGCAGGTCAGATGACAGTCAAAGCATGTCAATTTTCATGTTTTGCTCACACTCACCTGGCCGAGGAAATTACAGCCCGGCAGATGTTTGCATTGCTATACGGTGCTTCTTTTATGTCTGACAGAAGTAGTGGGGCAACAGTCCTCCGTCATAATACGAGAAGCTGCCCTTGAAGGTTATCCTGACCTAGACACTTCCAGTTGTGGTCGATAATAGAACTAGTGCATTGGCTGAATGCAGGCCTTCCTCATGTAAATCAGGACTTTTGCTGAATTTATATTTTTCCACAAAAGAAAGCGACATGGACGGCATAAATATAAGGAAAACAGGAAATAATGCCATTTATGTGAAGCACAATAATCTGGATCAGTAGTCCTGATGTAGAACATTTCCATTTGCAAAACATCACAAATTGCACTACAACATTTTGTGAAAGCAAAATAAATTTGCGAGCTGAACTATCTACTAATAGGTGGCATCCAGTGATCAGCTGACCACCATGTTTATGGGTACATTTAAATAACTTAAACTTTTTTAACTGCAGTGTTGTTTTCCTTTAAAGAAACAGGAGTGCTTCTAAATGGAAACGTTTATTTTTTGTAAGTTTTTTTGAAGGTTGATAGTGGCCCAGGGTGCTTACTCCCCAACAAACTTTTTTTTTACATTCATTAAGGGGAAGAGTTCCCAAAGAAACCTTTTTTCATTTGTGAATGTGCTACCTCCTTAATGCAGGATCCCATAACTTTTCAATGTTGTGCAACTGGATTTTGGTCACAAAACACTGATACATAGCATAATGAATTACAAGGGATGCCCTAAACACGCACCTTTAGTAAGTTTGGTCCTGGGTTTGAGGAAGGATACAGTTGCATGAGAGAGTTGTTGAAGAATAGTGTAGAGTTCATGTGGTCAGAGGAGTGTGATAGGGAGTTTGATGTAGTGAAGATGAATTTGAGTAAGGCCTCAAGCTTAAGTAGTTTAGAACCAGATGCAAGACCATCTTGATGATGGATGCCAACACAAAGGGGCTTGGTCGAGTGTTGGAGCAGGTATCAACTGGTAGAGAAAACACAATTTTATTCATGTCAAGAGCACTGCGGGGAGCTCAGACCAATTATTTGGTCATCGAGAAGGAGTCCCTAGCTGATTATTTGGCAGTCAGGAAACTAATAAAATCTTGTGGGGTAGCCCTTTTGAGATCAAAACAGATCATAAACCTTTGAGGGATGTTTTTTGAAAGAAAGAGATAGATTCCATCTCCAGTAGCATATGAAGATGGTTGGTAGCATTGCAAGAGTTTGAATGTATTGTATAGTATTTACCAGGTGTGATGAATACCATTGCTGATTGCTGCTCAAGGTTGTATGTGGGCGAGAGTGTAAGTAGGAGGAATGAGGAATTGGAAGATGAATTTGGTGATGAGAGCGTGAAAGTGTGTATAATATCTGGTGGCATTGTTCAGGAGGATGGATAGAGGAAAGAACAGGAGAATGACAAGGAGTTGCTGGAAGTAGTGCGTAGATTGAAGAAGGGATGGTCTGTAGAAGACAAGGCGTGTGTTGAGATAAAGGGATTTTAACAAGTGAGAGATGAACTTCCATTGGAGAATGGCTTAGTAATGAGAGGAGGTAGATTGATGCAGCCAATCAATTTGAGGGTGAGACTGATTGGAGGTGCCCATGAGAGTCACCCAGGTATATCCAAAACTAAAGAAAGAGTTTGAGAAAATAATTGGCTGCCAGAAATTGACCTTTTGATTAAAAGAGTGGTACATGATTGTAGGAAATGTGACAAGATCTTGAAATGCAGGACACAACCCATGGTAATCAGGGAAATGGTATCTGGTACTTGCGTGGAGGTGACATTAGACAGTGTGGGTCCGATCAGAGTATCAAGTAGTGATAAATTCATCATTGCATGCATGGATATGTTCTCCTGGTGGTTGAAACATATGATATCATGATGTTTCTAAAAGACATATCTGAGAGAGGGGTGTTTCCAGCTTTGACACTGATGGATAATGGAGTAAAGCTAACATCTAAAGCAATGGAGGAGTTTTTATAAGGAGAGGGGCATAAAACATAAAAAACAAAGTTGTACAT